>JAXCLQ010000010.1:6014146-6045628 GCA_035584115.1 Cedrela odorata | reverse complement strand
TCTTTTCTTTTCTTTTCTTTTCTTTTCTTTTCTTTCTTGTTCAGGCTGATATTAATCATCCTCATCATCAAGCATGTGATGCATGGGAAGATGAATATTCAGTATCAGAGTCATCAGGTATGGCTGATTTGCACCGTATGGACGAAGGTGTCAAAAAGTTAAACACAACTCATTTCTATGACACTGAGAGTGGGACCAATTCTGAGGATCTCTACCGCCAGGAAAATAATGAAGACCCTTCTTTGTCTGATTGTAACTCATCACCTCTGTCAATTGGAAAGAAATTTGTAAGATCCCATTCAGGAAAGGGTCTGGGAGAGAATGCAGTTGGAACTGCAGAATATTCTGATGAATACTGCAAGGAAGTTCAATGTATTGAGATGGAAGAGTCTAGTGGGGTCAAGAACTTTGATTCTCATGCCTTATCAAATGGTGAAAATGAAGGAATACTGGCTTTGACATATGATGATGGAAATGTAACCGGACGAGAAATGATATCAACCCCGGTAAATGGAGATAGAGAAGACAGTCAAATCCAAAATGGTTTTAGATATGATGCACTGGAGCAGAGACTCAATAATGTACAAAAGACCATTGAATCCCTTGTCCGTCCTTATCCTCATGGTGAATCCTCTCCACAGTCATTGGCAGCAGATATTTTGAGTTCCAGAAGCGTGACATTAGGTAGGAGCTGGAGTTGTAGAGCAAATCTCATGGCAGATTCACCATCAGGATTTGAGAGCACCCCACCCAATGGATTTGAGAAAAATTTTCCTGGAAGACCAGAAAGTTTCAGAAGGAAGTTTCCTCTGGTTAATTATGGTACCAATACTTCAAGTTTGTCAAGGAATAATTCTTCGTCTTCTCCTGAGAGTGCTTCCATCATAATCTCTGCAGATGAGGAAATAACCAGCATTCATACTTTTGTTGCCGGATTGAAGAAAATGGCCAAAAATCAGGTGAGAACTATGTAGTTTATTTGTCTTTGTTAGAATCAGTAGATAAATCCTTTCGTAAATTTAGTTTCCTTTGAGATGTTTTGTGACACATGCTACACATGCATGCCAGGTTCAGGAGACAGGACTACAAGCTGATAACTCTGAAAAGAATGTGAAAGATGTAGGATTGGATCCAATGCACCAAGCTTCAGAGACTCCTCAAAATTGGCCTCTTGAATTTGAGAGGCAGCAACGAAAGTTATTTGAACTATGGCAAACTTGCAATGTTTCACTGGTCCACAGAACCTACTTTTTCCTGCTCTTCAGAGGTGATCCATCGGATTCCATTTACATGGGTGTAGAGCTTAGAAGACTCACCTTCCTTAAGGAAAGATTTTCTCAAGGAAATATGGCTGTGGAAGATGGTCGAATCCTATCTTTGGCTTCAAGGTTCCTTCTTTCTCTATCCCACTTGTGCATGCGCATAATTCAAGTGTCATGGACCTCAAAACTGTTCTTTTTGGTTCCAAATAATGAGTTAAAACATTTGCGTGAATTCCCAGAATTAGGGAGTTTGCGTTGGGAGGAGTGTCATATTTATTTGTAGTGCTAGGCCATGCATGCTTCATTTGTTTTTCATTAGACATATAATTCATGAGTATTAGAATAGAGAAAATGGGGATGGGGTTGTGAGATGTGGTCTCGTAACAGAGTGCATGGGAGGATTCCATTTAATTACCATGAACTTTTTAGACCCACTTAAAATTGGCAAGGCCCGGAAATTTTTGTATTCTATCTTCTTGCATTGTTGATAACTTCTTATGCTTCTTTCCTTGCAGCATAGGCATTGTTATAAATGTGCATTGCCTTCTTTATACTTCTCGTCATAATGTTTTTCTTTTCTGGAGACAGTGTGAAGGCTCTTCGTCGTGAGAGAGAGACACTAAGCAAACTGATGCGTAAAAGGCTTTCAGAAGAAGAGAGGAACAGACTCTATCGTAGATGGGGTATTGGGTTGGACTCGAAGCGCAGAAGGCTGCAGCTGGCCAACCAATTGTGGAGGAATGCTAAGGATATAAACCACATCACAGAGAGCGCCACCATCATTGCAAAGCTGATCAGATTTGTCGAACAGGGTAACGCCCTCAAGGAAATGTTCGGGCTTAGCTTCACTCCCCTGACAACCACAAGGCGAAGATCTTTGGGCTGGAAAAATAGCAGAGCATCCCTTTTGTAAGCTTGTTTTACACCAATATCTATATATACAAAGATATAATACGGCTATAGAGGTAATGTTCAATTAGGTAGGGCATGTAGCATTTCTTTTGATGATTGAAAGGTTGTAACTGATTTGTCCTATGATTATTGTAGGTTTCGGTTATGTGGGTTTCTGGTTTTGATACATTGTTGTTAATTACCAGTATCTGTGAGATAATTGCTAATTTGAATTTTGAAGTTTGACCTTATAAAATTAGCATGGATGTAATGATTGATTGGAACCCATATTTGCTTTATCTTTTATACTGAGCTCTAATAGAATGGTTACGATTGACAATGAGCCGACTCAATATCAAACGAATTCTCTAAAGAGAAGAAATGTGGATTACTATGTTTTAATATAAAAAATATTTAATGTCCTATGAACCAAGTTATTAATGCCCACAGCAATGTTACTAAAGCAAACGTAACTAAATTTTAATTGATCCATTTTAATGCAATATAACATTAGCATATTGAGATTTCTAAGCCAATCTTTGACATGTGAATTTATAATTCTATCGATATTTACAAGTAATAAAATTTCATTTTATAGAGATTCAATTTTTAATTTTTGTGTTATATATCTATAATATCGATTTGTACATTAATCATTATGATAAGAGGTTAGATCATAATTTAGTTTAATATTAAAACAAAGTTATAGGATATCCTTTGTTTTAATTAAAATATTTTTATTTACAAATAATGTAATATTGATAATTTTTTTTTCTTATAGATTTTTTTAAATAAATGGGCCAATTTTTTTTTTTTCAAAATTGTTTTTAGTACAACCTAAAAATATTACTTAATTTTGATAAATCACTATAAATTGTTTGGAAATTTTGATAATTTGTCAAAAAAATTGACAAAAAACTAGACAATTTGTATGAAGATCTCGATAATTTAACAAGAAACTCAATGAAATTATTAAAAGAGCGTTTTGAAGTAAAGAATAAAATGAGATTATGTTGTGTGAATTAATTTTTTTAATTCTCTTTTCTTTTTATTTCTTCTTCGTTCTTATTTTCATGTCTAAGTTGAAATAAAAGTAACAGAAGTATTTTAGTCAAAATCACTTTTTTTTTTGGGTCAAAATTAAGTAGAATTTGTAGACTATATTAAAAATAATTTTGGGTAAAAATAATTGTTCCATTTGTTAAAAAAAAATGATTTTTTTAGATTTTTTAAAAATAACCTTATTTTGAACTCTATTTATGTAAATAATTACTTTCAGTTTAATTTTATTAAAATAATTATTTTAATTTTTATTTTTTTTTTGACAATTTTACTCTCTGTACAACCAAAATTATGATTTTTTACGAGCTGTGTAATGTCATGTGTCGTGAACAGTACAGTGTTGTGCCTGTAAATAGTGCGTGAGCATGCAATATCGCACTCATGATGCGCGCTAGAGAGAAGATTTTTACAAGCGCCTTGTTATTTTTTTATTTACAATTTTATATAAATTTTATTATAAATAATTTAATTTTTTCATTATTATTTATTACATATATTTAAAAAATAATTAATAGTTAATAAATAATATATTAATATTATATATTTAAAATAAATAAATAAATAAATAATATAATATATGAACGTGCCATATAAATTTTTATTTATACTGTTCATTTGAAATAATAAATTTATATTATGTATTTAATAAATAAAAATAAAGTTACCAAAATTATTATTTAATATTTTTTTAAATGTAAGTAATCATCATAAAATCATTCAAAGCGATCATTTTTTTTTTATTTACAAAATTGAAGCGAATGTGATCATTTAGCCAAATGAATCCAAAATATGGCCATTTTAATAATATTCCCAACTTTTTTCTCCCAAAAAGTAGGCGAAGCGTGAAGATTCTTGAGAGGACAGCGAGCTAGCGAGGGACCGAAAGATGAGCGGAGCTGTAACAACAGCGGGCTATCTAGCTAGGAGAGCGGCACAGAAGGAGAGGGTTCGGATCCTCTACCGCCGTTCTCTCAAAGACACTCTCAACTGGGCCGTCCATCGCCACCTCTTCTACAAAGATGTATGCCTCTCACTCAATTCCGATATCATCATTTTATTAATTCCTAATATTAATTCGAACTTCTGAATCTTTATTTTTCTGACCTAGGCCGACGACCTCCGTCAGAGGTTCGAAGCCAACAAACACGTGGTACATTTCAATTTCGCTCTTTATAATATTGTGTTTGATTTCTCTTTCCTGAAGTTTCTGTTTGCTTTTTTTTTTTTGTTATTGTTGTGTGGAAAGTAATTTGAGAATTTAACTAGTATAGACTAATCGATTTTATGAAGATATTTTGGAAAACTAAGATGTACATTTTAGGTTAAGAGTGAAGATCTTTCATTCATTATTGAATTATAGGAATGCCGTAGAATATACAAATGGACTAGAATGTAATTTATATATATATGGGTTTGTGAAGTGGTTTAGTTTGGCATAAATGTTATGGTAGGATACTTTGCTTACCTTATGCAGCAATATCATACTTTCGGATGTGGCATGGTTATATAGTGCCTCATGAATAGAGCTAATGTTGTAGATTAATAAGAAAGCACTTGCCATAACGTGGGCAATGTCACGATTTATTTAAGGAGTTAATTTTAGGGGAAATTATTTGTTTATTTATTTTGTGTTTATAAATGGAGCTCAGTTGATTGGTCTTCAGTTTGCTAATGTACAAAACATGCAAACATAGTCATGGATTTACCCAGAAAATGAAAAAAATAGAATATAACCATATGCCTCTTTGTTGAGGACTTATTGCGAAATTCATCTTGTTACGAGTTGTCATAAATCACACTGTTGTAGAGACCAGATAAGGTGTCATAGTTACAGTAAACATTCTGTTTATTCTTCTCTTTTTGTAAATTAACAGTGGAATGCCATCTTTCTCTCGTTTAATGATTGCATATATGACCATATGTCTCAGAACTAGCATGGATAGTTCTATGCTTTATAAATCTGATTATCATCTCATTGTGTAAACTTGATGCAGTTGTGGCATTAACTGTTGGGAGCCACATAAATGGTTTTGGTCATGAGTGCAACACTTTTATGACAACTCAGTTGTGTGCTAAATTGTGTTCCGTATATTCCTAGGCTATTTGGTAATGTTTCTTTTGGTGGATCTGCAGGAGGACCTTGACAGAATTGATAGAATGATAGATGTTGCTGAAGCAGCCTATAACAAGTGGCGGCACCCTGATCCTTATATTGGTAAGTGCTGTCTTACAAGCTCTAGTACTTAAAATCTATATATTGGCTGCTGTTGTTTTTTTTTATGAGAATTGAGGCTTGAAGGTAGGGAAGCTTTACACCTCAGTAAGAACTGATGAAATTGTTTGCTTACATGTCGAAGTTCTAGAAAAGGTTTAGTAAATTATTGAAGGAGATTCCTCTTATAAAAAACATGTAAGTTATTTGTAAACGTATTTTGGGAGCTTATTTTCTTTATTCTTCTTTATGAATTTGGAAAATTTGTGGGAAAGGAGAGTTTGTGTAGTAATGCTTCTATTATTCTTGGAGGCATTTTTTTCTCTGACTTTGATTTTTTTTGTGTATGGACTTAAAGCCTAGTAGCTCATTTTCAACTTTTTTTTTTCATTTTCCTTGTGTTGATTTAAATTTATTTCCCTCATTAAGCTTTTACCTTCATAGGCCATTTAAAGGTTGTTGGAATTAGAGAGTTCTCTTGTAGGCTTTTGCCTTCAAAAGATTTCATAAAATTGACTTATTTGGAAAAGCATTTATATAAATCTTTGAAGGTAATCTTTGCAAAGCTATCACCTTCTCATCAAAGTTAGATGGTTTCCTTATATTGGTTGGCATCACTCTAAACTTATATTCTTTTGGGCAATCTACTATCCTTTCTGTAGCTTTTTGGTGGTAATTTCTAAAGTTTACTGATGCTCAAGGGTTTGGATCTAGTGGTACAAGAATGACATGGATTAGGGTGGTTCAAAGTATACTGATAAAAGAAAAGGAAGCCATCATGTAATGAATATGTCATTTGCTATTTGTGTTAATGTCTTGTGTTTCAAATTTCTCTGTGGTTCACATCCAAAGCTTTCGTTCTTTCTTAGAAATTGTAGTTTGCAGACAAGCTGTCAAGCTCTGCTCTTTTGCTGTTTACTTTGTCTCATAAACAAGTTAGATTCATTCTTATGCTGCTTGCTTTTTCTTGTAAACAAATTAGAGTTCATGTTGGTTTATAAGAGATGAGGCATTCTGCTTTTTGTAAATGTGAAGTTTTGTTGTATTTGTACTTGGACTGCTTGAATTTTATAATGTTTATGGACTTAATTGATTTATCTGACTGTGAGAATGTGCAATTCTTTCTCCTCTGTGATTTTCGATGCTTAATTATGTTTTTTTTGTGCAGTTCCTTGGGCACCTGGCGGTTCCAAGTTTTGTAGAAACCCAACTCCACCTGCTGGGGTAATTTATCATGATTCATTATTTTGGTTTATCATTTCTCTGCCTCATCTTTCACACGTTTATTCAATCATTTTAATGTGCGCAACTTATAATGTTTTGCCATCTATCACATTTCATGTGCACTTACACATTGTATTTACGCAATCTTCTTACCAAAATTACAAAATTTGGAGACATGGTTGATCCTCTATATATGCTTAAGTTTTATCACATTTCATGAACTTGCACACAATGCATTTTGCACAATCTTCGTACCAAAATTAAATAAATTTAAAGACAGTTACTTGTGCTTCAGTTTTGTGAATTGTTTCTAACCCTGTTCTGATGTTTTGTTCTTAATGCAGATTGAGATAGTGTATAACTATGGTAAAGAAGATAATGACTAAATTCTTCATCTTTGCCACGGGAACAAATAAAAGGTTAGTACTATAATTGGCTGTTTGACAACTGTCATGATGGACACCTTGATAACGGTTTTGCCCCTGTTTGGCTGTCTGCTTACAACCAGAAGATTGTGTTTGGTCAATTTAGATGTTGCGATTTTTTGACCTATTAGTGGTGGTGGTATGTCTTAGAATTGTCAGGAATAGATGTTGTATGAGACATATGACCTGTCGTTGCTACATCCCCGCAAATATTTTCTCCACATTTAGCACTTTAATGCCGATAATAACATCCATTCTCCAACTAGTGTATTGTATTGCTAGGATGTGGGTTCTCGATGCATGTGAGAGTTTTGTTGACCCCTTTCTAAACTCAGTTTCCAACTTTTTAATTGGTGCAGGTTGACATGATCCATGACTGAAGATGATGCCGTATATAATCTAGGCCCGTATTCTGTTTCTGTTACCTAATTGGATGTAATAGCTGTAGCTTTAGTAACTTTCTGAGATGTTCAGTTGCTTCTTTTCCTTTGTATCTGGTTTTCTCTGAACATGAAATATTTTGACTTGGAAATACCTAGTGTTTGGTGACATGGCAAAAAAATCATGAATCCTTTTTATGGAATTTTTTTTTTCCCTGAAAATAAACTGCATTTGTGTTCCCATAATTCATCGTCTTATTTCACTCTTTATACATAAATTAATAATATATGTTTTTTCATATTTTCTTATAAGGTTATAAATTTATAACATTAAAGTTACCAATAACACAAAATAATTTATTCATTTAAGGACACAAAGAAAGGGCACAAAATTAAACAAATAATCCTTACTAGAAAAGAATTAATAAATTAATTTAATTACGGATCATTCTCCACTAAAATATTTACATAAATTTTTAGCGGTTATCGACCACACGCGCGTGCGCACACACACACACACGTATTGCTGAAAAGTAGCGTAAGCCTTCCGCGTAAAAGACGTGGAACAAAAGCAATCCTTTCGATACGTGGAATGAAAAGGAATTAAGCTGCAGTTGTTACGTCTTCCTTTTTATTTATTCATGGGCTAAGAATAATATTAAGTATTTAATTGCAAAACAAATGATTGATTTCAAACTTTATCAATCACCACCATGAGCAACTTTTATACAAACATCTGAAATAACTAAAATCCACAAACGTGAACCACACATTTCTCATAGCAAGCGACTTGTGAATTGGACTTGCATTTTCTCAAGGATTCGTATTCATTACCGGAGAGAAGAGGTCCATTTCAGTTTTATATATTGAGACAGAGATATTAAGAGTATTTTATTAATACTCCTTTTTAAATTTTTATTTCTAATTCTGCAGCTAACATGGATGATGAGTTAGCAAAAGCAGTGGCAAGGAATATGAACCACACAGAGGTTTCCTCTACTCTTGGAATATCATTGCGCATCCTGGTTCTAGCTTTAATCTTCTTATGTACTATGCTCAGCGGATTCGAACTGGCTGCAGAACCTAGAAAGTCTGCTGCGTTTGCTGCCTGGACTTTCCAAATTGGAGCTTCCTTGGTTTTCCATATCGGACTTGCAACTATGCTCTTCGGTTTCTTGGCTTTGATCCTGGGGCTTCCCATACTAGGAGACTTGTGCTTAAACTTGATAGACCAGGTGCAAGAAGAAACCCACATACCTAAAGGTAGTTCCACAGTCTCTTTGCCCATATGCTTTTCAATGTGTTACTTTAATTTTCAGTTTGCAACTCTGAAGCTTAAAAGAAATGGTTGCTAGATGAAAACGGTCAAGAAACAAAGATGCAAACTCTACGAACATGGAGTCTCTTCTTCACTCTATATAGTCTACCAAACTTACTAAAGGAAACTATAGCTTAAATAATTTAGAGGAATAATTCTAACTTGAACTATGATCATTTCCTCAAACTATGTAATAAGAGCATGAATATATGAACAAGGAAAAGAATTATCATTTTCATGATTTTCAAGCTTAGCTCTCAGAAAATCAAGGTTCTGTTTCAATAAATCTTGTGGGGTTTAGTGTCATCCATACTTCCATCTCTGCTAAATTTACATGTTTCAATTGTCTTCAATATTTCTTTCTCCTTTCCTTTTGCAGATTTACTATCTAAATATCACAGTAAGTTGGATGATGGAGCAGCAAAGGCAACAACTATTATGTTTAAAGTTGTTGTACGTATCACAGTTGCAGTGATCACAATGTTCATGCTCTTATGGTCAATTCATGCAGGATCTAGGCTTGCAACTGAACCTAGAAAAGATAGCAAGTATTATTTCCTGCAACCTCTATTGGAGTTCTCAGTATCATCTTTGGTTTCACTTATTTCTTAATTGGACTAGCAGTAATTTTGGAGCTAGCATTGGATTTGCTGCAACATTTGCAGAAGAAAGAGAAAAGGGAAACTGGCAATCAGCAGGGCTGTGGCACAGAAGATAAATCTTCTGTTCCACACTGCAGTTACATTCATATCTTCATTTAAATGTGAAAGGTTGCACTAATAGGAATATTTAGCCACTTGTACTTAATATTTTCATCATATTGCACAAGAGTAATCCTGGTTGACGTACTGTGCTTTAATAATAAGACTATCTAATTATCCATGCCATATTGAATTGAAATTTGAACCTATTTTTAATAATTAAACTGACGATCTAAGGTCTCATAACTATTTAAGCTCACCACATGAATATGCAATATCTTCTACCATGTCTTATTCGAAATCATGACCATATGTTTACCCTTTTCAGCTTATCAGGCCATGCATATAAACTATAGGACTCTTTCTTGGTAATAGACGCACCTCCACCCTGTCTTCTCAAATAAACCATTCAAGATTCTCTTGTTTGAAACCCACCTCTCACTTCACCCATATGCACTAACGCAAGAGATTCTTAGACCAATACAATTTTTTTGTTGGATTAGGATTCGGCAATGTATAAACACTCCTATTAGGGTCCTTCGTAGCACATACATTAAAGCAACACATAGCTACCTTCATAGAAGTCCCATTACACTAACTTCAAACCAAAGAGAACCTTACATTTTCTGCTCAGGAGAGCAGAATAATGCTCTTCAAATGCCTAGGCAAACAATCCCCAACATAAAACCCCAGTAGTTCTAATCATAATAAGAATGTAGTCTTAATTTCCAAATAATCATCTAGCTTAACAGAAAAATAGCAACAAACAACACAAATAAAATGATAAATACAACAAAAGTTCATTCAAAATTCATCATAAATATACACATTTCTTTAATCCCACATAAACCATGTGCAGACAACCGTAGCTCCACTAATAACTAAAAACTATTATCACATTACAGAGAGAAAAACCAGGTGAAAGTCAATCTTTTTTTTAGTTTAATTAAGTTAAAAAAATTAAATGAGCTTGAAAGGGAGAGGCCAAGGAGTTGACCTGGGGACCTCGACCTTGTCCTTGATCCGCTCTATCATCTTCTCTTTCTTAGGCCTTGCTTTGCCGTACGAGCCTTTGAATCTCTTGCCTCTCTTCGTCTTCTTATCGCCCCGTCCACACACAACCGGAGCCGCCGCATCCGCCGACGATGTAAAAGCTGATGGTAGAGCTGCTGGTCGAGGTGTCATCAGCACCCGCAGCGCTACTGCGCCGCACCACCGCATCATCGCCATTTTCTCTAGTTCTTCCCTCTCGCTGCTACATAGTCGCTCTATGCTAAACCATGAGAAGAGTGAGGCCCGAGTGAAACAATATTGGGCCGGTTTTTGGGCTCAAAGTGGGCCGGGGAGGCTCAACAAATTTTAATATCTATTAAAAAAATAATCAACTAACAATGGCGATATATTATTTTCTTGATAATACACCAAATGTTATGAGTATTATTTAGGAGAGAGTTAGACCCGAAATCCATGGTTAATGCACTAGTGTTATTTGAAAATGTGATTACCAGTTGTTTATATTGATGAACATTGGAATTAAGACTGGTTTAAGAACAGTAGCAAGATTGGAGTGGAGTAAATCGTACGGTCCTAATTCAAAGCACCAGCTGATCTGACGGCTGATATTGACCAAATAAGTGTAGCTGAGGTTGTTCAAGGAACCCAAAAGAAATGGGTGATGGATATGGCGAGTTGGTTGGTGTGGCTCTGAATCAGACACAACAAAAGAGTATAAAAATCTCAATAGATTACAATCAACGTACGCTGCTCTTAATATTTCCTTCATTATCTTCATCACTTTCACCACCAAACAAATTGTGTGAAAGAGAGTGAGAGCTTGAAAGCAGAATAATGGAACTCTTGTCCAGAGTTGCTACATTAACATGGTCAAAGTCCATTTCTCCTTCTCTTCACTGTTCTTCTCAGCCCTTCTCTGTTAGTACCAACTCCTCAATTTTACAGCTACTTATTTCCTTTCGTGTTTTAAGTTTTTTTGAGCTTTCTAATTCTTAAATTGCCTGTTTGATGTTATCTCTCCTTTTTAGAGGCGTGAGACTAACAGATTCAGAGTTTTCTGCGTTTCTGATCAAACCCAGAAGGTAAAGATTGTTATTTTTGGAGTTTAACATTGTCATGCTGTTCTAATTGTTAATTACTGCAAGGATTAATATGCTTTGTCAATGTTAGTACACATACTTTTTCTCTGCAACTTGGTTCTGAATGATCAACTTCATTGATTGATATTAAAGCGAACGGATTTACAGTCTCTTTTACTTGCATTCCTTGCTCTCACGGTCATGTTATCTTCTTTGAGCAATGTGTTACTCTTACTCACATATAGTATGGAAATACTTCTCTTGAAATGTTGCATACACCCAGCAGCTATAAATTACACTTTACCAATGTTGGGAATCTTGAGATTGTTAGTATTAAATATTTTGATGATTTAAGTTAGTTAGGTTTTGGTTTCCTTCTTTAAAGACATTTTCTTTTATTGCTTTTTGCTCCAAGTTGTCTGGATTGGGAGCTTCAAGTTTTTTACAGTCGTTTATCTTGAGCTTTGATGCTCATTGAAGTTGCTTTATTCTTGATGTAGTCTTCTTTTGATTAATAGGAATATTCAATTATGTATCTAGGCATAGAATTTTGGCAATGCATGCGATATGGCGTTGTGGGTGAAGGATAGTGTTTTCTTTGGTCAAGGAGTTTTCAATTATTAAAATTTCATACCTGAAGTTTTAATGCAGAATGGCTTTGTTCCTTTGGAGATTTTGTTGACATTTTGCAGGTTGTTGTAGGCAAATCAGATGACTGTATCGGTAACAGGAGCCACAGGTTTCATAGGTAGAAGATTGGTGCAAAGACTGCAAGCAGGTTATATGCTCTCCATCTAGCTGTAATTGCAGAAAACTAAAATTTAATATGTTATTTGTTTGTTGATCACTCATCTTGTGAAGCAAGTATAAATCAGATGGGCTAAGGTGGAGTTTCTTAATCCAATTTGGAATGCAGATAATCATCAAGTTCATGTATTGACACGCTCAAGATCTAAAGCCAAGTTAATATTTCCCGGTAAGAAGGTAATGGATTCCATCAATTTTCTGAATAAATTCAGTAAAACTACTAATTATGGGGGGTTAATCTTTTGAAAATTTTTCTAAGAAAAAATAGCTTCATTTGCTTGCATCTTTTAATCACATGAGGTAGTTAACTTTGAATTGGGGGAAATACTGACTCCTTTTAATTTTATTTTATACTGCATTCATATGTACTTTGGATCTCTGATGTCAATTTCAACACATGCTCTAATAATATTAAGATTAAACTTCTCATTTTTCTGGTGACTCTGAAACAAGTATTTTCTGTCGTAGCCTTGTTAGAATTTTTTTTCCCTTATTCTTTTGTTCTATGTACTGGAATTTGTAGACAAGGCTTTTCCTGGAATTGTGATTTCGGAGGAGCCCGAGTGGAAAGACTGCATTCAGAGTTCGACTGCTGTTGTAAATTTGGCCGGTTTGCCCATTAGTACAAGATGGTCCCCTGAGGTAAGCATTGCGAACTCATTAAACTTCCTAATTTCATCCTGGTCTACTCTTCATGTGCTGACTTATGCACCAGATGTTGCTCTGAGAAAGAAGTTTGTGTATTACACTCAATGCCATTGGCTTGTACTGCTATCCCCTGAGTTCAGAATGCCATTGGAACTAGTTATAATCTGTTGTCTATACATATCTTGCTTAAGTCTCCTAGTGTTTCAGAGGGACCATCTGTACTTTGATCAGAATACTTCATTGTAATTTCAAAATACACACCTTTACATCAACGAAAAAAAATTCCTTAGGTGTTGACTGAATACATTTGTTGTTGTGAATTACATTTTGAATTAGTTATAAAAGTTGAAAAAAAGGAGCTGTAGAACCCTATTTGCTCTTTTGGGAGTGATAAATTGATCCTACTTCAAGAGATGAAAGTGTGAAGGTTGTGGGAGGGTCTCCATTGAAGAATTGAGCCTCCCCCAGTCACCAGCCATTTGACTTTCCTCTCATGCCTTTCGTTGTTCATGGTTGTATGTTCTGGTGTTTTAGGCCTAGCAGAAGAGGCACACATATCACCATCTTCGCAAGTAGATGTGTATATTTCTAATTTATCCCCCAAAGCTGCAGAGTATTAATCTCTTGTTGCATTGCAGATCAAGAAAGAGATCAAGCAAAGCAGGATCAGAGTCACCTCAAAGGTTAGAATTTTTCTTCTTTGCCTTTATCTATATATGCAAACTTTTGAAAGAAAGTTGTTTTTGTTTTTGGTGAAAAGAATATTTCTAGATAAATATATTTTTCACCCAACATTATCTGATTTTGAAGGTTGTTGATTTAATTAATGAGTCACCAGAAGGAGTTCAGCCCTCTGTATTGGTTAGCGCAACAGCTGTTGGTTACTATGGTTGGTTTCTAACACAAAATTTTCAACTTTTAAGTTCATTTTACCTGAAAACTTCAATGTGAAATGTTCTAATACCAACCATTGCTACTCCCTTGCGCAAGGAACTCAAAATCACAAAACACATATGAGTGACTACAACTATAGGAGTTCCCAAACTTAAACCTTGGATCTAATACCATATTAGTCAAATTCAACTCAAAGTTTTAATCTGAGAGATAGAGGTCATACTGTAGTATAAGTATGCCTACATAAAGCAAACTTAACCGATCTGAGATACTCTTAACAAGCCACAATTCAATCTGCTGATTCTGCAGTTCAAGCTTTTCTGATATGTTTCATAATATGTTTAATTTTCTTTCTCTTCACTTCTCTTTGATGCTCAGGAACCAGCGAAACTGAAGTATTTGATGAGAACAGCCGAGCAGGAAGTGATTACTTGGCTGAGGTAAGAGTCTGATTTCTGTAGAAGCATTCAGGTTTAATGTCTTGAATGCTTGCTCTAGACTTCCTATATTTTCTATGGCTTTGTGTAATTTTGTAAATTATTTTTAAGATATAGTGATCGTACTGTGTTACAATTTATTATTTAGTCAGTTTCAAAAAAGGTGTTTTGGTAACATCTCAGTCTTTTCTGTCTTTGTTGATTGCCATTTTTTGACGAGGGAAAAATAAGTTAAATAGTTCTACAGGTACATTCACAAACAATGTTAAAGAGTGTTTTATATGTTAGGAAATTATAAACTCCTAAGGTCATTTGTTACCCTATATACTTTTGAAGACGAAGTCCTTCATATGCCATAAAGTGGTTAGCTGCTTACAGCATTCTGTGAAGACATAATAAAAATAAACATAATGGAACTGTGTGCTTTCTTTAGCTTTAAAACATGACACAATCACTTAGTTTCCACTTGTATGAATACCAAATACAGTCAGTGCCCTTGCCTTCCACTAACACAATACATGTGGCCAGGTTTGTAGGGAATGGGAAGCAACAGCTCTCAAAGTGAATAAGGATGTAAGATTAGCACGTATTCGCATTGGCGTTGTTCTTGGTAAAGATGGTGGTGCTTTAGGTATATCTTATCTTCTGAGTCTTATCTCATTAATTATTTTTTCACATGTCAATTGATGGTTCTAAATTTAATCTCTCAGTTATGACCAATCTAGTCAGGCTTATGTAACTTTCGGAAAAATTGGTATATGATTTGCCAAAATGATCGTGGACATTCAAATTTTTTTGTCAACTAACAAAAGTAATGAGGAAGATGCTACTTCAATTGTCTGAATGTTGACTTTATGTGTTCAGCTCAAGTCAGCCTTAATTCAACCATATGGTTTTGAATTTGTTCTAAGTGATGAGACAATATATAGATGGTTATACAGTTTTTGAAAATATACTCTTGAAAATGCTCTTACTTCTGGTGCTATGTACTTACGACTTTGGCCTCTACAGCTAAGATGATCCCTATCTTCATGATGTTTGCTGGCGGACCTTTGGGCTCTGGTCAACAATGGTATTTACTCTCTCTTTCTCCTTGTACACACCATTTTAAAAGCATTGTGGAGTAAAATTTGTCTTAGTTTGCTCCAAACAGGATTCATAAATTCTGCTGTAGAGTTCCTTTGTATAATTTTTATATAACTTATAAATTAAGACACAGGAATCCACTGAATACATCGAAATATTTGCGGAGATTGTTTGAACAATTGTCCTTTCTATATTCCTCTGCCGGTGCTTCAATTACTTGCTTGTTCTTCTAATTGTGTAGGTTTTCATGGATTCACTTGGAGGACTTAGTGAACCTGATATATGAAGCTCTATCCAATCCATCTTATCACGGTAATTTTCCACTGATTAAGGGCTGAATGCAAGCTTATTAATTTGCTTGATGCTACTTTACTCCTGCCTTCTGCTTCAGATATCATCTATGGCTAGCACTTGTGCAAATGTACATAGATAACTAGTGTAACCATAGTTATCTACTGTTGTGGTGCTTGATTTCTATAAACCAGCTTGATCGTGTAACCATAGTTTTCCATGATTATAAAATCCTCCTCTGAACAGTTCTGGTTCTTTAGTCTATCACCTAGTGTTTCTTTCATTTCTCACTGTAAACTGCTCTGATTCTTGAGGTAGCTGCTAGATATTTTCTTGACTATTACGCCGATCAAATTTTGATGATTTGATTCATTTGTTTCATCATAGAATTGTTTTGTTCTATGTTCATTTGGAAATCTCTTTGTTTGTTATTGCTTCGTGTTGTTGGTACGAGATTCTTAATTTTAAGATCAGAATAATTGAAATCAGTATGCGGGGCTAAATTTCAGGTGTCATAAATGGTACTGCACCAAACCCTGTTCGATTGGCTGAGATGTGTGAACATCTGGGCAATGTCCTGGGCCGACCATCATGGCTTCCTGTACCGGACTTTGCCCTAAAAGCTGTTCTTGGCGAAGGTGCTTCTGTGGTAAGAATAATGCTGTCTTTATGTTGTTCTCAAGCCTGTTCCTGCATAACTACATTATCTTGAAAATACATCATCAAACTAATTGCAGGTTCTTGAAGGGCAAAGGGTGTTGCCTGCTAGAGCTGAAGAATTGGGTTTCCCATTCAAATACCGCTATGTGAAGGATGCACTTAAAGCCGTTCTCTCTTAAATGGAGAACATGGCAAGAGTCATCCAATAGCATGCATGCATATTGTTGGTTCTTTTGGCTGAGGATGTCAAGTTTCAACATCAATCAAAGGTAGATATTAGTCATGAGATCAAGTGAGATTATGACCTACGCGAGAACTGGTTGTTGATTGTTTTGGTTGAATGATTCTTTTACGAACACTTGCTGTCCCACGAATATGTTTTAGAGTTCTTCAGTATAAAGTTACTAATACAATACAGATTCATAGCCTTACTTTCTGTATAATATGTTTTGGAATGTCACAGAACAGTGCCGTGTTATTCAAAGTGTAGCAGTGATTTGTTGCGGCACGAATAGATAAGGTATATTTGAGACATGTATTTCATCCAAATCTTAAAAGTATATAAATAAATTATTTGGTAAATACTCGTATTTAATTAATAGCTCATGTTTACTGTCTACACATTTATGACAACTAATGATGTCATACCAAAACTATCGTGAAATTAAGTCACAAAATTTCATTCTTAAACATACTTAGAATGAAAAAAGATTTTAAAATAACCTAACCCATGAGTAAATGGAGATATTAACGACATAAATATTGTTACTGTTGGACATTGTGTAACCATAGTAAACAAACTGAAAAAATGATAACACAATAATGTATGGGTGTTGACCGACATTTGGTAAAGCTGTGTAGAAAAGGTGTTGAAAAATGGTTATTTATTTCAGGTGGGTGAGGCTTGAGAGCAGGTAAAAAAAATGTTCCAACCAACCAAAGCCTTGAATGCTATGCCTTCTTAACTTGGACAAAACAAGTGTATTAGGTAGAATGACAATCTTTGAACGGTTTAATTTCCAAAATTTTCCAAGCCAAAAAATTATTTCTCCCCAATCTCCATAACAAACACAAAAAAGAAGAATCCAAGACTCACCTGTCTTCCCTTCCATATTTCTTCTGCATTTTTCTTACTTTTGCAACTTAACTAAACCTAACCTGACTCAATTGCATTGCATGTAAATGCTGCCATAGCCAACATAGTTGCAATTGAGTTTAGCCAGAGCAAACATCTAGCAGCTGAAAATACAGAGAGCATACAATCATGCCAAAAACACCATTGTAAGGTTTTTTTTTTAAGCTTTTTTTTTTCTGATCTTTTAACAGATATTTTAATGATTCAGAATCCAAATAGTTATAACTTCATTCTATTTTTCTTCATTTTGACATAACCTAAAGTTGCATTTTCCATCATACAGCAACCAGATCATTGTAATTCTGTAATTTCCCTTCATCCACAAAGGACAGGTTTTACCCATAACCTAAAGGCAATGAACACTGATTGTCCAATATATTAATCAACCTTTCAATGAGTACTTCTTCCCCGTAAAAGGCTGAAACTTTGGCTCTTCCTTCTCAGGCTGCTCCTGTTTTTTCTCTTTTCCAGCTTCCTGCTATTGGGAAGAAACAACATATTACTTAGCAGTTTGTATCAGCCTTTTTTTAACCTTCAATTATACGCTAACTGATGCCAGGCAAACTAATTGAGAACAATGAAAGATGACAATTGAAGGATAATGTAACTAGAGTACCTTTGGTGTTTCCTTGGGAGTGCGGCCTGAGTTTGATCCAAACACGAGCTTTCCTTGGGACTGTCTGGCCATATTCTGTGAAGTAGATCCAGCAGATGGCTGCCCAGTACTATTAGCAGTGGCAGGCTGCTTGTCTTTAGACCCTGCAGAAGAAACTGGAGGAGGCTGATATGACAAAGGTTTCCCATCCAACCGTCTAGCTGCTCCAGTAAAAGGGCTGAATTTTGGTTCAGTCTCAACAGCAGCCTCTTCAGCTACATAACAAAAGAGATGGATCACTTGTTGCAAGGAATGAATAACATAGCTTATTGAACATTTACAGGATTTCCACTTCATCACAAGTCTCATCTCATGGTGCTCTTTTTTCAACTCTTTTTTTTTTTTCAACTTTTATAAAGGGTTAAATAAGCTCCAGAACAGGTCCAGGGTCTACATGAAGTGGATGTAACTGAAATACAAACTTAACAGTCATCACTACCCTACACATACGACACATGAACATTAAGATGAATAACAACAGCCATTTTGTTGTGTGGCTACGTCACAGAACAAGACCACTTCCTCAAAAATAAAAAAATATACATACGTTAAATTGTGTCAATACTCAATCTCAAAAAATGCTAAGTGCTAAAGAGAAAGGAGGAAAACAATTCAAAATAAAAAAAGAAAAAGAGGAAAAAAAATAAAATAAAAGGATTAAATGACAGAAACAAGAAGATATAAAAAAGTTCTCACCTTGTGACGATGCCTTACTTGAGCTAGATGCAATAGGTTTTTCAGGTTCCTTGTAATCCAGAGGAGGTGCAAAATCCACTTCACAATCTGTCTCAATGATGCTTATTGCATTAGAAGGCTTTGTCTCTATAATGTCAATGTAATACTTCTTATTGTTATACGCCACCATAATACTGTCCCCAGTGGTCAAGCAGGAATAATTCCTCAGTGTTGTCTCCAAGCTGCATCAGAAAGATGTCAAATGATAAGTAAGATATCAATCATCTAAGTTAAACCACCTACAAAGGAATGGGCAGATGCAAGGGCATCAAAATTAGATAAACTCAGAAAGATAAACCACAGGAATAGGAAATTAAATGGAACAGGAAGCAAGCTTGAAAGAACACACAGCCGAATCAGGAAAAAAAGCAAAGAATACGGCTTTCACTTCAAAATTCTCCTCTGCTGCCAAAATCATCAGCCATAATTAAATCAGAGTACCTTGTACGCATCATCCTAAAGAATAACAGAATTTAAAATTATGAACTCACATGGCTTTGGGATTAGAAATATCCAAAAAGTCCTTGGTGTGAGGTTGAAGTTTAACATATGTTCCCTTTGGAAGTGTCACATTTTTCACTCGCACAATATCTCCCTCTTGTAAGAGCAGATTCTCCATCATCTAAACAATAACAATTTGAATCAAGACAACAGGAGTCAATTGACTCGAAGATCTTTTTTTCAGTCAAAATGACCTACAGCATTATCATTATGAAAATTCTAAGCAAATGCAGACACTTATTTTAGCCTACCCAGTATGGCATATAGATCATGCCTTCCTCTGCAATGAACTCGAGAACTCCACAGTGAGAGACTCGCTCAGCAGTATTATTTCGAAGCTCAAACAACATTGGATAATCAATATGCAAAGATGCTGCAAGATTTTATCTACCATTAGCATTCTAGATATGAGGTCATGAGTGGTGAGAAACATAAATAAAATCACTAGTCAATTGAGAACAGAAATAAAATGCAATTAACATAACTAACCAAGGCGATCAAGGGCTGAGGGAGGCATTATAACTGAAAAACACAAATGGGGTATGGGTCAGAAAAGTAACATCAGGAAAAAAAAAAAAAAAATCTAACACTAAAAGCACATGAGTTGAAAGACTCACTTTTATCACCACTTTCAATTTGTGGCTGCACAATAGTAAAAAAAAAGAAGGAAAAGAGAATCGTAAAGAAATCAGTCGCAAGTTTAAAAGTAATACAAAATAGAAAGGAAACACATTTTCTTCATCCAAACTATGCCGAGTGAGGACATAGAAACATTCCAATAGCACAAATAAAATATAGCACATTTTTTAGCTGTGGCTATAAAAATCAGTAAATTCAATAGACATTAGATGAAAAAGGAAATTCAACCTTTTCAATAAAAGATGCAGGGTAACATCGATAGCTCTGCTCAAATGATGTCCCATGATATCCATATCCATCAAAAAACTGCATGTCACCACCGATAAAATGAGCATTTATATTAAAAAGTCAATGACAGTAATATTGATGATCCATAAGAGTGCTCATGAAAAAAAAACATACTCGGCCCCTTCACAAATAACACATTAAACCAATTAACGTATTATTCCTTAAAATATCCACACTACAACTTTGATTATGTAGCAAACAAGAATTCCAAGTAAAGTACAGCGGCAAAAGAAGTGATATTTAGAAGAAAAATTTCATCTTTTTAAAGTCTCCATGTCGTCTCTATTTGGGTTCCATCTATAATTTCTCAAGAATATTGAATGATTTCTAAAACTTTTTTATTTGAAAAAATAAAAAAATAAAAAATAAAGAGTCAAAACAGTTGGCTACACATCCCATCATTTGAAGTATAAAATCTTAAATCAAGTAAATGAAGAGGATTGGGACACAATGAGGAATCTATGACTGCATATGACTTAAAGCAACATGAGCTATAGCTAAAAAAGATACATAGGGCAGGCGCCAATTCAAACTAAAGTTTGCCAAGAGGCCTTGACACAAGTGGTCTAGGGCAACAGAATTTGGTATAGCTCTTAGGTTTGAATCTCATCAGGAGAATTGACATAAAAAAAAAAAAGTTTAAACATTTAAATGCAAAACTTACGGAGGAGAGATTTACATGATTGCCTTGAACATAAGAATTGATGTACTTTATACAAGATTGAATGGCCAAAAAGAAAATGAACGAAAAAAATTCATGTAGCTGAATATTGAAACTGAAACTAACAACTCATATGCATGTACATATTACATACTATTGCAAGTAACAATCAACAAAATAACAAATACAATGCAGACCCATTTCTTTGCCCATACAATCACCAGGTTCACTAAAAAAACATTATCAATCATAAAACTCTATCAGCATAAAACTAACACAGGCACTTCGCAAAAAAAAAAAAAAGGTAAACCGAAAGATACCCAATCATCAAATCTTCATGTATCACTCCAACCAACTTGTTACAAGTACAATAAATTGACCAAGTTATGAATGTCAATCTGAATTAGTAGTGCCTAGTTTTGCATGTCAATGCAGAACACAGATTTTCATTATCAGCAAAAATATCAACAAGAGCACATGATCGCATTTAATACATTAAAAGAAAATTTCAAATTGAGCCTAATATCATGAAACAAATGAACAGTCAAATTTAAAAACTGTATTAAGAGAAAAGTTACCATCTTCACTGTGTCTAGAGTATTCAAACCAGATAATCAACCTTTCAGCTTCCTGTACAAAGAAAAACCACAAGGCTTAATCCAGAAACCAAAACTTAAAAACAATATATAAATAAAATAAAAATCAATGATAACGACAAAGAAAAAAAAACACTCTCGAAACTACAAAATTCCTTGTTTGGCTGCTAAGAAAAAGAAAAGGAAATTTGAATGTAAAGAGTAAATTGCTTGGAAACTGAATCAACTCGAGCTATACAATATTATAGATTATGCGAAGAGACTAAAAAAATCGAAATTTTCATCAGTTCTTAATTCAATTTTATTTTTCTTGATCGAATTTTCTCGGCAACCAAACAAGGGTTGGATTGAAATAAAAGCAAGCAAATAATCTAATTTAGAACATGAGTATAAATCTAGATTAATTTAAAAAATGAGACATTAATTTTACGTAATTTAAAGAGAATCGTAATTACAGAACCGGAGAGACGGAGAGAAACTGGTGATGTTCAGTGTTTGATCTATAAGAAGAGAGAAGGTTTGAGGATAGTAGGAGGGTTGCTTGTTGACAAAGGCTAAGATGCGCATACGTGCGTATTGCGCATGCCATGTCCCTCTCCGCCACGTGTAATTCAGATTCCTTGAACCTTGGGCCTTATGTGAACGGCCCACTTTGAAAACACAAATTAGTATAAGGGCACTAATATTAAATCCCCATTCATTTCATATATTCGCCCCCATTTCTATGAACCATTAATTTTCTAATTCAGTGGTGGGGGCCTTCGGACAATATGTGGGGTGAGTTTATCATCACCCCTTATACGGCATCTTATTTGCATGTTTTAGTGACATTATTTAAAGTGTCCATTTATACAATATAATATGTAATAGGTATGTTTGAATTATAGATAAATGTGTATGATCTTTCTATTTAAAAAATTAATTTCACTATTATTGTCATGCCCCTGTCTGTAGGGTCTATGATGGGTCTATATATGACAACCGTCATAGACCTTTAAGACATATTTTTAATCCCTAAACATATCCCTCAGATCTATAAGGCTACTTGAATACTTGTTCCATTTATAAATTATTTAAATAATTTGTCTTTCCGAAACATATTCCAATCATTTTATAAAGAAAAGTATATTTAATTTAAAATATATACATAGTATATATTCAATTACATCTTTTCAAACTCATAGTTATATACATATAAAGTTTTACAAAGTCAATCTCAGTAGACTAATCTAGACAGTCTGTGAGTCGAGGATCACAATAATACTTGAGGGTATTATATCCTTAATCGATCATTACCACTCGTATAATTTACTTTTCTATTCTCGATCTTCTGAAACTGAGAAGGGGGGTGAATATATGGGGATATATTCTGCAAGTGGATAAAATATATTTTTTGAAAATTACTTATAAAAGCGCATAAATCAATTTATTTTAATAAAACCATGGTATGTTATTCAAAATCAATGGACTGGCTTCTTTTCTAGGTAGTTACCTTAGCCGTGGTAACCCCGAGATCTTCAGTGAGCTTTATGTATAGAAAATAATGCTCATTTAATAAAACAATTCTTTTTAATATAAAAAATACATGTTAGTTTTTTAAAAATTGGCCTATCATTGACGTTGACTTCGAGTACTTATGTGGTGATGCTCATGACTATCCTTGTCAATCCTATAGGTTGGCAACTTTATATCATCACATTCACCCATATAAACTGCCTAACCTGTGGGGTATTCACTTAGGCGATCTCTTATAGGCTACTACCCTATAGCTATAGTCATATACCAACTTGGCTCTCCAACTATATCACCAATACATAGCCACAATCAAATCCATTTACATAAATATTTATAATCATTTTATCATTAACATCATTATAAAGTATGTATTTTCAATATCAAACTTGAACTCATGGCCAATCACATATTAGCTTAATATACAAGCCATCCATGTCCATGTAAATCAACAATAAATAAACTTTTTTTTTATTCATAAAATAATAAGTTTTATAAAGCACTTTAGAGAGTAAAAACGTTTAAAGATCCACTAACAGAAAAAGGTAGAGTTATTGCTCCCACACTAACCCTCACGTCTAGTATATCTCTCTCCTAGGTGCTCGATGCTTAATATCACACGTATATAACCTCATGAATTTCAAAATTCTAAATAATTAATATTTATACATTAAATGTAATATTTGCGATCTTCATGCCTAAAATTCCTTAGTCTAGTACATATAACTTTACGAGGCATTCTAACAAAGGCCATTTAGTTGATTCCCAACAACGGAATCCCATGATTGTAGTTATTCCAATTTTCATATTTTCATTTATAACGGGTTTATGCATCCTTAGAAATATTTAACACTTATTTAACTTTATATATTTTCAATTACCTCAAATTAACTCAATTCTACATTTTCTACACGTAGTCAAGGTAAACTTTTGGGTGAACAGTGAACCCTAGAATTCCAATATGCTCAAATCTTTAAAATTGAATTTAGAATGAATTTATAGGCTTACCTTTAGCCCGTATAATTCCTTACAAAGCTCAAATCACTATTTAAACGGAAAAGCCTCAAGTTCCTCTTTAAACCCTAGTTTCTTCCTTATTGTTTCTAGTCTGAAATTGGTACTAACTTGTAGAGTAGAGGATGGGTTACTCACTTGACAACATACATTGCAAGAATAAGCCTAATATTTGGAAAGATTTGGTCAAATCCGATTGAGAGAACGAGAGAGGTATTTTTAGAGTGAGAGAGGGAGAAAACGAGTGAAAAAAACACTAGGGTTGAATCCCCTCTCGTAGGTATTTATAATAGAGGGTACAAAGACCAAATTGCCAATCGAATTTTACCTTGATTTATGTTATGTATCGATACCTTTGGACTAGGTATCAATACTTTTGGGCTGGATATTAATACCTTTGGTCTAGGTATTGATCCGTTCCTTAAAAATTCAATTATGGAAATTCTATCGATCTCGAGTATCGATACATTTGCCTTTATGTATCGATACCTTTGTTGAAGGTATCGATCTGGTTTAATATGTAATTATTTTTCAACTCTCTATCTCGGCATGTATTGATACATTTGAGGAAAGTATCGATCTGGTCTATCTTGTAATTATTTTTGAACTCTCTATTTTGCCTTATATCAATACCTTTCTTCATAGGCATCGATCTGGTCAGTTTATAATTTATTTCTAAGTTTCTGACTTGCTAAGTATCGATACCTTTTTTCCTAGGTATCGATCCGTTCAATGAGTATCAACCTACATCTTTAATATATCGATACATTTGAATAATGTATCAATACTTCCCGTTTTGGTGTTAATCTCTTCATGCTCATGATAGATTTTTGACCTATTCTTTCTATTCCTTAACACCAATTTTGCTTACCTTTTGGGGACTCCGCCCCCGATATCCTGTAAGAGCACTGCCCTTTGACGAGCCCACTCGCTAACCAGCTAGCGAGACCGCCGATTGTGTCAGCATAGGGGAATATTATGAAATCCTATTTATATTGAACTCCAAATCATAGCATCAAATTTATTGTATTCATATCATTAAACTAAATTCAAATTTTCTTAAGCCTCGTAAATGTGTCAACTGACCATTAATACTGCATGTGTGAAACAATAATGTCATTATATTACTATATTACCCCTATATTCGAAGAACAAGGTTTAACAATTATATATATATATATATATAGAAATTCATTTATACAAACTAATATGACAGTATTATAAAATTATCACTTATTTTATATTTTTATAAGTATATAAAAAAATATATGAAACAAGTGATAATAATATAATATTATCAAATTTATTTGTATATATAAAATTTATAAATCTAATATTATCAAATTTTACATTTAACAAACATATAAATATTACTAATGTTATATATTAAATGAGTTAAGTTTTTTGTTTTTCAATATATTAAATTGGTCAAATTTTCTCTTTCCACAATTAACTAGAAAGTAAAGTATAACATTAAGAACAAATTAAATAAACTTCAACTAACAAGATATTATGCTCATTCTATGTTATTTAATTAAGGAATTACTTCTCTTGATTAGACAAAAGTCAATTGGTCATATGCATGGGAATGGTAATATTTTGTACTTTGTATTAAAAAAAAAAACATATGAATGCCATATTCTAGATAACAAGTGGAATACTTTATTCTTCATTTTTAATGATAATGCAAAACTCAAATTGATCATTCATCTCTGTATGTCTTCTGGGAATATAAGAAAATTGAGCATAATATGAGCTATCACAATTTGAAAGAGAGGTGAAGCCTAGTGATTTGTTGAAAAATTCTTCCTGTATTCGAAAAAGAAAAATAATATAATTATTGATACTTGATTTTCGCCTTCTAGTGATTTATTTTTTTGCAAGAACAAATATGTTAATGTTGAGTCTTCAAATTTTCTGATTTTTCTAAGGTCAGATACTTGCGAGATAAACGTGGATAAGAGGTGTCGGTTACCCGATGAAAACCCTAATATGAACATCGCCAATAACGTGACGAAACCAACTACCAAACTTGATACTGAATCCCAAGATCTTCAAGATACAAGTTTGTTGAGCTTTGACCCGTTACCTAACAAGATAAGAATCAAGAACTACGGTAGTTGAAGATACCGCACTAAGAATCTCAAGAACCACTCAAAGATTTAGGAGTTAAGTTTGATTGTTTTTGAATGGTACAAGAATAAACTTGATAAGTTCAAAAGTCTTTTCAAGAATGAAAGAATAACACAAATTAAGCTCTTTAATATTATTCTTGATTGTCTAAAAATGTGTAAAGCTTGGTCCTTTATATAGAGTTTGAAAATTTAACCTTAACTATGGAGAGCCAAAACTATTTTGACATGTGATATTTCCCATTTGAATTAGAAAAAGAAACAACTAAATCAAAAATTGAAAACAACTAACTCTCTAGAAAATTCTCTTATAACAAATCTAAATTAAGAAAGTTTTTCCAATATTAAGGGCTTGACATTTTGATCATTCCAAAAGCTGAAAACGTGTAAGTCCTCAATTAAAAACTTCTAGAACCTTAATTATAGTTACTAGGTTCATTTGAGACTAATTTGGACTTATACTGGGCTCCCACGTGTTTGCCATTTTACCAACTTATTGAATAAGAATAATAATGCATAGTTTCTTTAGACTTTTATTAAGAGATATTTTATCCTTTCAATAAGTCAAAATGAACTATAAGTGTTGATGTGAGTTGTTTTTGCAGACATAAAACTAATATGGCTGATAGGGAATATCATGATTGAACAAGGGTCCTCCAGTTTTTAGTATTAACAAGTTTCAAGTCCATTGCAGAAAATTATTAAAAATTTTCAAATTTTACTCATTGCTAGTAAATATTACGAAAGAATAGTCTCTTTTGACTTTATGTGAAAGAGTTTGTGGCCTTTATGCTTTTCTTTTGCTCTAGTGCTTCAGTGCTAGTTTATATTATTGGTTGAATAAATTTGCCCTTTAATAATTGAAACTAAAGAAACTTTCTTTCCTATGGGTGTCTTAGGGTGAAAATATAGTCTTGAAAGAATTATTCTAACCATGGGTACATTTATAATTTTCATGGGTATCCTCGGATGAAAACTTAGTCTTTAAAGAATTATATACTATCTATAGGTACGTTTATAATCTCTATGGGTGTCCTCAGATGTTTGTAAACTCGGTCTTTAAATAATTATCCTACTTATGGGTACATTTATAATTCTCATGGGTTTTCTCGAGTGAAAACTCAGTTTTTAAAGAATTATCTTACTCATGGGTGCATTTATTGTAACACATAGTCCATATAAAGGAAAATAAAAGAATGAAGCATGCTTTCCATTTTAAATTGATTGCATTCGGTGCAATTGTATATATATTAAATTTTACATACTTGTTTGAAGAAAGATTAAAATTGAAATCAAAATAGAGAAATTGAAACATAACAGAAGCAAACCGAGACCATAGAAGAAAAAGAGAGAAAGGAAAAAGAGAACTAAAAGAAAAAGGAAAGAGAAGAAGAAGAAAAAAGAGGAGAAAAATTGTAGGAGGATAAAAGGAAAGTTACAGAAAATGTGTTTGGAAAGTTAAAAACATATCCAAAAAGTTAGTGTTTGATATAATTATGAAATTAGAACAATAATATTTTCATATTTGCAATACGTATTAGATTTTGAATCAATTTTAACGGTCAATTTTTGAATTATATGTGTTGAAGAGCGTCTACTGGGGTAAGAAATCCATGAGACCATGAAACCACTCAAGATTGATTATTGGATTGTGAGTATATACTTTTGAATTTTTATATATATTTACTATAGTAAATTATATTTATGCGATTACAATTGTTCACGTGCACAATAGTTTAATAAAAAATGATATTTTAGATGTTCATGTCATAAGTTGATGTGTAAAGTATTTGTGAAGTAATATACTGTTTGAATGTGATTGTGATTATGATTATGATATGTTTATAAAACCTTAGTGAAAATACGAGGTCCCGGGGTATGGTTATGATTTTAAGACCTTGGCGAGAATATGAGGCTGAGGGGTATGACTTTTCTGCTTAGGCGATAGTTTTCTACCAAGTATGATATGTTTCTTTAAGTAGTTGTTTGATGTGAATTGAATTAATTATACTGTAATATATGTTCAGTATATGATTGGTGCTTGATTTATACATTGTTTAAGAAACTTCATCGATTTTTATAAAAAAAGTATTTTCTTATAAATTATTTCCACTCATTAAGTCGTAAGCTCACTTTTTTCCTTCCAAGACACGCAGAATTCGTGCAGTGTATAGTTTTGACACTTGTGGTTGAGACCACTAAACGCATACTTCATGAGTCACCTTTGAGCATATCATGTTTATATGTATATATTAAACAAATACATATATGTGTGTATAATAAAAGTGATGTATCTATGTTGTAGTGAGGCATAGAGCCTCGATGTGTGAAAATGATGGAGGCTTAAAGCCGTTTACGTTTATTCAATAAATTTTTATTACGTAAGATTATAAAAAAGATATATGAAAGTATTGAAGTATAGGTAATTAGCATGATTCACTTCGAACTCTAAGGAGGGGTAGGGGTTGGATGTGTCATTTATAATCCCTATGGTATTTTCATGTAAAAACCCAATCTTAAAAGGATTATCATACTCATGAGTACGTTTATAATCTTCACGGATGTCTTCGGGTGACAACTATGGGTACGTTTATAATTCACATGGATATCTTTAGGTGAAAAAACCCAATCTTCAAAAAATTAACCTACCTAATCTTCGAGTTTACAAACACCCATATAACACCCCAAATCTAGCAAGGATCGCACATGCTGAATTAGGGTGCACAATTCCATATACATGCACTACATCTTACAATTATAACTATTTTTCTAAAAAGAAATTCTTTATTAAAAATTATTATTAAACCAAAATCTTAAATCAGCTTAAATAACAATTATCTAATTAAACTAAAAGAAATTCCCAAAATAACTCGAAGATACAATTCCAAGAATGCGATAAACACATAAAAAAAAATACTTCATAGTTTATAACATAAACAAATAAAATCTCCAATTCTATCATTCAAATTAAGCCAACATACTTACGAATCTAAGCAACCTTTTCTGCAAAAAGTAAATAACGAGGAGTAAGATGTTAACTCAATAAGTAATATCATCCATAATATATGCACAAGTTTTCTTATTTTCGGATACATAAAAAGATTCGCAAGCCATTTTATTCAAATATCATGCAAAAATACAATTTTAAGTAATTTCTCAAAATAAACAGAAGTTTAATGTTCAAAAATTTTTATAAAAGAACATGTCAAAATCATATTCTATAAAATGTAAATGTGAAATCATAATAAACTTTCATTATAGATTTTTTTAAAGTTGCTCATTTCACATAGTATTACATGTACCCCTGGTGACCTAGCCAATAATTGTCACATGTACCCCCGTGACTTGGCCAATAATTGTCACCTGTACCCCCATGACTCGACCAATAAAATGTTAGATAATGTGCACATTCAGAACAGAATACCAACTAGTTCAGACAGTTAGATATATTGATCGTGGTCGATCATAATCAAAATAAAAAAATTACGGACATATGAGCCAAAACATTTCATTTCAAATAATTATATAAGAATCATTTAATAATATAGTAGCTTGCATTAGTTTGCTTACAAAACATTTAATACATTTTACAATTATAAATTGATGTTTATAAAATAATTCGTAAAAATATTTTTATAAATAAATTTTGAACAATATAATTAAAATTCTTTATTTAAAAACTAACTTTCAAAACATTTAAGTTGTAAGAATTAGTAATATAAATTCATTCATCAAATAATAAAGTATTTTGCAAACATTTGATTCAATGAATTCATGCCATAAAATATGTTTATAATTCAAACAACCCAATATATTATGAATGAAATTACTTATATCAACTTCAGCTAAAATCTTAATGCAAACCCTGTACCTTGAACATAAGGGTAAAGTAGTCATTTGTATGACATTTATTTCACACATGCATGGTAATAGTTATTTGATACAGTATTGAGACTTAGGTGAATTTGAATTTAGTTTAATGACATGAATATAATAAATTTGATGCTATAATTTAGAATTTTATATAAGTTGGATTTCGGTATATTGCCTTACACTGAAGCACTTAGTGATTTCGCTAGCCGGTTAGCGAGTAGGGTCAAGAGGTAGTGCCCTTGTGGGGGTTGCAGGGGGCAGAGCTCCAATAGAAAAAGAAATTTGTTAGATGAAGTATGTGGATTCAGTTTAAAAAATCTATGAGAAAATCCGAGTTTGAGCAAGAAGTGTTGATACATGGGACTGAAGAGATTGATTCATGTACCAAAATATTAATACTTAAGGAATGCAGGTCGATTTTTGATGAAATGATTAATACTTTTGTGAAATACATCGATACTTAGCAAGTTAGAGACTTGGGAAGAAATTATAAGTCGACTAGATGGATACTTATAAAGGAAGTATCGATACATTTGAAAACAGAGAGTTTAAAAATAATTATAAGATAGACTAGAATGATACCTTTATCAAAGGTATCGATATATGGCAAGTCAGAGAGTTTGAAATTAATTACAAGTTGGACTAGATCGATATCTTCATCAAAGGTATCGATACTTCAAAAACATGGGGATCGATACATAAAGACAAATATATTGATACTCGAGATCAATAAAATTTTCATAATCGAATTTTTAAGGAATGGATCAATACCTGTACCAAAGGTATCGATACCTAGCCTAAAAGTATTGATACTCAGTCCAAAGGTATCGATATATGATGCTAATCTGGGTAAAATTCAATGGGCAATTTAGTCTTTTTGCCTATTCATATAAATACCCACGAGAGGGATTAACTCCCAAGTATTTTCTTTTTTTGTTCATTTCCCTTTTTCTCTCTAAAATACATCTCTCTCTCTTTCTCTCTGGTTTCCTTACACATTTCGGCAAATCTCTTAGTGTTCTTTCAAATTTGGTTACTAAGTGATTACCTATCCTTCCCACATTAACTTTATACATTTTTTTAACCAAGAAACAATAAGGAGAGGCAAGGAAAGAACTAGGGTTTCGAAGAAAATTTGGGAGTTTTGCATTCAAACGACAACGTGAGGTGTGTAAGGACTTCTAAAGATCCAGGTAGGTTTATTAAACATGTGATAAATTTAATTTAACATTTTAAGTATGTTGAAAACCTAGGGTTTACTGTTCATCCAAGACTTATTTTGATTTCGTATAGAAAAACGTAAATTTGCATTAACTTGGGTAAATTAGAAGTATATAGTGATTGTATATA
>JAXCLQ010000010.1:6001569-6014046 GCA_035584115.1 Cedrela odorata | reverse complement strand
CTTATTTTGATTTCGTATAGAAAAACGTAAATTTGCATTAACTTGGGTAAATTAGAAGTATATAGTGATTGTATATATGTTGAATACTAGTTTAAATTTGTATATTTAATGTTAGAAAAAAATGTGAGTTAGGAATACTCACTGTCATGGGATTTTATTGTTAAAAATCAGATAAATGGCACTCATAAATTAGCCTTGAGAAATGTGCATGTGTCAACTAAGAGATTTTAGCCATGTTTTCTTGAGCATTACATTTAGTGCATTTAAGTATAATTATGTAGATTACCCTCCCCTTATTGTGAGAAAATTTATATATACATGACTATGTAAATATATATGCATGTTGTATATATATGTATGTTTGTGTGTTAAACAAGCCGTTTTATAATTGAAATGAAATTTAAATGAATCTGTTTATAAATGCTTTGCATAATATTGAAATGTTTTGTTTATTTGGTCTGCTGATTGAAATTGCTTTGATATACATGCTAAAATGGCTAGGGAGGCTTAATTTATTTAAAAGTTTTATAATTATTGTTGAAAATGATTTGATTTGAAATATGCATGTATATTAGTAATGTGGCCAATGGGTCGAATTATTATTATATGGCTAGTTGACATATTTATTTAATTGTATATATATAGAAGTAGCCTATGGACGAATTTATACGAGGCTATATAGGTGAGTGGAGCCGCAATGGGGTTAATATAAGGAGGAAAGGCCATGGTAAACCCCTTGTGTGTCAAACTCGCGTGTGTACGGCTATAGATACTCTATGAAAAGTCTTGACGGCTTAATAGAGATATCTGAGATTTATCAGATTTACGAGGATAGTCACTTGTGTCACCAAGTAACTACTCGAGGTTAATATCAGTGAGGCAGGCTTATATTTTCAAATATGCATGTTTTTACAAAAAAGAAATATAAATAGTTTTATATTTGATAAATCTCTATTACATATGGTTTTATGTATGAAAAACTCACTGATGGTTACGGTTTTATTCTCGACCAAGGTAGTATGTCGAGAAAGGATGGTCAGCCCGATTGATTATTTAAACAATTTGCAGACTAATGAAATGTATTGTGATCATTGATTTAAATGAACATGTATATATATATATATATATATATCTACTTTGAGTATATTGTGAAATGAATCCCAATATTTATATTTGTAAATGCGCTTATATGTATGTATATATATATATATGTACTTTATTTACTCACTGAGTATCGTTGTATACTTACCCTTCACAATTTCAGCTTTCAAATTAGGCGCTATAGTACTTGTCGGGCTAGTGGTAGCCGTAGAGAGCATTCGGTGGTCTGGGTAGGTCTTCCCTGACTTACATTTTGAAGTTGTTCTATTAGATAAATGTATTTGAATTTTTGTAATAAAATTAGGAATGAACTGTTTATGTAAATAATTATGATCGTTTAACCTGAATGAAAATGATATTTTTTTTATTTGATTGTGTGTGGATGAATTGATCACGGAGATCAATTCTTTAATGGTAATCCCATGGATGGGAACAATTATTTCATAAATTCTTTTCAAATTTTAGTAATTGATAGGAAAGCCTTACAGGCTCTCTTGATACATTCTAGGCATATAGATGTATTATAAGGGTTTGTGGTGATTGTCACGGGTAGACCCAGGTTTGGGTGTGACACTTAAACTACCTTTAATTGTTATACAAAATTTCCGAATCTCCTATAATAACAAATTATCTAATCAAGAAAACTTAAAAATAGTATGCAAGTAACTTTTTCAAAATTTAACTACGTCTATACTATTTGCTTACGTACTCTAAACAAAACCCCTTACAATTTAGAATTTTTAATTCCTAATATATAAATCAGATTAAGGTAAAAATTTATAGATTTCCTGAGCACACCTAATTTTTATCATATATAAAAGTTTCATGGCATTTCGAGATCAAAAATAATTTTAATAGAATAAATTTTTCGGACAATAATAATCTATCTAGGTTGTTTCTGAAATGTGAACTATTTAATAAATAATTCATAACTGTTTAAATATATTTTCAAAAATTATGAAATTTATAAAAAAAAATCAGTAAACATATGTATAAATCATCATATAAATTTTAGTAATTTTTAAAGGTCTTTTGAGACTTCAAAATAATAATTATTTTAGAAAATATTAACCTGTCTAGATTATTTTAGAATTTAGGTTCACTCAATCCAAAATTTTTAAATGTTAAAATATACTTTCAAAAGTTTTTAAATTTACCTAACCAATAGAAAACATATGTATCAATTCAGATATAAAATTTTGTAATTTTTGAAGATCCTTTAATATTTCAAAATAATAAATATTTAACTATAATTTCGTAAGAATCACAAAATTCTAGATTACAGTAACCAATTTCAAACATTTGTATAAAATCAATTTCTTATCCAATTTGAGTGACATAAAGTTCTAAAATCTTCTTGTCAAGTAAGAATTTAGATTATAAAATCATTTATAAACAATCATGACAGAATTTTCATTAAAATATTTCTATAGACATTATTTTCAATAAATACTATAAAGTTCTAATATAAAGAATCCACTATTGTAATACAATTTAAACAAGCTACATTTTCTCATTGATTTATTACTACCTTACCGATAATAAATTAAAGAACTCTATTTTATATATACTAAAACAATGTAAAAAAAAATGAACTTAAATACAACTCAACAATCAAAACAATAATTATAATGAAACTAAAATATTACCTCTATTAATCAAAATCTTAAAGAGCCGAAAATTACAATGAATGTTTTTTTTACGTTGAAAGAAGTGGGAGGCAGAGAGGTAAGGAAAAATAACCTTTTTATAGTTTGTTGAAAAAAAATAAGAAACCCTAGTAAAAAAAATATATGGGACACACACACACACACACACACATCTCTTTTAATTAAAATAAAACTTATCCTTATCACGTTTTATGTTTTAAAAAATTATATTTCTTAATAAAATACTCTTATAATCTAATTATGAGAGTGAATATTACATATCTCCCTTCCTTAATGAAATTTCATCTTCAAAATTTATGTCTTATTAATCATGTATTACTCAACTAGTACACCTTAATGATATCATGTTGATGATTTAAATATAAAATTGATGACATCATAATATGTATTTGTATATTTTTAATGTTGACAAAGTGAATCATAATGTCAAGCTATTATGCGATGATAAAATGAATTTAAACTTATTAAAAATCAAGTAAAGTGTGTATGAATATGCTTGTAATCAATCTTAATAAATCTCTGTGAAAGTGCCTTAAAGTTTGAACAGGATTGATACATCTAATGAATAGATCGATACATTTGAAGTAGGTCGATACATGAAAGTAAAGATATCAATATATGCTAAAGTAAAAGCTTCGGTTGAAATCTTTAAGACAGACATATTGATACCTGAGTTCAAAGAGATCGATACCTTGCTTGTCCAGAGAGTTGCAAAATATTTACAAGACAGACCAGATTGATACTTGAGTTCAAATAGATTGATAACTTGCTTGTTCAAAGAGTTGCAAAATATTTACAAGGCAGACTATATCGATACCTTAAAGTTAAAGATAGATACATTGAGATTCCAAATAGTTGAAAATAAATTATGAAGTGAACTAAGTCGATACGTAAAAGTAAACGGATCGATACTCGAGACTGATATTCCAAATGTCGCACAAAGGGATCGATAATTACAAAAAGGATCAATACTTCTTGCCAATTTAAAGCTCAACAGTAACTTCTGCAATATTTATGGTAGATATTAAATACACTAAATCAAGCCGTTGGACATAAGGGTCTTCACAAAGTGAATGAGTATAAATGAAAGACAAAGAGACAAAGAAAGACACATAGCTTATTATGAACAAATAAAAAACATTTTCAAGAATATTCTCAACGTTAACAATGTGTTTTCTCTCTCAACTATAAAAGTTTTATTTTTTTTGAGAAAAAAATTTTCTTTGTACGAGCATATTGATACATTTACTCTATTGTGAAAGTTTAAAAACATAATTATATTTTTAAAATTATATTGGGCTCATCTTCACCCAGAGTTGAAGAAGATTGTATTGTGTTACTTTTCACCTGTGAGAAAGTAAGTGTATGGTTGCCCTTTACCTCAGAAGGAGTTGTAGTGAGTTCCACTTGACTAGATGAAATAAGGATATAGTTGAACCTTAGTAGTGATGATCTGTAACCAAGAGAGTGGACGTAGGCCAAGATTTGCCAAACCATTATAAACCCTATGTTTGTTTTTCTCTCTCTACTACTGTTTTATTTGTTGTACTACATTGCATTCATTTTAAGATTCTAAAGTTTAAAAAACCAAATTCAACCTCCTCTTGGGTGTTACTAATTGGGCCAAAAAGTAATATTAGAGCCTAACTTAGTGAAATAGGATTAACAATATTGAGGAATAGATAAAAAAAATGGCATCTAACAACATCCTTAAACTAGTGGTTGAGGGACAATCTACAAATAGGTCACCATTCTTCAATGGAATTGATTAACTAGAAAAAGAGAATTTAAATTTTCTTGACAACTCTAGATTTTAAAATTCTAAACATTATAAAAGATGGATACTTTCTACCCACTACAGAAGATGTATTAACTAAATAAAGAAAATTTAAACCAAAGAGAGAATGGACATGTAAAGAAAGAAACAGATTCACTCTAAATGGCAAAGCCATGAACATACTTTATTGTGCTTTAGATAGAGCTAAGTTCAATAGAATTTCAGGATGTGAAACCACTAAGTCTATATGAGACATGTTTGAGGTCACACAAGAAGAAACTAGTAGAGTTAAAGACTCGAAAATAAGCATGCTAGTTCATGATTATGAATTATTTAAAATGAAACCACATAAAAGCATAAATGATATATTTACTCATTTTTCTGACATTATTAATGAGCTTAAAGTTCTTGTTAGATCTTATTCCAATGCAGATATCATCACCAAAATCTTAAGGAGTCTACCTAGAAGCTGAGAAGTCAAGGTAACAACGATTAGAGAAGTAAAATACTTAAGGACATTATCACTTGAGGAGCTTCTCGAATCACTTACGACGTATGAATTGGAAGGCCGACGGAATGATGATGAAGACAAAGAAAAGGATAAGAGAAACGTTACATTAAAGATCACCAAAAGGGAAGAAAAAGACAATAAAAGTGAAGAAGAATCTGAGGAGGACAAATTTATTCTCATGGTTAAGAAATTTAAAAAGTACTTCAACAAGGGAAGAAATTGAAAATGAAGAGATCATTAAAAAAAATATAAATTTAAGAGAAACAATGAAAAGAGAGAAAAAGAGAAAGAACGAGAAATTATTTGCTATAAGTGCAAGAAACTAGGGCATCAAGACCCGAATGTCCATTAAGGAACGATAAGAAGGATAAGAAAAAGAAGAAGGCAATGAAGGTGACCTAAGATGACTCATCAAGTGAAAATAGCACCTTATCATCAGAAAATGAGAGAGCCAACTTATGCCTCATGGGAAAGCAGGAGGATGAGGTAATTTTCCTTGACCAAAATTCTCCATACTATGACATATGCATGAGTAGTGATAATGATGACTTACTTGAAGATAATTTGTGTGCATTATATGAAGAACTTAGAGATGATTTTGAAAAATTATATGTTAAACGTAAAGAGGTAAAGAAAATGAATTCTTTAATGCTAAAAGACAATGATTCATTAAAACTAAAAGTTAGTAAACTTGAACTTAAAATTGAATCTAGTATGTCTAAAGAATGTAATATTCTAAAAGGTGAAAACAAGATCATAAAAGATGAAATAACTTCTCTTAAAGAAATGTTAGCAAAATTCACACAAGAAAAAGAAACCTTAGATAAACTCTTAGGTAGTCAAAGATTAGTGTTTGGTAAAGCCGGACTTGGCTACAAACAAGGAACGAAACAAAAAGCCTATGCAAACTACTTTGTGAAATACTCATAATAAGTAATTTCATCTATTACTGGCCATTATTGTAGTAGGACAGGCCATTATAGCAACATATGTCTACATATGAAAAATAAGTATAATGGACCTAAGAGAATGTGGGTACCTAAGGAAACAAAACTTAAAGAAATCATACATGCTAAGATGACCAAGACTTTCAATAGTAGAACTAATACTCATGGACCCAAAGTCACTTGGGTACCAAAAAAATTTGTCCTCTTTTGTAAGTACCACATGTGAAAAGCAACAAGTACAAAAAAGAGTGATTCTTCGATAGCGGTTGTTCAAGACACATAATGGGAAATAAAATGTTATTTCTCCATCTAAAGAAAAAAGAACAAAAAGATGTAATCTTTAGAGGCAATAGCAGAGGCAAGGTGAAAAGTATTGGTACCATTGATATTAATTCAATTTTATTTAAAGATGTTTTGTATGTTGAAGGTTTAAAGTACAACTTAATTAGTATTAATCAATTGTGTGATTATGGATATAAAATTGTGTTTCTTAAAAATGGATGTGAAATCTTATATAAGCATGCAAATAAAGTATTCTATGCACCTAAAAATAATGATGTGTATATCATAGAACTAGAAAAATTAGATGAAATGAATGAACTTTGCTTGCAAGCTTTTTGTGATGATTCTTGGATGTGGCATAAAAAATTAGGACATTGTAGTATGGATCTTTTGCGAAAACTTGCTAAACAAGGTTTGTTGGGAGATCTCCCCAATCTAAAATTCACAAAAGATAAAAAATGTGGTCTTTGTCAACTGGAAAAATAAGTTAAGACATCATTCAAACCCAAAAACTTAGTTTTCACAACAAAACCTTTAGAACTCTTACTTATGTATCTATTTAAACCAAATAGAGTTGCATCCTTAAGAGGCAAACTTTATGCATATATAATTGTAGATGATTACTCAAGATTTACATTGTGTTCTTCTTGGATATCAAAAGCAATACATTTGAAACATTTAATAAATTCTCAAGAAGGGTTGAAAATGAAATAGGCTATAAAATCATAAAGATTAGAAGTGATTAACGCGGGGAGTTTGTAAATAAACATTTTGAAAACCTTTGTAATGAGAATGGATACTCTCACAACTTTTCTGCACATAGAATCCCAAAACAAAATGGAGTTGTCGAAAGAAAGAATAGAACCTTACAAGAAATGGGTAAAATAATGCTAAGTGAATATAACTTACCTGAATACTTTTGGGCTGAGGTTATCAACACTGCATGTCACATAACAAATAGGGTACTAATTAGAAAAATATTGAATAAAATTTCATATGAGCTGATTTTTCAACGAAAACCCAAGATAAATACTTTAGAGTTTTTGGATGCAATTGCTACATTCTTAATACTAAAGACAATCTTGAAAAATTTGAGCCCAAATCCGATTTAAGAATATTTCTAGAATACTCTTTCAAAAGTAAAGCCTACATAATTTTCAATAGGAGAACTTAAGTCGTGGAAGAAAGTGTGTATATAACTTTTGAGGAATTTGATCCCGACTTAAATAAATTAATTACTAGAGAAAAGGAAAAGGAATTGGAAGCCATTGAAAACATGACACATCTTTTGAAAAAGATAATGAAATCGTAGAAGAAAAGGAATTTACTAAAGATCTTCTCAAAGCATGGAAATATGCTTCTAATCGTCCAAAAGAATTAATAATAAGAGACCCCTCACAAAGAGTCAAAACTAGAAGAAGAGCCAAAGAGATGGATGAAGATCTAGATGAAGTTCGAAATTTAGTATTTGTCTCTCAAATCGAACCAAAGCAAGTTGAAGAAGTTTTAGAAGATGAAAATTGGTTAATGGCCATATAAGAGGATTTAAATCAATTCCAAAGAAATGAAATTTGGACATTAGTACCTAGACCTAATATTTATCCAACTATAGGTACCAAATGGGTATTTAGAAACAAATTTGATGCGAATATTAATATCACTCAAAATAAAGCTAGACTAGTGGCATAAGGATATAGTCAAGAAGAAGGAATAGACTATGATGAAACATCTGCTTTTGTAGCTAGATTAGAAGCCATTAGAGTTCTCTTAGCTTTTCTATGTTATAAAAACTTCAAGCTCTATCAAATAGATGTTAAAAGTTCTTTTTTAAATAGATTAATAAATGAAGAAGTTTATGTAGAACAACCTCCAAATTTTGAGAACTATAAATTTTTAAATCATATTTATAAACTTATTAAGGCACTCTATGGTTTAAAACAAGTACCTAGAGCTTAGTACAAAATACTTAGTAAATTTTTACTAAAGCATAATTTTGTAAGAGAGTATTGATACTACGCTTTTTATTAAAATCAAAGATAATAATATTTTATTAGTTCAAATTTATATTGATAATATCATCTTTAGAAGTACAAATGAGTCATTGTGCATTGAATTTTCATATTTTATGAAAGGTGAATTTAAAATAAGAATGATGGGAGAACTAAATTTTTTTTTAAGACTTCAAATTTCTTTTTAGGACTTCAAATTAAACAAACACATAATGAAATTTATATATCTCAATCAAAATACATAAAAGAACTTTTGAAGAAATTTGATATGATAGAGGGTAAGACCATTCAAACTCCTATGATTACTTTCACTTTATTAAATAAGGATGAAATAGGAAAGAAAAAGCTATATGGAGGTATGATAAGATCATTACTTTATTTAACCGTCTCTAGACTTAACATTCTCAATGAAGTGTCTGTATGTGCTAGGTTTCAATCTAATCCTAAGAAATCACTCTTTGTAGCAATTAAATGAATTTTTAGGTATTTAAGAGCCATATCTAACTTAGGATTATTTTATCCAAAAGATGGTGAGTTTAACTTGAAAGTCTATTTGGATGCTGACTACGAGGGATGCAAAGTGGATAGAAAAAGTACAAGTGGTACCTGTTATTTCCTTGGATATGCATTAGTATCTTAGTTTAGTAAGAAACAAAACACGGTTGTACTCTCCACTACCGAAGCCGAATACATATTTGTAGGTAGTTGTTGTTCACAACTATTATGGATTAACACTAGTTAGTAGACTTTGGATTAGTCCTTAGTCAAGTTCCCATTTTATGTGATAACACAAGTGTCATAAATTTGACAAAGAATTCTGTTCATCACTCTAGAACTAAGCACATAGAAATTCATCACCATTTCATTAGAGATCATATAAATAAAGGAGATGTTTGCATAAAATATGTTAACACAAATCTTCAATTAAATGACATCTTTACTAAATCACTTGATATGGATCATTTCTGTGTAATTATAAATGAACTAGGAATGATGGAAATAGTTTGAATCATGCTTGAACTTGTTTGTGCGTGAAATTGGATGAAAAATTGTTATTGGAGGAAATCAAATTGATACTTTTCTCATAATACTTTTTTAACGAATCGATATGCCGCTAAAATTATATCGATACTCGTATGTATTTTTTTAACTCAGAATCGACACAATTCATTCCCAGTTTGTATCAATACTATCCTCTTTCAAATCAATATTTTAGCTTTAATTACTGAGATGGTCATGTATACTTAGAGAAATTCAAAGGACTTATGATTAGTCGCCAAAATTAAATGCCTATTAAAGTAAATGACATGCTCAAATATCGATATCTGTTCATCTTTCAACTAGTATGTATCGATACATTCATTACAAAGTATCGATACTCATACCTGTAAAGGAAAAAGTATCGATATCTCTTTAAAGATCAATATCACTTCTCAGATCTAATATCGGATTTGATACATTATTCACGTGTATTAATACTCTTACGTTAATTCACATCTAAAAAGGTGTTCAAATATGAAAGTATTGATATTTCTTTATCATTCATAAACTTAGAACTCTCTCTCTTTCTAAAAGCCCTAGAAAATCCTTCAAATTTCAAATCACTCAATCTTCTTCAAAATGCCAAGAACCAAGAATCTAGAGGTAGATCAACGTAAGAAATAGAAACCAAATGAGACATCTACGTCCAATCTCAATTTTCGAAACCAAGAGGCAGAGGATCGATACCTCTCTTTCTATCTGAATAGAAAAATGGCTCTTAGACGTGTTCTTGATTTTAATCTACTACTCTTAATCAAATTTCCTTATCTCAAAACCTTTGAATATTTCGATGGATTGACTACTTCAGCCACTGAGAGGAATGCTTTGATAGCCTCGTAAAGAATTTTTACTTCAATCTGGATGCTAAGGATCCTCACTTAGGAAGAGTAAGAATAATAGAGTTCACTAGAAGTGTACATGGTAACACTTTCCAAATTAATGACAACAATTTGTCAAGCATAACTTACGTACCAGAAGGCGGCATCTCCTATCCAGCTAGTGCCTTTTAGCCTTTTGATGCATGTAAAATGATTTTCAAGAATTTGGACTTAACAAAGGTGGATAACAAACCTGTTCATTTAGGCATCCACGAATGTATACTTCACTTGATCGTTTCCTAAAATCTCAATGCATGCTCTGGACGTTACTTCGAGATGACGTACTAAGATATGTGGTGGATGCAGAGCATTATGGAGGGTCAGTGACCTGACCTGATATCCTAGATTCTAAATGCTATGGTGAGAACAACTATATCCAAAGCCAGCCACCTACATTACAAGTATGTGATATCATCCATTATTCGGAAGAGTCCACTATAGATCTATACTGAGAGAGATAACATCGAACCTTCGGTTTCTACTTCACTATTAAAACCACTTTTCGACATATTTACTATGAGCAAAGAGCAGACGAGGAATGGGTGATTCAAGCTCGTTATAAGCACTTATATAATAGAGGGGAACATGAGCAAACACCAAAAGAGTTTGCACTAGAAAATGATTTACTAGCACCCTTAAACATACTTGAGGCAGCTCCATCAACACTTATTTCAGCTTTGACGGCGTTAGAATCACAATCACCCTCCTCATCAATACTATTGAATATACTAAAAGACATCCAAGCCAAGATGACATACATGGAAGAGTTGGTGAAAACCGCTATGACTAACTTTGATGAGCTCCTCATCAGCCTCAAGACCATGGTCACAACGCAAATGCATAAGATCGAGAAGCATCTTGCTTGGGGTGACCAAGGCATCACACAGCTTAGATGACTCGAACTCGAGTTTTGTAGTGAAACTCGCAGGTTTATGCAGAGCTTAGCCATGGTAGCCACACTAGCACCTCCATCAGTATATCGCGGACCCATGACCTCCTCTACTAGACTAATACCTCATCTATAAGCCTCCTAGCCTAACTCATTCCAAACTGTCGACTTAGATGTCGATAGCAATAGCCCAGATGACCTTATCTTTAGAACTTTGTAAAATTGCTTGTGTGTTCCTCTAATGTTTCCTTCTATGTGTTTTCTATTTTTGAATTATATATGATATTATTAAACTAATGTTTAATGAAGAGAAGTGTCGACATAGAGGTTATTACAGTGAATTGCTTTATTTTGTTATCTATCTACATATGTATGCCATTTTTCCCTTCTTTGATTGTTGATAAAAAGGGGGGAGAAACTTTGATAACTAAACAAAAAACCTACTCTTAAGAGAGAGAAACTTAATAATTGAATTATTAACTTGAGCATCATATTCAGGGGGAGAAAGAACAAAAGTTGACATTTAAAGTAAAGAGATAGTTTAGAATGCCTTAGTTTGAAGGAAACAAGCTGAAAAATCATACTCTATTTCGCACTTGCAGCGAAAGCATGACGAGTGGGATCAGCTGTCGGTGCGCGATCGCCGCTAGGGAAGCCATGCCAGTCACACGAACATACGGAAAGGCTTCCCATGGATCTGGACATGTACATATGTATAATTTGGTATTTAAAAATTTTTCAAATAAATGCAAAGTTGAGAACTCTTACTTCTTTTCTTTGCAAACCAGAACAGCAAATGAACCTCTTCGCTTGCCTTCGTAGGGTGTCTACACGTCGGTGTTGGTGACAGTGATTCCGGCTTTTTTATGGGATATTCAAAATTGAGCTTCATCAAACTTAACTAAGCTTTCTCTCTCTATTCTCTCTTTTTCTTCCCTACATGTCTTTGGTTTACAACCAAGTTCAGCTATTATTCTACTATAAAATGTAGCTCATGGAAATGAAGAAGAATGCTCTCTCAATTTCTTAAACTTGGAGAGGTAGTATCCAACTCGTCGAACAAAGCTTAACATTTAACCTTTGTATTTATCAAATCCGATTTGACAAATCTCTTATACCAACTATAAATCACCACCTTGCATTCAACTCACAAAATGACTTAAATGCAAAACTATGACTTATGCTTTTGGTTGATGGGTATTGATTAAGTTTAATCAATATATGTAATTCATATACATATTAATCCAATTAATATATATTGAGAGAGAGAGAGAGTATTAGATATTTTTATTTTTATATATATACATATTATATTATTACACTAATAATATATTCATGTATTCAATATATATATATGTAAATATCTTATACA
>JAXCLQ010000010.1:5960865-5979447 GCA_035584115.1 Cedrela odorata | reverse complement strand
ATATTAATTAAGTTGTTTGTGGTAAAATAATAATTATTTTGTTTATCTTATTTGAAAATAAAATTTTGAAATCTCTTGTATGTTTATTATTGAAGAGTTAGTGAAATTAAAAATTTTATCATATTTGTTCATTTAAAAAATATTTATTGCATATAAATATCTACTAGGCATAACTCACTCCTATTTTTCAAGTTATGTGTTAAGTTGGAGATGAGTAATTGAAAAAAACTGAAAATTTTTTAACTAGATGACTTTTTATTGTATTTTTATATGTATAATTATAAGAATATAACTTGTATAATTTTAATAATTAAATTTTAAATGTTGGTTATATTATGATGTTGAGGGAAAGTTGTTGAATTTCGATATATTTTTTAAAGTGTTTATAAAATATTTTTGTAAGCTTTAATTATTATGGAATATTCATTTTATAAGGGGAAATTCTATCGAAATGGGTGTTACATTAAGCTTATATTCCATTATCATATTAAGCTTAATATTAAATGTTTAATTAGATTTAATTAAGTTGATTTATTTATCTTATTTAAGTTGTTACCTTTAATTATAAAAGAATAAGTATTTATACAATTTTCAATTATAAAATAGACAATTTCTCTTATTACAACTCAGTCTCAGTCTCTTTTTCTTATATTTTTACAAAAATACGAAGAGAATCTTTATTCGCTTGATCTCTATCTATCCACCAAATGTGTGAAAGAAGAATAAGAGAATATCGGAGGATTGATTTACGGTGCTTTTACAAGTACACACACATATACATATATATGTATGTATGCTTTAAACATAAATCAAAGTCAAAATACAAAATTTTAAGGAGATAATAAATTATATATTTTTAATCAAAATTTATTAAATATAAAAATTTATTAATATAAATTTATATTATATTATTATGATAATTTTTTCATTTTCACCAAAAAAAAAATCACATTAATTTAGAAACGTAAAATTTGTATTTATAATATTCCTAATTTTTAATCAATGACAAGTTTTAAACATAATAAAGTATATATTTAGTTATGTGTTTGTTGGAACCTATCTCTTAAATTACAGGAGAGTTATATGATTTTGATTCATTCATTTAATTCATTAAAATTAATACTCTAATTAGTATTTAATAATAGATTAACCATTAAACTTTTAAAGAATGTATAAAATTTAACAGCTAGTTGGTGAGTGTCTCGCAACAAGTATACAGTTTCAATTTTATTTAAGAAAAAGGTTAGTGAATGCATTTAATTGTATGCTAAGTCATTCATGTGATGTGGGTCATTCATTGTATTGAGATTTTAAAATGTTGTCTTCATTACATGAAATATTATTATACCCATATTCAATTACGAAAAACTGCTGTTTGAGATCCATTTTTCTCGCACAAAATGCAATTGTAATTGCCCTTTTCTCATGCTTCATTTGTTTGCCTAGAGTCATTTAAAAATTTTGTTGTGTGCTCCACAACTCACAGGCACCAGGCTTCACATCTTTGCTGAAATGGTTCCAATCTTTCTTGGCCACCAAGAGGTTTTGAGGTTACAACAAGAGATACCACTTAAAAGAACTCTATCGAAACATCAAAAGGCAAAGCAATCCATATGCCGCACGAGGAAATCTTTCAAATGCCAAACAGCTATAAACACATCAAATAAGTATACAATGCAAACAAAGCAAAGGAAGCATATGATTGTTCACACTCGGATACAAAATTCAAGGACCATTCCATTCCAGTGCTGCATGTTAGACACCCATTAGGCGTAAGCCCAGAGACAGGATATAAGACAAGCGGACCCCACAAGCATGATCACACACAATCCTGTTATCTAACCCTTTTTCAACAAAAGGCTGACCCCATTTACATTTCTTTTCTGCAAAACCAACTAATCTACCCATGAAAAGGACCTGCACAGGATCAAATTTGAATAAAGAGAATGCATTCAGATTCAAATAGGGTAAAATATGCAACGAATCATATATCATTCAATTCAATTGGAAACAGAACCTAATAACATGCATGCTATGTTATTTTAAAGCTAAAAAGAAACAGTAAAGCCACCCAGAAAGAGTGAGTTACGACTGAAAAAAGCTATGGTTGAAGTCTACTAAAGCTGATATAAAAGAGAGGGAATGAGATCCAGAATTTACAAAAGGTTGGATTCAGTACCCATCCCCTCTCTTCTTTTTCAGTAACTGCAAAAGACAACGTTCAACAACCGCTTACATCTTTTGCAATGATAAACTAAAAATAAAAATCAACAACCAAAATAAAATTAGCAACAAAAATTACTAAAAACAAGACAACTTATCAAGCACGGATAAACCCATTTGATTTTATAAAGTGACAGATTAAGCTAAACTTGCAGAGACTGATAGATAGATCTCATGCATAGCAGTATGACCATTGATCGTCCTCATTGGGAGAAGAATCAACAACAGTATTGTAATCCTCCTCGTTGCAGTAGTAAAACCCACCACCATTATTATTGATAGCAGTCAATGAACAAGAAGATGGCACAACAAGATAAGGCATGTTCTGGAAGGACTGAGAAAGGCTGCTAGCTAAAGCAGAATTATAAGCCATGCTGTGATCATCATCATCAGTATCACCATCACCAATACCATGGTCCTGTCCACAAGACTCCTCAGCACGATGCTTGAGGGTCTCAAACATGAGCTCGGGCTCGTGCTGCATCACCCGGAGGACGTCCCCGCAAGACGGACCCGGCATGGCCCGAGTCACTGCAAAGCTATGTGGACCATCGCTCTGCAAGATGCGAACAACGCTCGGCCCGCCAAACAAGTTGTGGACTCCACCGAGGGCCTCCTCATAAGCCCCGCCCAAGAACATCCCCAAATAATACCGGCCAGGGGCACCACCACCGGAAACACCGCCACCACCTCCTTCCATTTCATGTAAAGGCAAGCATGAGTCACCGCCAATGAACTTATCAATCTTGCCATCACTATCACATGTTAAATCTGATAGAATCCCTTTTACTCCAGGCCTTTCATCCAAACGATGAATTGGAACAATAGGAAACAACTGACCAATTCCCCAAAAATCAGGAATCGAAGTGAATATTGATAGATTCACATGATAAGTGCGGACTGGATTAGTTTCACCTATTTCCTTAGTAACAAAATCACATAACCCATCAACAGTAGCTAACTGTTCAATACCTAAAGACCCTTCTTTAAACTGTTCAACGCATCTTTGTTTCAACTGATCAGCATGAAACAAACAGGTATAAAACTCACCACTCATAGCAGCAGCAGTTAACTTTGCATAATCGGAACGACCATCCTCAGTCAACCCTTCGACTAAATACTGCAAACCAAGTGGATTAATAGCCGGGGTATTCGGGGCACTAGCCGAAACAGCTTCAAAAATCAAAATCGAATGGTGCGAAACAATAGCACGACCACTCTCGCTGCAAAGCACAGGATGCTTAACATTTTTCCTGTCACAAACAAAGCGAATTGCTTGAACAACAGCAGACGCGTATTCCTCAAGGCTATAAGCCACAGAAATATCCGAATCAGCTGATTTGGATCCATCATAATCGATACCTAACCCGCCTCCAATATCGATGACTTGCATATTAGCACCGAGACGGACTAATTCACAAAAAATCTGCGCAGCTTCGCCAACACCGTCAGAGAGTAAAGCCGTTGAGGGGATCTGAGATCCGATATGAAAATGCAATAACTGAAAGCAATCAAGCATTCCAATTTGTTCAAGTTTCTTCACGACCCGCAAAATCTGGATAGTAGTTAAACCAAATTTGCCTTTCTCGCCCGAAGTAGACCCGAAATGACCCGAATGCCTGGTCCTCAACTTGGCCCGGACGCCAATAACTGGTCGAACTGAAAGCTTCTTGCATATATCAATAACCAAATCGAGCTCCTCTTCTTGTTCAAGCACAATCACTGTGTTCAAAGCTAGCTTCCTTGCGAGCAGAGCGAGAGAGATGTACTCCGCATCTTTGAAACCATTGCAAACCAACAGAGCTTCTGGGTTTCCCTTGCACAAGCAACTCATAGCTAACAAAAGCTCCGGTTTCGATCCGGCTTCCAAACCGAACCGGAAACGAGACCCGAATTTCACTATATCCTCCACCACGAACCGGTCCTGGTTACATTTCACGGGAAACACACCCTGATAACGAGCCTCGTAACCTTGCGTCTGTATAGCGATATCAAAGGCTGACTGCAGAGACTCAAGTCGATCCTTGAGCACGTCAGGAAGGCGAACAATAAGAGGTAGCTGAAACCCGAGACCGCCCACGGATTTCGGATCCGAAACTTTCTTCACAATCTTGAGCAAGTCAATCTCCTGGTGGGCCAGCGTGCCCTGGCCATAGGGACGAACGGTAATGTTACCGGATGAGTTGACGGTGAAGTAGGGGCCACCCCAGGCATCGATTTTGTAGAGCGACGCCGAGTGAGACGGCGACCAATGTGAATCGTCCATATTGGTACTGGCGGTGGTGGTGGCGGCGGCAGTTGGGGATAACGGTGCACCTGAGATTAAAGAAGGCTGCGGCGGGGCAAAGGAGCCATCCCAGGGAAAGGAGTTGGCGTAGGCAGGAGGCGCAACGGCAGCGTCTACGCAACACCCGAGGGCAGGCATTCTCTTTCCGCGGCGAAAAAACCGACTTTGTTAAAGAAAGAAAGAATTAATTAATGGAAAAAAAGGGGGTTAGTGGCGATGAATTTTTCTTCAATTTGTAAAGGTGGGGGCTTTAGAACCCGCCGAGGCCGCGGCCCCGGCTACCCCCTCAAAAGAAGGCAGTAGAAGATCTATTACAATAAGCCCCGCTCTTCAACTACTTATGCGAGAAAATACCCACATCAACCCTCAGAAGAAGAAGAGAGAAGCTGAGGAGGAAAGATTTATGCACCGAAAGATGCAGAGACCATGCAGATCCGAGAAAGGAAAATGACCCAACAAATCAAAATAAGATGCCAGGAAAGGAAAAGGAAAAAGAGGAAAAGAAGGTGAGTTTCTGATAGGGGAGAGATCTGGGAAATGGTTATTGAAATGGGAAGAGTGAGAGGGAGGGAGTTTAGGAGATTCTCTCGAAAAGAGAGGGAATACAGGAAGGTAACTTGAGAGAAACGGAAAGGGAGGGTGGGGGACGTCTAAGCTCGGGTTTGGTTTATTTTCTTAGAAGATGTCTCACGAGGGTGGAACTGGTCGAGAATTGCATGAAAGAAGGGAGCATTTATATAGAGATTTGGGGGGTAGGGGAGGACGGATTGTGGAGAGTAGATGGGCCGTGGGCCCACTTATTTGGGAGAGTACAAGTATCTTTTTTTTATTTTTCAAACAAAAAATAATAGGAATTTATTGAATTTAAACTTTTTAATATTTGAAATTTTGATTTCTCAAGCCAAGTTTTTTTAATTAAATAATTTTTATTTTTTACTTGCATGCTTAGGTTACAAGATTCCCTTCACTTCATAACGATTGATCAGCTTCGAGTTGCCGCGTGGGGTACTAGAAGTATTTTTACCTCTCGACTTCTCGCGGAAGTCCAACTCAGAGGACGAGAAATTGGGATGGATCGCGATTAATTCAGTGATATTTGGCTGACAAAAGTGGAAGGAAGTTTCTTCCCCTCCATGGATTTCCATTGACGGACTTGATTCGGCCACGAAATCATTAGTTAGTTGCCCGTTTGCTTTGCCGCACAGATTCGTTACAAGTAGAAACTTAATTGGTATCGTTCTGAAAACAAAAACATAAATAAAATAATAATAATAATAATATAAATTTATAGGTGCACGTGTTGTTCACGTGGGGATCTAGTCCATTCAATTCACGTGTTTCATGACCTATGGCTGGAATGCACAACGTCAAGACTCCATCTTACCGATTTGAAGGTTTTTTACCTGTCGTTCCGTACTCCTTGCACACATTTATAAATATTTTATAATTACTATTTAATCCTTGAGTTAATTACCTCACATATTTAAAATCTTTTACGAATACCTAATTTGTATATTCACAAGCCTTTAATTTGTTTCCTTATATGTATAAAAAAAATGTACAAGAAATTATTTGGGAAATAATCTGAAATATAGATAAAATCCAATGAAAATTGGGTTGATTAAAGGGTGATATAAGATTTAGCTGAAATTTCTGCAAAAAAATATATGAAATCCAAAGTTAATTCGAGCTTAAAGGATCATGATTGTAGAATGGCAAGGACCTCGAGTACGGTAAGGAATGAGACCTCACAAGGTCAACAAAAGATTCGGCCTAGATGGAATTTTAAGACCTCCTCTAACCATAAGGGTATCATGTACAACATGACAGAAGTCTCGAATACACCATTAAATCCGAGGTCATTCCAAGTTAATGAAAAATGTCTCAAACAAAGGATATTCAAGACCTCTCAACAGTTACGTATCGCCAAAAGATTCAAACTATTTCTGGACATTTCCATAACAAGAATCCATGCTTTTTTGAATATATTCTTCAAGTAAGGCTCAAGATCCCATAATTTTTGAAATATCAATGCTTATAAAGTTAAATTTTCGTAATCTCCGAAATTTGAATACATTTGAAATTATGATTTCCAAATTCTATATATTCCTAATAAGTTTGAAAGATTAAGAAAGAAGCAACATATAAAAGTTAACCAACGGCAACCAGGTTCACAGATTGCACTAACCCCGTTACATTACAGAAGTTAGAACACAAGTTCAGATACATTGTCTTTTGTCTCTCTAAAATATATTAAAGCAAAACTTTAACATAAGCATTAAATGGTTTTCACTAGACTATTGGCTTTATCCCCTAGATGTTGCTGTGATTTTAGGTAAGACAACGTCAAAATGAACAAAGAAGCTGAGGTTTATCTTTAGTAATTTCAAAATTTGTTATGGTAGAACAAAAGGCGAAGATGGCGAGAGATGACAGATTAAATGGTGGAGCCTTGCTGGTTTAGTTGTCATTTTGGCAGATTTCGATGATGGTTTAATACGATGAAGGCTAGTGTACGTTGGCCAATGTCGTTTGAGTTTGTTATGCTGTAGTTCTAATACAGAAGTGACAAAGATGGTGGTAAGTTAGTGTTAGTTTTATTTATTTATTTATTTTATATTTTTATATGGATGGAAGATTTATAATTGGTAGTGTATAATGGAAGAAGCTGAGGCACATAAGTAGGTTTTGATACCAATTGATGCAGGTGGATAAAATACTTTATGTCTAACAATCTCTTCCAATTTTTTTTTACACTTTAGACAAGATATCTTTTAAGATCAACACAAATGTAGTTATCTCTTCCACTGAACTTGGAACCATCCTACCAAAGGTGGTCAGGTCCTATAAAGTATCATAAGCAATATACAATATGACCATCATTGTTTTCATTTCTTCAATTAGAGGCTCTTGATTCTCTAATGTCTTGAAGCATTGTGAGCATGGTACTTACCATGTCTTATTCTTTTACTTAAGGCCATTTATGGCTCGTACTTATGCTAGGTTCAGAATTCAACCCATATTGTCAAGGATCACTAGTGTACATGATTTATGGAAATTTTAATGGGATTAGGTTCCAAACATCACATGATGAACTGGTCATAGGTTGATAAGGCAAGCTAATGTTTTGTTTTAGCTATAATTTTCCAAGCAGTTTTTTGAGGTGCTAAATTTCTGACCAAGGGTTAGTATTTAGAAAATAAAATAAGTTATTAACATCCAAACAACAAACCGTAAAATTGTAGAGAAACTATATACAATTTCAAGAAACATAATGAAAATTTAGAATTTTTTATGACAAAGTGTGTTCCCAAAAATTTTAGGAATGTGGTTGCCGTACAACATTTCGGTTTGTTGAAAATGCTGAGCAACCAAGAGAAAACCTAAAACAAAATAGGGTTCCTGACATCAATTTTTAATACCATAAAATTTTGTATAAACTAGACACATAAGGGAACCATAGATCCAAAAATTGTAATTTTTCATGTAAGGATGAATTCCCAGCAAAGGTCGGAATTCAGCCGCTTTGTTTCAGCAGTGCACACTATCGCGTGTCTACACAGTGTGTAATAAATTAATCATAACTAGACGTAACAGAAAGTAAGATAATCAAAATTTATATTTTTTGTTAAGGAATGAGTTTCCAAAAAATTTGGGAAACTCACGGCCCTATTACGAAATTCGGTCGGAACAGTGTTCATTTATTTAAGTATAAGTTAATGTATAAAAATTCAAATGAAACACCGTAAAAAGTCAAATAAATTAGACGTATAAGAGATGAATATATTAAAATTTTGTCTTAGAAATAATTGCCAATTTATCTCAGCAAAAAGATAAAGTTACCCTTATTACATATAGATATTTCTCAAGATAATTAAGATAGAAGTTGCAATTTTCTCAAAATAGGTAACGATAATCCGAAACACTCATATTGTCTATTAATAATCAAGTTCAAGTATAATATATTTATTAGTTTATATGGCAAGTGTATGGTATTTGGGGTTTTAACGAAAGAATATGTAAATGTAGATAATCGACCCAGTCAACATCAACAAGATTTCAAGTTGGAAGTGGTTAAGTGTAAACCGGTGAGTGGATCTTTAACAAATTTCATTCTTTTACACTATTTTATAAAATTTATTGCTTTACAAATTAGGAAATAGTTTTATAAATGTTGATTTAAGAAAAGTGCGAGTAAAAGACTTTGTTTTCAAGGTTTTTAAATAAATAATTTTACATGTTAAATTATTCTATGAATTATGAAATTTAAATGATTTACATGTTTAATTGCTTTACGAAATTATGAAATTTGAATGTATTTTGAGTATGGGAATTGATATGCCTTGAGTAAGGGTATATTTTGTAAAATGTTTTATTAAATTATTCATGAAATGTTTTTGTGGATGGATTGACGTGTGATACAATATGAACATTGTATACGAATTTTATGTTTTGAGATTTTGGGTGTAAGTGCTCAGTTTGAGTGCGTCTGTGCCCTTACCTATGAAAGGGGTAAGGGAGAGGTTACTCATTTCTGCCTTTGTCATATGGTAAGAGGCAGAGGAGAAGTCACGACTAGATAGGTTGATGTTTGGCACAGTACTCACTTATCCAGGCCAACGCTAATAAGTGAACCTAATGACTTTTTAGATATTAATATAAAAATAACTCGTTAGTGAGTCTTGAGATGTCAACCAACATTGCACTAGGGGAAGTCTTAGGGTATAGTTTCTAGGCAAGCCCAAAGATTTTAAATTGAGCATCTATAGACTTTATTTGTGAAATTATTTTATTCTGTTTCTTTGATTAAAGTGAAAGATTTTTAATAAATATTAAATGTTATATTCTAAACTTTATACTTTTACTCCATGTTTAAAAATTTAATTATTTTAATTATTATCTCTTCACTAGGTTCTTAGGACTCACCCCCCCCCCCCCTCACCTTTCAATATTACAAAATGGACAAAGATGGACAGGTAGTTAGAGAGAAAATGAAAAAGTTTTAGTACGGTTGAGGCACAAATAGGAGACAAGTGGTATACACTGTAGTTACTAGAGTCCATGGATTCGTCATGCATATGTTATCATGCATCGAGAGTCATGCATTTTTGTACTTTAAATTATAGATGTTGTAATACATTGAAAATTTTATTTTTTTCATGAATTGGGCTTTATTGTCCTTATGTGATAAATGCATTATGTCTAATACTGTTGCTAGTGCTATCATAGTTTCATATTTTTGTACATACATTCAGATTAATAGTGAAGTTTAAAGTGATGGTGGGAATCCGTGACCTACCGGTAACATCTCCAAATATGGGGTGCTACAGAGTGGTATTAGATCATGGTTTAGAGGTTAATGATTGCAGTAGAAGAATGTTAGTGTCTTGTATGTGGTATGCTCAGGAATACTCACTTGCAAGAACTACCTCATTGGTATCCTTATTCTTCATATGATATCTCATTACATATTATTTAGGAATAAATTATAAGATTATTCAGTCTTGACTACCTATTAGATTATTATGAGTTTTGTTGGTTAAATTGAAGTGATGTATTGTTGAGGTAAGTTTGAATCTCAGCAAAAATCAAACTAGTTTTAATTTTCAGTAGGTCGAGTTTGTGTGAAATGATTAAGAATGTTTACACGTATACTATTTTGGTTCTATGGATATTTTCTTAAGTTATAAAGTCACATCAATATAGACTCAGAGATGATGAGGTAGTGCAAGATAGGAAGTTAGATCAGAGGTTGATTACACCTCCTACAGAGAACGGTGAGGGGTGATAGAAAAAAGTTGTTCATGATAAAAAAAAAATGTGAGATATGAGAATATACTAAAATATATAAAGAAGTATAGAATGATAATGTGGCATTTAGGGTAAGCCACTCAGTGGAAAAATGACGATAAAAGGCAAGAAGGTGCCAAAGAAAATTTTCTTCAAAGTTGTGGGTATCGAATTATAAGAAAATACCTTGGAATTAAATTTAGTAGTGGAACATATGTGTTCAACCAAGAATTACTGGATGATATACATTCTGGTTTATGAGGTCATGCTCAGGTAGTAACATTATATAATATAATTCTCTTTCTATTAATTCTGAAAGTTTCTTGGGTAAAAGTAGGAAATTGTACAGTGTGGAAGAAACATAAGCTTTGAGAGAAAATTTGTTTAAAACAGTGAAGCAAAAATGTTGATGAAGTCCATTTGATGGAAAAGAATAAAAGAAATGCTTAATTAGAGGCAAACTTAAAAATAAAGAAGAAAATATGTTAGATTCAAATAGAACATGAATAAAGTGAAATAATGAAAATTTGGGATTAATATAGAAATGATAATTTGAACTTTTATCTCAATTATTTTATCTTGATTATATGACAATTTTATTTATGCTGGACGAAAAGTATAGTCGAAGTTATTAATTAGTTTAACTTTTTTCACGTAAAGTCGGAGATCAAAATATCAATCTGAATGCAAAAGAGAACCTTAAGCCTTATAGGTTTTGGTTTAAAACTAATACAAAACTTCATGATATAGGTAATCTGAGAAGGAGGGGAAAAGCTAGAAACATCTACCAGCTGGAAGGAAATTATAGGCATGTATGGGCTAATGATGAGTTTGATGGTGTATATATATATATATAATGATAATAATAATAATAATAATTAAGAAGGAAATGATTTTGGTAATTGTATGATAAGAATTAGATATAGAATGCATGCTGAGAGATAAAATTAATATTCGTAATTTACAATCTCATCAAGACTTAGTATTTGCTCAAGTAAGTTGTAAGAGTAATAGCTAATATATATATATATATATATATATATAGTGTTGGCTAGGCAAGACATAAATTGTGAAATAGTATCTTAGGAACTTATGGGGTATTAATAAGGAAATATGGCATCCAAAAATTTAATTTCCTCCTTGAGAAAAGTGTCTCGACAAATGATAAGATAGAGGAATTGTTAGAGAAACTGGATATAAGAGATTTAATTATCAATAAATTATGGCTATGAAAGAAGTAAGTTTGATAGTTATGTTTACTATTGGAAGCTAAATCAATATGTAGCTGTTTACTTATTATTATATGTTGATAACATTAAAATTGTTAGTTAATATATAAGTGAATTTGACATGACTGATTAGGACTTTACTAAAAAAAAAATGAGAATAAAGATTGTGTGAAACAAGAAAATAAGGATATTGATAAGGTGTTGAAGAGATTTAAGATGTCAGAGCCATATGAAAACAAGGTATATAGGGAAAGAATTCCCTATGTTCGAGTTGTAGAAAGCAACGAAAGTATAGTTTTAATGAAGCTATTAACAGCTAAAATGGGGGAAAAGGTCCAAATAGAAGTTAAAATATAAAAATAGAGGTTGGTGTGATGAGATAACCATGGAAGCATGCCATCTTTTAGGAATAAATTGATATATAATAATTTTATGGGGTATTTTTGACTATTTCAAAATCAATGCCATTACTGCATAAAGATGTCAGTGATATTGATTGCAGGATAAATTATATATTCTAAAGCCTTATATCCTTTGTTAGTTTGATTCAAGGACGAATCGATTTTAAGGGGGTTAGAATTATAGGATTCGCAATTTTGATATAAATTAAATTTATTAAATTTTAAATTAATGGCAAAGTCTTGACATAGAATGTAAAAAAAAATTAATCGAGGTTACGCATGCATAGTATTTCAAAATCGAGTCATAAAATGTAATATATACCTAAGTATGTGATTATTATTAATGCTTTCAATATTTTCAATACATTGATAACGCATTAGATGTTGAAGTTGTAGAAATTTTATGAGGAAGTAAATTTTTAAAATTTATTATCTAATAAGATTTATTGATTTTAGGCTAAGTATTTTATACACACACACACACACATACATATATACATAAGTGTGTGTGTGTATATATATATATATATATATAATTCTAGTGTATGTCCAACTTAAGCTAAAGTTAGGTCTAATGTTTTACTCAAGCCCAAGTTCAAATTGGTTTTAGTAAGTTTAGTCTCTACAAATATTAGAATTTTCTAAAATTATCTAACAAAAATTTAGACCAAGGAAATGGTCGGTCTACTCTTTTAACCTTAGCTAAATTATTTTTATATTTTAGCTTATTAATTCTTTTTAATAGATTAACATCTACCAATTTCTAGAAGAAAGGAGAAGAGTGGAGAAACAAAGAGAATGGTAGAGAGAAAGGAGAAAGATGTGAAGAAGAAAATGAAAGGAAAATAAGTGAGTAGATGAGAAGAAAAATTACAGGAAAAGGAAGGAGAAGAATAGAAGGCTGAAAGAGATGGAAGAGAAAAGAGCTAAACCGTAAAGAAACTAGAAAGAAAGAAGAAATAGAGGATGTAGAGAAGGAGGGGATTACGGGAAAAAAAAGAGAATGAAATGAGTTTTGGTGATCATGTGAAAAAAGAAGACGAATATGAAATTTGTGATTAATCTGATGGTGGAAATGACTCTATGAAAGCAAAATTATGTGAAGAAAATAGAGGAAGAGAAAGAAAACAAGAAGAATGGAGGAAAAATCGGTAGAGAAGAACTAAGGGCGAAGGCTTATAAAGTAATTAACTTAGCTATAGTTTTGGGCGATGAGAGAAGAATGATTGAAAAGCCAATGATGCAAATTGGATTTTGTAGCTGTACCGACAAAGAGCTAAATGGCGGAGGCAAAGAGGCCTGAATCTTAATAAAAATGCAATGGATTGAATAGTGGAGAACGCGAGGGATTTTAAAACAAAGAACAATGATTATTATGTTTCTAGTGGTAGCACGACAGTGAAGGAGCTGAGGTTTATCTTTAGTAATTTCTAAATTTGTTGTGATAGAACAGAAAGCAAAGATGGCAAGAGAAGACAAATTAAATGGTAGAGCTATGCTGGTTTAGTTGTCGTTTTGACGAATTTCGTTGGTAGTTTAATACGATGAAGGCTAATGTATATTGGTCGATGTCATTTGAGTTTACGGTAGTGTTTGTCTACTACAGAAGTGACAAATATGGCAGTAAGTTGGTATTAGTTTTATTTATTTATTTTATATTTTTTTATGGATGGAAATTGGTGGTGTATAATGAAAGAAGTGTTTAGTATCTTAGGACATATATGTCTGGCATATAGGTAGGCTTTGATACCAATTGATGCAAGTGGCTAAAATACTTTATGTCTAACAATCTCTTCCAATTTTTTTTTTACACTTTGAACTAGATATCTTTCAAGATCAACAAAAATGTGGTTATATACAATATGACCATCATTGTTTTCATTGCTTCAATTAGAGACTTTTGATTCTCTAGTGTCTTGAACCATTGTGAGCATAGTTCTTAGCATGTCTCATTCTTTTGCTTAAAGCCACTTATGTTTCGTACTTATGCAAGGTTCAGAATTCAACCCATATTGTCAAAGATCATCAGTATACATGATTTGTGGAAATTTTGATGAGATTGGGTTCCAGTCATCACTTGACGAACTGGTCATAGGTTGATAAAGCAAACTAATGTTTTGTTTTAGCTGTAATTTTCTAAGTAATTTTTTAAGTTGCTAAATTTCAAACCAAAGGGTCAATATTTAACTCATAAAATAAGTTATTGACATCTAAACAATGAACCATAAAATTCTAGAGAAATTATACACAATTTCAAGTAACATAGAGAAAATTTAGAGTTTTTCATGATGAGGTGTGTTCCCATAAATTTTACGAATGTGGCTACCGTACAGCATTTTGATTTGTCAAAAATACTGAGCAGCGGACATAAAAACTAAACTAAAGTTCCCGACATCAGCTTTTAGCGCTGTAAAATTCTTTGTAAACTAGATACATAAGGGAACAACATATTCAAAAATTAGAATATTTCATGTAGGAATGAATTCCCAGCAAAGGTCAGAATTAAGCCGCTTTATTTCGACACTGCACACTATCACATGTCTGCGTAGTGTATATATAGTAAATTAATCATAACTTGAACATTATAAATCATAATCAAGATCCATAAAGGGTTACAGAAGCTAGACATAACAAGAAATAACATATCAAAATTTATATTTTTTCCATTAAAGAATGAGATCCTAGAATATTCGTAAAACTTATTACCCTGTTACAAAATTTGGCTAGAACAGTGTTCATTCATTTAAATATAAGTTAATGTATAGAAATTCAAATGAAATACCGTAAAAAGTCAAGTAAATTAGACATATAAGGGATGAATATATTAAAATTTTGGCTTAGAAATCATTACCAATTTATCCCAACTAAAAAACAAAGTTACCCTTATCACAAATAGATATTTCTCAGGATAATTAATATAGAAGTTGCAATTTTTTCAAAATAGGTAACGATAGTCCGAGACACTCATATTATCTATTAATAATCAAGGTTATGTATAATATGTTTATTATGCTATATGGTAAGTATATGGTATTTCGGGTTTTAACGAAAGGATATGTAAATGTAGATAATCGACCCTGTTAATCATCGGCAAAATTGCAAGTTGGAAGTGATTAAGCGTAAATCGATGAGTGAATCTTTAACCATTTTCATTCTTTTACACTATTTCATAAAACTTATTGCTTTATAAATTAAGAAATAGTTTTATAAATATTGATTTAAGAAAAGTGCGAGTAAAGGAATATGTTTTCAAGGTTTTTAAATAAATAATTTTTCATGTTAAATTGCTTATGGATTTGTGAAAGATTTGAATGTTAAATTGTTTTATGAATTATGGAATTTAAATGATTTATATGTTTAATTGCTTTACGAAATTATGAAATTTGAATGTATTTTGAGTATGGGAAGTGATATGTCTTAAGTAAGGGTATATTTTATAAAATGTTTTCTTTGATTATTCATGAAATGTTTATGTGGATGAATTGATGTGTGATAAAACTTGGTTGTGTTGACATGTGTGATAGATACATTATAAACATTGATACGAATTTTATGTTTTGAGACTTTTGGTGTAAGTGTTCAGTTTGAGCGCATCTGTGCATAGATATTTTCACCCTTACCCGTAAAAGGAGTAAGGGAGATGTTACCATATTTTCGCCCTTATCCGAGGAAGGGATAAGGGAGAGATTACTCATTTCTGCCTTTGTCATCTAGTAAAAGGCAAATGAGAGGTTACGACTGGATGAGTTAACGTTTAGCATGCACCCACTTATCCATGCCAATGCTAACGATTGGGCTTAATAATTTTTTAAATATTGATGTAAAAATAACTCGTTAGCAGATCTCGATATGTCAACCAACAGCGCATTGGAGAATGTCTCAAGGAATAGTTTCTTGATAAGTCTAAATATTTTAAATTGAGTATCCATAGACTTTATTTGTGAAATTATTTTATTCTACTTTTTTGATTAAAGTGAAAGATTTTTAATAAATATGAAATGTTATATTATAAATTTTATGGTCTTACTCCATGTTTAAAAATTTAATTATTTTAATTATTATCCACTCATTGGGTCCTTAGGACTCACTCCCCTTGTTGCAGGATAGACAAAGATGGACAGGTAGTTAGAGATAAAATGAAAAGGTTTCAGTACTGCTGAGGCACAGACAGGGGGACAAGTGGTATACACTATAGTCACTAGAGTTCATGGGTTCATCATGCATATGTTATCATGTATCGAGAGTCATGCATTTTTGTACTTTAAATTATAGATGTTATAATACATTGAAAATACTATTTATTTCATGAATTGGGCTTTATCGCTTTTATGTGATAAATGCATCATATCTGATATTGTTTCTAGTGCTATCATAGTTTCATATTTTTGTACATGCATTTAGATATTAAGTGAGGCTTAAGGTGATGGTAGGAATCCGTCACCTTCTGGTAATATCTCTAGGTATGGGGTGTTACAGATACAGAGTTGCGAAGCATTTTCAACAGTTCAGAAAATCAACCTTTCAATGAAAGTCCTCCCAAATGAAAGTCCTCCTAACATCTCCAACCGTTTGTCCATTAAGCTCTTTATTCCAAGCAAGATTACATTCACTTTATTTGAAAACACTTATCCCATGATTACTCAACATAAACTCAGGGCCAATCCTAATTTAACACTATAAGTAAGTCATTTAGCTCAAGTAGAACCAAAAACACTAAAATTGGCTCTTAAACATCCTCGCTAAGTCGATGCTATAAATGAAGTGTTGGCCTCATTAGAAACACCCAAGAGAGGAGTGAATTGGGTTTTAAAACTTTAGAAATTAAAAGTGTATGAAATGTAGTGCAATAAATAAAGCAATAGTAAAGTAAAAAAGACAGACACAGTTTATAGTGATTCAGCAAAACTTGGCTTACGTCCACTCTCTCGGATACGGGTCACTACCACCGAGGTTCTACTATCTCCTTGTTTTTCATGGGTCAAGTGAAATTTAATACACTCCTTCTAAGGTGAAGGGAAATCTTACGCTTCCTTTCTCGCGGGTAAAAAGGAAAATCCACAACAATCTTCTTTAATTCGGGTGAAGATATACCCAATACAATATCACAAATGTATATTGAATTTTGCTCTCACACTAAAGTAGATATATCAAGATGTTCTCACAAGAAATAAATCTCTTATATTGGATGAAAGTTTTACAATAAAGAAAAAAAATTTAACTATTCACGTTTGAAAGTGTTCTTCAAGAATATCTTTTGATTTTGATTGCAAATGTTCGTTCTACCTTGCTTCATTGTATTTCTTCTATTTATATTCTTTCTTTTTGTAAAGCAAGTTGAGTCCAATGGCTTAATTTGGCGCTTTTAATGTCTGTCATAAATGCTGCAGAAGTTACCATTGAGCTTTAGTTTCAAAAGAAGTATTGATCTCTTTATGTGAATAATACAATCTGAGTCTCGAGTATCGATTCATTAACTTTTACGTACCGATCTGGTTCACATCTTAAATAATTTTCAACTTTCTGGAATTTTCTTGTATCGATCCGCTTTACTTCAAGTATCGATCTGGTCTACCTTGTAAATATTTTACAACTCTCTGGATAAGGCATGTATCGGTCTGCTCTACTCTATGTAGCAATCTGATCTGCCTTATAAATATTTTGCAATTCTCTAAACAAGGCATGTATTGATCTGCTTTACTTTATGAATCGATCTAGTCTACCTTGTAAATATTTTGCAACTCCTTAGACAATGCATGTATCGATCTGTTCTACTCCATGTATCGATCTGGTCTACCTTGTAAATATTTTGCAACTTTCTAAACAAGGTATGTATCGATCTGTTTCAGTTTAAGTATCTATCTAGCTTCAATGGTATCGATCCATTATCCCTATGTATCGATCTTGTTTGATCTTTCAAGACACTTTCACATAAATTTGTTAAAAATTCGATTTAAGCAAGTTTATATATTGTTTCTTGATTCAAACAAGATTAAGATCATGTTATGTTAACTTGACATTAAGAATAATATTAAGTCATCATCAAAAACACATAGATATAATCAAGTCATCAATGTGATATCATCAGGAAGAACTTGCAGCGCTTCATTATAATAAAACTTGGATGCTTGTTCCTCAACCTATGAATAATAACATCATTGGATTCAAATGGGTTTACAAAATCACGTACAAAGAAGACGATTCAATTGAGAGGTTTAAAGCGCGATTAGTCACTAAAGGCTTCACGCAAGTCCTTGGAATTGATTTCGATGAAACCTTCATCCCCGTCATTAAACATACAACCATATGACTAATATTATCTCTTGCAGTTAGTTTAAAATGGATCCTCAAAATAGCTTGATGTACGAAATGCCTCTTTGCACGGAAGTTTCAAAGAAATTGTTTTCAAGGAACAGCCGTTAGGTTTTGCCAATTTTACTTTCCTATTCATGTGTGTCGACTACATAAATCACTCTATAGTCTCAAACAGACCTTTAGAGCATGAATCAACTATTTATCACAAGCATTATTTGATCTTAGTTTTTATAACAGCAAAGTAGATACATCTCTATTTGTTTACTGTACAAATAATACACTTGTACTAATCTTTATTTATATGGATGATGTGATTGTCACAGGGAACGATGAAGATGTT
>JAXCLQ010000010.1:5937375-5960765 GCA_035584115.1 Cedrela odorata | reverse complement strand
TATATTAATTATTATATTAAATATTTATATATATATATATATTACTTTAATATATATATATATATATTAATAATCATTCCCATTGATATTTTAACATTACTTTAATTAATATTAAATTATTATATCAATATATAACAATATCAAAATATCGGTAAATCATATTTATGTTATCCCATAATTAATCGAAATATTTCCCACGCTTACGAGTGCTAGCTCGTCTTTACCAGAAAATATATTCTTTACAATAAAGAATCAAATTGTTACCCGATCAAAGTATCGGAATAACATTATTAACCAATTAATGATTATTGTATAATAGCAAATGCCATCATCATCAAGTAACTGACTAATGTGTGTGACCCTTAGGTTCATTGTGAGCTGGACATGAGTAGATAGGAACTCCTTTGTATCACTTTGGTATAACTCTTTGTAACCAAAGTTTTTAATGATCATGACCGACCTCTAGCAAGACGTCGTCATGACCCACAGACACTAATGAATCTATATAGTCATATGTGCATGTAGTAAAGTCCCTCTACTATTGACTCCCAATCGAGTGCGGCTCATGGTATCGTCAAACCCCTAATTCAGTCATAGGATTAAAACCTCAATCATATACAAGATTCATATATCCGTAAAACACCTTTCCGAATATACATGCTTTGGCCAAAAATTTTATTTTCACGTATGGCAGTTCTACCTAGGATTTCAAGCTCCAACATCTGAGCCAACAGATTCCATGTTGGCTATCACCTATCCTCATACAGCTAAACACATTGTCATCAAGCTTCTTTCACCAAGTGTGGCTAGCCTGGTATGATATACACAAGTGAACAATGTACCTTAGAGCGGAAGGCAGCCATAACACCTCAGGTCAAAAGACTAGTGGTACAGTAGTATGGCTGTGTGACGTATCATTGACTGTGGATAATGACCCATGTGATTTGTTACGTTTGGTCATATTCAGTAACACGTTCTCTAATGCATTACCCATGTTTATGCTCTTGTGACATGAGACTTGTTACCCAACTATTAGCATCTAATACTAATTCTTGGCAGCATCAAATATACCAGTCATGCAATGTCATAATCCCATATGACATCACCTCAACGAATAACTGATTTGGATGTATTTAAATCAAAACTCTATACTCATATCTACAACTCTTTGTAGATAGAGTCCTGACATCATAATACATTACGGGGCCTCATTCTACATTTTACATGTACAATATATATTAGCAACTACACATGCAAAATGATATGAAAGCCATTTCATTTATTGTAAACAAGTTTAAAATTAATTACATAATTATATATATATATAAGGATGATATCCCTGAACCGTATGACACAATTGGTTTTATGGTATATCTCCAACATGGTTAATTGATTCAAAATCCTTAAGACACTATGGGGAGATTGATGATATCATGTTGATGATTTAAATATGAAATTAATGACATCATAATATGTATTTGTATATTTTCGATGATGACTAAGTGAATCATAATGTCAAGTTATTATGTAATGATTAAATGAATTTAAACCTGTTGAAAATTAAGTAAAGTGTATATGAATATACTTGTAATCAATCTTAACAAATCTCTGTGAAAGTGCCTTTAAAGTTTAAATAGAATCGATGTATTGAAGCAAAATATCAGTACATCTAGTGAATGGATTGATATCATTAGAGAACATATCAATACATTTAAAGCAGGTCAATACAGGGAAGTAAAGAGATTGATATATACTAAAGTAGAAACTTCAGTTGAAATCCTTAAAACAGACAGATCGATACTTAAGTACAAAGAGATCGATACCTTACTTATTCATAGAGTTGCAAAATATTTACAAGATAGACTAGATAGATACATGAGTTTAAAAAGATCGATACCTTACTTGTCCAGCAGTTGCAAAATATTTATAAGGTAGACTAGATCGATACCTGAGTTTAAAGAGATCGATACCTTACTTGTCCAGAGAGTTTCAAAGTATTTACAAGGCAAACCAAATTGATACCTCAAAGTTGAAGATCGATACATTAAGATTCCAAAGAGTGGAAATAAATTTCAAGCTAAATCAGGTCGATCTGTAAAGGTAAACGAATCGATACTTAAGATTCAGATTTAAAACGTCGTATAAAGGGATCGATACTTCTTTCCAATTTAAACTTCAACGGTAACTCCTACAGTATTTATAGCGGACATTAAATGTACAAACTCAAGCCATTGGACACAAGGGTCTTAACAAAGAGAATGAGTATAAATGGAAGACAAAAATACAAAGAAAGACACAGAGTTTATTGTGTACAAATAAAAAACATTCTCAAAAATATTCTCAACGTTAACAGTGTATTTTCTCTCTCTACTGTAAAAGTCTCATTTCTTCTTGAGAGATTTTTTTTGTACGAGTATAGTGATACATTTGCTTTATTGTGAGAGTTTAAAAAAAGAATTATATTTTTGAAATTATATTGGGTTCATCTTCACCCGGAGTTAAAGAAGAATATATTGGGTCACTATTCACCCGTGAGAAAGTAAGTGTACAATTGCCCTTCACCTCAGAAGAAGTTATAGTAGGTTTCACTTGAAGGTTTCACTTGAAAGTTTCACTTGATCGGACGAAATAAGGAGATAGTTGAACCTTAGTGGTGGTGATCCGTAATCAAGAGAGTAGACATAAGCCAAGCTTTGCTAAACCACTATAAACTTTGTGTTTGTTTTTCTCTCTCTATTACTATTTTATTTATTGTATTGTATTGCATTCATTTTAAGATTCTAAAGTTTTAAAAACTTAATTCATCCTCCTCTTGGGTGTTGCCAATTAGGCCAAGACACCTTACATTTACCTATAATGATCATCTTATGGAATCACCACAACCAAAATAATTTAACTTATACACTTGATTAAACTCATTGCAGTTACTATCTCCATTTGAAACATATGGTAATATAATCAAATTAATGCATGATTAATGAGCCTATTATACTAATACACATTCATTTATGGTAGCAGCAAATATCATTCCTAATAAACCATACTTCCATTTAGCAACTCCAATAACAAATTTTAAAAATTGTATAACAATAAATTATATATCTTATTGACTAGTATTCCGATAATTTTATTTACGTTTAAAGTCTACGTGATCTCAATACTTAAACTTTAGCGTCATCATCCCTTATTGTAAAATACAACAGAATATATAAATAACTTTTATAAAATTTTAAGTAATATAGATTGACTAATGTCATGTTCTGAACCTAGGGTCCATCCGTGACAATCGTTACAAATCCTTAAAATACACATTATGGACTGGTAATACATCAAAAGAGTCTGTAAGGCTTTCTTTTATAAAAAACTTGTATCACAGTTTACAAATCATTTACTCACATCTATGAGATCATTACTAAATATTGATCATTCATAATTAAATCATTCACAGTTGGGTTAAATAACACAAGAATTTATATAAAACATTTAATTTACAAATATTTTACAATATTTAACAAATCTATTTAGTGGAACCAAATACATAAGTAAGTTAGAGAAACCTAACCAGAGCGCTGTAAGCTCTCAACGACTACCACTAATTCGGCGAGTACTAAGACGCCTAACTTAAAAGCTTTAAAGGTGAGAGGTGAGTATACGAATATACTTAGTGAGTAAATAAATATAAACACACACACACACACACACACACACACACACACACACACACACATACACACACACATATATATATATATATATTCAAGCACACGTATTTCTAAAATCTAGATATTAGGATTTGCTTTAACAATATACTCAAAATTATATATACATATTTCATTTAATCAAATAATAGAAAACAATTTGTACATCTACATACGGTTTTAAATAATCAACTAAACTGATCATACTTTTTCGACACGCTACCTTGGCCGAGATAATTTCAAAACCATTAGTAAGTCTTTCATGCATAAAATCATATGCAATAGATTTTTATCAAATATAAAACTATTTTCTCAAGCTTTACAAAATCATTTATTTTCTAAAACATTGATTTATTAAAAAAATTAACCCGCCTCACTGATGTTAGTTTTGAGTAGTGGGCTTGCCATGAGCATTTTCCTTTATATCAGCCTTACGGCTGCTCCATTTACTTATGCAGTTTCTCAACAGGTTCGTTCATAGATTATCTCTCTGTAGCTATAGTGTAACATTTGCGATTTTTACAATTGTACAAAACAGTAAATTTTGAAATTTATAATGGGTAAATTGGTAAAAAAATTATTAAGGATAAATTTGAACTTTTATATGAAGTATTTAGAAATGGAACATTATGGAAAGATGGACTAAATTGATTAGATTGAAAATTTAAGGACTTAATTGGAATATTTTGAAAAGTTGAATGACTAAATTGATAATGACCAATAAAATATCTCATTAAAAAGCTTAAAAACACTCTAAATTCTTCATTTCTTCTTTTTTACTACTCGTAGCTCCTCTTTCTTCTTCTCTTTTGGAAAATTTGGCCCTCATCCATTAAATAAAAAATAATCTCTAAGATTTCAAGCTTTTTTGTTAAACAAGGTTAGTTCATCAATTTCTATAGCTCTTTTTCATGATTTTATTGAGTAATTAGGTTGAGAAATATGAGAAATCTGATATACCATTTATCTAGTATCATTTTATGTTGATTTGTATTTAATTTGTTAAGATTAAAATGGGATTTGGAAGCATGAATAAGGGAAGAAAAAGAGATGCAAAAATAGGGGAATTAAGCTTGCTGAATAGGGGTATATTTTTGTATTTTAGGAATTGAGATTGATATGTTTATATTTTTATGATATTTTTCCTAGAAATTGGACATCTAACAAAAATTTTGGAGGTTGAATTATCTCAATTAAATAAGTATAAAAATAGTTATGAATTTTTGAAGTAAGTTGATTTATAGGAACACTATTACAGTGTAGGTTCAGAAATCTGAATTAATCTTTAAGATTTTGTTCTTGATATTTATATGAGTTATTTTTTCCTTAAATTAAACTTGTCTATGAAATTTATCCAATTGGAACTACCTCAAAATAAGTTACCAAAATAAAGTTATTAATTTTCAAAATTAGGATATCAACATGAAATTCAAAATAAACTTTAATATTTCAAGGAATTATTGTGAATGGATGATTGATTAATTTGAATTATCATGGTTTATTAATGTGTGGTTATTTACTGATATTTGATGATATTGAGTATATATGAAAAGCAATAGAAAAGAATTAAGTAATAGAAGGAAAAAAAAAAGAAGAAAAGGATGAATTGTGGAAGAAAAATGAAATGGGAATATGGAAGGGATTTAAGCATTTTAAGTCATTTAAGCATGTATTTTATGATGTGAAATGATTATTGGCTAATATATATATATATATATATATCGTGTAAATATACCTCGCATGCGAGAGGGACTAGATGACACGGAATTACGAAATATAAAATTTGACGATCTATGTGAGTAGACAATTTATATAACATGTTTCAACTAAATTAAATATGAACTTTGAATTATTTCTTTACATGTATATACATTGACTTATAAGATGAACCGTTTTATGGATATAACATGATGCATTATTTCCAAGTATGAATATACTTTCAAATTCAAATTTGTTTATGTATATAACTTGTTAAGAACCCTTATGATTATCTATATGAATTGTAAATATAGTTTACAAAGATATATTTATGGATGAGATTTTATTTATGGAAACATATAATTTTGACTCCACCGAACTTAGTGGGTGAGAGTATGTCATTGGAATATGGGAGCTGCGTACAATGCCTTCGTGGCGGGAGTCACCTCCAGAATCTATTATTTCGTTTTTTAGATTTGGGAGTTGCATGCTACGCCTTCGTGGTGAGAGCCATCTCCAGAGTCCCGATCCTGTGTATTAGTTCTTTGGGAGCGTATCATATTACACATATGCCTTTAGGGCGTATTTATAGTGTTATTGGCCTTTGGGGTTGGCTACTAATATGTCATATTTCTATGGATTTTCACAGTTAGTTTATAGATAGAAATTATACACGATAATAAGGGGAGCCTAATACATGGTATATAGATGGATTATTATGAATTTTTTTTATATGAATCTATGACTAATGTTTTTCTTTTATGATAAAAACTTTTCATTTACATGGTAATTGTTTATATACTTATTGGAAATATTATATTGTATCATGATTTTATTAAAATGTTTTTAACAGGTCTACTCACTGAGATGTATAATCTCATTCTTTTTTTAAAAAAATTTTCCCCTCTTAAGTAATTGATAAAGCTAGAAGTTACCACTTTCTTTAACTTCAAAGGTTGAAGATACTTGACGTGGTGGGTATTTATTCTGCACAGTTTAGAGACCTATATTCCAATTTGTGATATATGCGAATAATTCCCATAATTATAAACCACTAAATATAGTTAAAATCCAACTCCTACATCAAGAATAAAAAAAACTCATCTATGAGTACTTTTTCCTATTCATGAATGCCCTCGGGTTATCATGAATATTTGATATTCATTTTTAATGCCTTGTATTTTATTTTATTTGTTAGTTGATAATATTAAAATGATAAATAATCAAATAAATGATTAAATAATTTTCCTTGGAACCATTAAATTAAGAATGACTTAATGATAATTAATCAATTAATTTAATCAAATAATTTTAACCAAGTAATTCTTCTTAGAATAACTAAATTAATAGTCTGAGAAGAACTTAATAATAAACAATTTTAAATCTAGTTGAGTGATTACTTTATTGTCTCAATGAGAGAAATCATCATACCTTATTGGTAGGGTAGGCGCTACTCTCGAGTATTGCATCTTTTCTCTTTGAGTGCACTTTGAAATCATTATGCCTCCTTGATGGAAAAGGTGCTGCTCTTGGATACTATTTTTTTTTCCTTGAATGCCCTTTCAAACCATTCTGCCTCCTATGCGGTGAAAGTACTACTCTCGAGTACTGCCTTTTTTTTCCTTAGATACTATTTTTTTTCCTTGAAATCATTATGCATGCATATCAAAAAAGGTGCTACTCTTGGGTACTACTTTTTTTTGTTTTTTTTTACCTGGAGTGTCTTCTAATGAAAACCCAATCTTTATAATTTTTCACCCATAGGAATGTTTTTAATTCCCATGGGTGTTCTTTGTGAAAAATGTGTCATCCATCTAGGTCTTAAAGAACAACTGGACCCATTTGGGCCTTGTAGAATAACCACAATTATTTGGGTTTTAAAAAACAAATACTCTTTTGGGTTTTAAAGAATAATTGGACCTATTTGAGTCTTAATAGAATAATCAGCCTCATTTAAGTTTTAAAGAATAACTGAGTCCTTTTTGTCTTTGTAGAATTACCGGGCCCATTTTCGCCATGCAAAATAACCGAACCTATTTGAGCCTTATAAAATAACTGAGCCTATTTTAGTCATGTGGAATAATTGACCATATTTGGGTTTTATAAAATAAATGGGCTCATTTCAATCATGCAGAATAACTAGGCCTGTTTGAGCTTTATAGAATAATCGATTGGATTGGGCATTATAAAAAAACATGCCCAATATAAATTTGCTAAAAAATAACAAATACAATATGTGAAAACAAAATTATAATTTTTCTTTACTTTGACGATGTACCTATAATTATTTTTTTAATGGCTGATGCAGGCCCAAAATGCCACATTTTAATAATATAAAACACAAATAATAATTTACTTCTTTAAAAAGGGTTTATCTATAACTTTTCTCACCAATGACATATATAAGACTAATATACAATATTTTAATTACATAAAACCCTTATTATACTTTACTTCTTTAATAGGGGTGTACTTGTAATTTGCCTAAAAAATAGCAAGACTAAAATGCCACCTTTTTATAATGATTTCTTTTTCAAAATGACTATATTTTAGAGGTCATTTACGTAAATTATCAGCCCTAAAATATTCTTATTAAACTGATTGGTTTCACTAATTTTGGACAATTTTATTCTCACCGACCACTTTACACTTAAAACAACAATAAATGATAGATAAATATTATTAAATATTAATTTAAATAACAAAATTTATTGTAGCTCATTGAAGAGCACGTTGTCTCTCACTCTAATGACTTGAGTTTGATCTCCAATAATCATGTTTTTTATTTTATTTACTTTAAATATACAATGTCAATATATTATTTATTATTTATTTTAAATGTACAATGTTAATATATCATTTATTAACTATTTCTTTTAAATATACAAAATAAACAACAAGTGATGAAATTAAATTTATTTATAATAAAATTTTCGTAAAATTTTTAATGAAAAAATATTAAATTTTTTTTATTTTATTCATTTTAAATGTACAATGTTAATATATTATTTATTAACAATTCTTTTAAATATACATAATGTTAATATACTATTTATTAACTATTTCTTTTAAATATACATAATAAACAACAAGTGATGAAATTGAATTTATTTATAATAAAATTTTCATAAATTTGTTAATGAAAAATATTAAAATATAAATATTTTATTTTATTTATTTTAAATGTAAAATATTAATATATTATTTATTAACAATTTATTTTAAATATTCGTAATAAACAAGAAGTAATGGAATTGAATTTATTTATAATAAAATTGTATAAAATTGTTAATGAAAAAAAACAAAATAATAAAAAATGTAGTGCATATTGTAGTGAGTATGAGCGAACTGTAGATAGCATACTAGTGCAGATGCCATGGGCTTACTGTAGATAGCATTCGTGCAAATGACATGAGTTTACTGTAGCACATTTTTTGTAACGGCACCATGCATTGTAGTTAGCGCATTTTTATATTAAGTAGTTATGAGGGTAAAATAGTCCAAATTTTGTGAAATTGGTCTATTTGGTAATTTTATTTTAGGGTTTGTGATAAATGTAAAAGGGGTTTAAAATAGAGTTATTTTGATATTTTTCTCTTTTATAATTTAAAGCTTGAATCATAATTTACTCTTTAAGGGTTATACCTATAATATTCCATTCCATATGTAAAAGAAATCTAGTGCTTCACTTTTAGTAGAATGCTTCTTTTGCATTTAAGAACCCAACTTTAGTGAATTTAGGTTATCACCCATACGTACTTTTTTCATCCTATAGGTGTCTTCGAGTTTAAGAACCTATCTTTTGTGAATTTAGATTATTACCCATGAGTACTCTTTTCATCCCATAGGTCTTTAAGTTTAGGCATTCATGGGTATTCTCTCCGTCCCCATGGATCGATCGCAATAATAATTTTTTTTTTTTTACTTCTAACTCCAAATAAGTTTTTTTTTGTTCTTTTTGTTCTATTTTCCACATATGGTGCCAACTATTATACTTGATGGTCACCTTCCAGTGTCAACATGTAATTAATTTTTTTCGTAAAAACAAATCTACTGATGTTGAGACTTCAAAATTTATAATCTTCCTCGAATTAGATACTTGCGAGATGAATACAGATCAAAAGTGCTGAATGTCCAATAAAAATTATCTAATGCCTAAGTCAATTTAGGATTTTCTGTGTTAATCGTAATACCAAGTAATTTAAAATAAATAATTATTCAGTAAAATCATAAAAAAATTTCAATAAAATAATTTTAATAAAAAGTGTTTTTGGTGAAGTTTTCCTTTATTAACAATAGTAATGCATTGTTCTTTTAAGACTTTTATTAAGTGATATTTTATCTTTTTAACAAGTTAAGATGAACTAAATAGATATGTTATTTCTACTGATATAAAACTATGTAGCTGATAGGAAATATAATAACCCAATAATAACAATTCCAAATTCTGGAAGAAAAGCTTCCATTTTGTTCCAAGCTAAACCAATGGTTGTAATTAATATTTGCTTTCACCATGTTTCAATGGGAATGAAGGATCATCCCAAAGAAAACAAGAAAATTAGGATCTTGATATGACCTGTATTCTTTATTTATTACTCAATTATGACAAAAATTCATTTATTTATTTTATATGTTTTATTTTATTCGTCCAGGTAAAAACTCATATAACGAGAAAATAATATAAAAAATAGTGATATTGCCCGACCATGCAGCTCTTGATTGCTGCTAACTGAGGATTAGTGATGAAGATGAAATCTTGACAGTAGAATCAAATTTTATTAATAAAAAAGTAAATGCATTTTATAAGAATAATGAATTTTTTTCTTAAAATAAATATTTTATGTTGAAAAAAATTGATAAAAATTAAAATTAAAATGTAATCATAATCACAGTAAATTTTGAAAACTAATATGAGAAATTACTATTGATCTTAGTATCATACAAACTCATATTTTGATGATAACAAAATATATTAATTCAATCAAGCAAATAAACAAGGAAGCATCAAAAATTCAAATTAAAGAATCAAAATACAAGGTAAGAGTATTTATTCGTAAATCTTAGAGAATAAGTTTGAATGTGTGTAATTGTTGTAAGTTTGTAAGTTCATTTATTTTGTGCTAAATCATACTTTTAATATTTATAAGATGTACCAAAAGACACTTTTAAGATCTAGAATAAAGATTTAATCATATTTTTTAAAATTGAAAAATGGACTAAAATACAAGATTTTCAAATACCAAATTGCAAGACTTGAAAAGATGAAAAACCAAGCCAAGTAAGAGGAATCGGCCGACCGATTCCTTAAATCGGTGGATCGGTTTGAATAGGTCAATCAGTTCATGTGATCAGTCAATTGGCTGCTGATCATTTTTCAACCATTATTCATTTTTTCAAAACCGGTCAATTGGTTAGAGTAAAAGGTCGACTGTTTGAGTTTGAAATTTGAATTTTTATGAGTCAACCGCTAGTTTTCTAACCCTAACTTTAAATAAAAGTCCTATATTCATTCATAAAAAACTCTAAAAATTTTTCTCAAAGTTTAAATGCTTACAAACATCTTTCAAGTTTTAAAATCAAATTTTGAACTTACAAAGTGCTACAAACATATTTCATATATCTAATTCTTTCATTTGTAATATTTCCTCTTGTTGGAGAATTATTTGAAGGTGCAATTTATTTTTTATATCTATTCTCATTTGTAAAAGCGTAAAAAAATTAATCTTTTTTTTTAGTATTGTAAGGTTGAGTGATTGGAAGATAATCATTTTTTCAAGTGAAACTTGAAGAAGTGAACGTAGACAAGTTGTGCTGAACCACTATAAATTCAAAATGTTCAATCTCTCTACTCACTATTTTTATATTTTTACATATATTTGATTGTGTGGTTTAATTGAAGTAAAAACTTAAATTTGTTTAATTAAACTTAAAAACTCAATTTACCCCTCTCTTGGATTGCATATCCATATTTCAATTACTTGTAGAATTGAAGTTATTATAAATAAAACTTAAATCAAACAATTATTATTAGATTTAAAATGAAAGATAAACATAAATTTATATAAAAGAAAATTATTAATAAATACTTATCTAATTTAAGAATTTGAAAAAAAAAATAAAGAGAGGTTGAAAGAATTGAAAAGTTATGTATATATGATATTTATTTATAATATATTTTTTATAATAGTTATGAGATATTTGAGCAAATAATTAATAAAAAAAGATCAAATGGGCCGAATAGATTGCTATCAATTATATCAGTATTACACATTCATATTTGTGTGAAAGTTTTAATTAGTTAAAATATAGATAATACTTCCTTTATACGAATTTTGTAAGTAATAATGTATACGTTTATGAGTTTTTAAATTGTTTTAATGAAAAATATATTTTATTTATTTTTATTAAGTAGGTCTCTATTTTTATTTAATTAACTAAACTACACTTATAATATTAAATTTTAAGTATCGAAATGTAAGTCTATATAATTTAATAATATTATTAAAAGAAAATTTATTCATTTTAGATACTTATTTAATTTAAATGAATAAAGTATATCTCCATATAAAAATTCTAAAATTTTCAAAGATTTATTACTATATATATATATAATGATATTAGGAATACAAACTCTTGTACAAACTTATTCATACAAGCAAACATGTATTTGTTATGTTACTATATATCTCATATAATTTTTTTTTTCACTCTCGTGTATTTTCATTTAATTCTATGAAAATAATATATATATATATATATATATATATATATATAACACTAGCAAACTTAGTCTGTATAGATAAATTTGTACATATAACACTGCTAACTTTTTTTACATGATTTGACTGGGCTCTAGCCTAGCCCTAGCCACTACTTGCATCCGTCGGTGGACGAGAGATTAACTACAGGCATCAATTTACAGCTTGATATAATTCTGAGAACAAAGTGTCAAACCATGAAATGAAGGTTTATTCGCAAATGTGTGAAGGAAGAAGAGAATAAGAGTGGGATGCTCAAAGTTAATTATAATATTCGTAAAATAACTAGTCTTGTTATAAAATTATATTTTTACATTATAAATAAATAAATAAAATTTTGTATTAACAAATACATGTTTGTTAATATATTATTTTTTATAAAAATAAAAATAAAAATAAAAACACTATTTTAAAAATATTACCATACATACTCTTAATTTATTTATTTTTTTCAACTACATTTTTTCAATGGTCATTCTCCAATTTTCATTATTAACCTTGAAACATAATGAATGTTAACTTGCATTATAGCCATTGAGTTTGCTGGCAACAATTTGAACGTAAGCCTTTCTTCCATTATATATCCTTTCTCAATCAGAACATTGAATTGATCTCGATTTTATTTTCCAAATAAAGGAAGAATCTTGCAACAGATTACTAGGCTTCACCTCTCTTTCAAATTGTCATAGCCCATATACTCAATTTACTTATGTCTCAAGAAAAGTAATGCTAGCTTCTGTAAACATTACATTAGAAGAGCATAATATCTAGTGATCTACTTACTTAAAATTTATTTTGTTCTTGATGTTATACTTTGCTTTCTAGTTGATTGTCATGGTCGTATCCTGAAATAAACTGTTGTTTTGACATCAATGATATATCCCTTTTTCCTGAAATACTGAAATGCATGTTAAACCAGCTGAGATGAAACATGGAAATCAGTAAGTTCTTGTTTCGAATGATAACATCTCATTTGAACAAATTAAACTGATTCATGAAGCAAAACACAAAAATTATCTCTGTTTAATTGTTTAGGATTGCAGTGCTTTTATTCTATTTTAAAAGTAAAGTTGATAAAATATATATTAATACTATTTTCTAGCGAAATTTATTTATTATTAATATTTAACATGCTTTCATTCTGTAATAGTAGTCGGTGTGCATCTTACTACTAAACTAAGCCTAATGGGCCATCATCTTCATCCATCTCTCTTTCTTCTCGGTTAAATTAGCTGCGCTAATATTTTAGTATTTCAATAATTTACTATATATATTGTGTAGACTATTGGCTTCAAATTAACTCTCCCAGTTTTCATTGCTAATTGGTAGGGAAGCTCGTAGCTATGCACTGCGACCACTGAAATTTTGAGAAATTCAAGTTCCATTTACACCAAAAATAGCTATTGTCGTCTTCATTTGCCTGGTGAAAATTCTGTCTATATATATATGTGTGTGTGTGTGTGTGTGTGTGTGTGTGTGTGTGTATTATATAATAATAATGAAAAATTACGATTAGAGTATGGATCACACGCCGTCTCTTTGATCAAATTTTTATTTGAGAGAGAAAGAAGTGAGCATACTGAAGGATTAAATATGGGTGCAAAGAAAACTATTGTAATTCACGAGGAAGACAGTGCACATATTTCAGACGGAAAATTGACAGCTCCTGTTATTATAATTTGCATTGTTGTAGCTTTTGCTGGACTTATTTTTGGTTATCAAACTGGAGTTTACGGTAAATTAATATCTCTTTTTAAATAATTGTTTCTCATTTATGGTCATTTTATCAAATTTCGTCCATCTTCAGTACTAAAATAATGAATTTATTAAATTACTTTTATTTAAATTGCAGGAGATATATTAAAAATGCGACCATTTTTGGACGAATTCTTCCCATCACTTCTTCGTAGTTTAAGAAATAATGGCAAGCAGGATCCGTTTTGTGGATTTTACAGCTGGAATTTCAGAGCATATGCCTCATCATTATATATAGCTGGTATACTTGCAGCCTTATTGGGAGGTCGATTGACAACATCTGCTGGGCGGAAAGTGGGCTTGATCATTGGCGGTATGATTTACTTGATTGGCATAATCGTTCAAGCATTAGCAGTAAAGTTCGAAATGCTGATTATGGGTCGTATGCTTAGTGGATTCGGAATTGGTTTCACAAATCAGGCAGCTCCATTGTACCTAGTGGAGATGGCTCCAACAAAATGGCGAGGTGCAATTGCGACAGTCCTTCCGTTATTCTTCGAGATTGGGGTGGCCTCTTCAAGATGGATTAGTCTTTATTTGATTAAACAATATCCTAATGATAACCTCTGCTGGCGTATTTCTTTAGGTTTGGCTGCATTACCAGCAATTATTCTGACAATCCTTGCATTTTTCATCCCTGATACACCTACTAGCTTGATCCAACGAGGCAAAGTGCAAGAAGCTCTCAGATCTCTAAACCAAGTACGTAGCACTGACGTAGATATTGAAAACGAGTTGAATTACCTAATTAATTACCATGAAGCCATGAGAAACGCTAGCGAAAAACCATACCAGCTGCTTTTTGGGAGTAAATATCGACCTCAACTCTTGTTGGTAGTAGCTCTTCCAGCATTTCGACAATTAACAGGAATTCATCTTATCGTTATCCTTGTGCCTATTCTATTCCGGTTCCTTGGCTTTGATTCCAAACAAATTTTATTTTCTCTTTACGTAAAGGGCGCAGTTGCTATTCTCTCTGTGATTCTAGCAATTTATTTGATTGATAGAGTAGGACGCAGGATGTTGCTCCTGCAAGGAGGAATACAAATCTTTATTTGTCAGTTGGTCCTGGCAATCATAATAGCATCTGAATTAGACAAATCTAGCGCTCATTCATTTTCAAACAGCTCTGCAATAACAGGACTCTTCCTCGCGGCCGTTGTTAATGCTGGATTTTCATGGTCTTGGGGAACCGTAAATTGGATATTACCCAGTGAGCTATTGCCAACGGAAGTTCGAGCTGCTGGCCAAGGATTGTTCGTTGCCTTCAATTTTGCATTCCAATATTTGTCAGTTCAAACAGTGTCCCCTATGTTATGCAACTTCAAGTACGCGGCATTCTTATTTTATGCTGGATGGGATATTATTATGACCATATTTGTGATTTTGTTCGTGCCCGAGACAAAGAGAATTCCCTTAGAATCCATGGACATAATTTGGCGTAACCATTGGTATTGGAATCGATTTGTTCGGGGAACCAGTATTTTGCTCATGCAGGAAATCGATGATCAATAATTGAGCTAGAGAAATTCATATGTTTGTGTGTGTATATATTAGAACCGAAAACTAACTAGTGCTCTACTCAATCCAAAGATATATATATATATATATATATACACCTCCTAACACTTTAGGCTTAAAATTGATATGGTTTCTATAATTTAATCGCTTGTGATATTAACTTTGATTTTACTAATCGTCATTACTACTGCAGAGTAAGCATTTTCTGTGACTGGCTCTGTGAAAACTTGGATTGACAGGGAGTGACATATTTAAAACCATTAAAAATGAATGACAGATTTTAGCATGCCATTCAACCTTTTTTTTCATAGTCTCTTATTTTGTTAACAATTTTCTAATTAACTACTAAAGGGTGACAATCAAACAATTGGTGGGTACATTCATCGTAACCCCTAATATAAATTTTTGTTTCCTAGTCTTTTTTTTTTTGGTAAGTAATTTTCTCATTTTAGGAGAATTTTTGTTTATTTTTTTGTAAACAATTTCCTTGTTTTATGAGAATTTTTGTTTTAAGAATTAGGTAATATTTTTTTTATAGAATTTATCTTATTCAAGGTAAAATTCAAATTGTATAAGAAAAAAACAATATTATTATTAGAAGAAATAAGTTATTACTCACCATATATGGAAAATTGAAATCATTGATAAAATACAATAAAATCTCTAAAAGTATTTAACCATTTATAGTGAGAGTGAGGTATATTGAGATGGTGCAATTGGGGTTTGGAAATGAATTTTTTTTTTTTCCAAAAGTATGTAACAATTTTTCATGTAACCAAATTTTCTCTCGTCATTATAGGTGGTTGTGGCTTTTCTCCAATACCAGAGTTTTAATGTAAATATTGTGTTGTGTGATTTGTAATTTTTTTTGCCTATATCATTGTTTATTACTTATTTGATATTTTTGTTCTAGGAAATTTTGGACATGAATAATTTGTATAAAAGCGGTCAAACTAAAGCGTGTTTGGCATCGTTTTTTCAGGAAAACAACTATGGACCTTATCCAAAAGTGCATTCTGAAAATGTGTTCAAATAATTAGAAACATTTTCAGAGGAAGGAAATCAACCGTCCTTAAATTTTGTGTTTGTAATACATGCATGGTCTTTGATTGGACTCATGGGCATAATAATAAATTGCTTCATGAATCAGTTTTGCTTAGATGGGATGTAATATCATCATCGGAAACAACTTCTTCCTGATTTTCACGTTTCGTCCTAACAGGTTTGGCATCCATTTCAGTATTTCAGGAAAAGGGACACCATTCCTGTCAAAAAACAATACGTATATCATTTTAGGACATGATATTCAATTAGAAAGTAAAGTGTAACATTAAGAACTACATAATAATAAATAACTTCCTGCAGGGTATATATATCAAAAATACAATTTAAAAAATGTGAAAAATAACCCTTTTAGTTAAAATTCAAATAATAATGTTCTCTATTTTTGAAAATAAATTTTACAATACATACATACAACCAAATGCATACATACATATATTATTTTTTAAAAATAAAAAGCAGTTTTTGAAAATGTAATCAAATTGTTTCTAATTCTCTTCTAACTTGAGCTTATTTGAGTATTATTGATAGATTTTAACACGTATACATTATTATTCATTAAAATAAATATTTTTATTTTATTCATAATTAACTACTGATATGCATGTATTTTATTTAAGTAAAAACTTAAATAAGAAGAAAACCTTGGTGCATATTGACCTATCAGAAACATTCTACCCTTTTGAAGAAATTTTAGAGACAAAATAAACTATATATTCACTGATAATAAAACAAACTTGCAGTGCCTCTATTTATAGAGAAGAATAAAAACAAAAATAATTCAAAAAATGCATAAATATTATAGATTAAGTTTCTACAACTAATATAAATTTATGACAGAATATGATTTTGATTTATGTCATGCTGCTTTTCATATAAGTCAGCAAATACATTTGGAGAAAGATCACCACCATGGATATTGAAAAGGATATTTTGTACCTGTATTTGATTATTGTCATTTTTCTTCTAGGCAAGGACTTGAAAAAGAATTGACATATTTTCCATTTCCCTTTTCTTTTTAGCCTCTTTGATTAATTAATTTGATCTTCACTCTTTGACACGAGAGAGAGAGAGAGAGAATTCAAGCCAAAAGATACTATATTATAATGACTAGATATAATAATAATTTAATAAATGCTTGTTTTATTATTTTTTACAACAATGAATTAAAAAGTTATATATATCATACTATGGAATGGTCACTACTTAACTAATTTAGCTTTACTAAAATAATAATTGATAAATTTTTTTTTCTTTCAAGCAATCTCTTCAGTAAACTTAGAGAAATATAACTTTAATAATAGAGAGAAAGAGTAAACGAGAAGGCCATAGGCCAATAAAAGAGCATAGAGAAAGCGAAAGTTGAGAACATACTAAAATTTAAGTAGAAGATTTCTCTGAATAGCCTGAGGGGGAGACCTTCACCCAGTGAAATCATCACAACCTAAGCCATAGTTTGCAAAAGTATATCCCACTTTGTTCCCTTCCCAAAAAATGTGAGTGACCTGAAAGTCTACTGCTATTGTGGAGTTGCCAAGGTGGAAAACTCGATAGAGTTCACGTAGAAATGTAAGAGGGAGAGAGAAGTTAAGACTCATAAGAGAATTCGTTTATTTCACTTCATAAATAAACCTCACATTGCTCATCCTTTTCATAGTTGAAGGTATCTGTTTAAATAAGATAATTAGACAGCCTAATTAAACCCAATTAATCATACTTAGTTTACAGCTATGCACAAACAGACAGCTTATTCTACAACTATTACAAGCTTAATATGATAACATACAACTATAACAAGCTTAATATTATAACAGCTGACAACTTTTTTGGTGGCCGAGCATTGTTCGCGTCTTGCAGAGTGATGGTCCACATAGCCTTGCTATGACTCGGGCCATGGCTGGTTTGTCTTGCGTGATGTCCTCCAGGTGATGCAGCGCGAGCCCAAGCTCATGTTTGAGACCCTGATGATGACAATCATGACATGGCTGATAATTCTACTTTTGCTAGCGGCCTTGCTAAGGCATTCCACAACATGCCTTATCTTGTTGTGACACCTTCTTGTTCATTGACTGCTATCAATAATGATGGTGGGTTTTACTTTTGTAACGAGAGGATTACAATGCTGTTGTTGATTCTTCTCCCAGCGAGGATGAGAAGTGGTCGTACAGCTATGCATGAGATCTATCAATCAGTCTTTGAAAGTTTAGCTTCACCTATCACCTTATCAAATGGTTTTACCTGCCCTTAACGTTATCTTGTTCTTAGTAATTTAAGTTCTTAATTTTATTTTCATTGTTGATTTTATTTTTAGTTTATCATTGCAAAAGATGGAAGCAATTGTTGAAAATTGTCTTTCTTTTGCAGTTAGTGAAAAGAAGAGGTGGGGATGGATACTGAATCCGCCTTTTTGTAACTTCTGGATCTCATCCCCTCTCTTTATGTCAACATTAGTAGACTTCAATTAGAGCTTATAGTTTTAACTCATTCCTTTTTGGTGGCTTTATTTATTCTTTCTTTCTTTTTATTTAAATTCTTTTGAGCTTTATATAACATAACATGTGTGTTATTAGGTTCTATTTCTAATTGAATGATATATGGTGGGTTGTATAGTTTGCCCTTATTGAATCCAAATGCATTTTCTTTATTCAATTTTGATCCTGTGTAAGGTCTTTTTGTTGGTAGATTAGTTGGGCTTTGCAGAGATAAAGAGAACAAAGTTTATAGCCGTCAGAACAATGTATGCAACTTTGTATATTTCTTGAAACTTTTACAAGGTTAATGTTGTATATATATACAAGAGCCGATGTTAAGAAACCCCTAATGATTGTATAAGAATTTTAACAAAATAAATAAATGTAATATTACAATTGTTGATGTTGTAGTGCTTGTAACATTGATTTGTCTTCTTTTTCCTACAATTGTATGCACACACTGTAGCCTGTCTAACGAACTCCTCATGCCTTGTAGTCCTTGCATTTTGTAGCCTTGCTTAGTCTTCTACTTTTCATTTACTTGTTTCACATCCCCTTTTAAGCTTAATTGTTTGGTAAGACATTTAGCTTATTTTTTAGGTTTGCAAATCTTTCAATTGCTAGTGGTTTGGTCATAATGTATGTTGCTTGGATTTATGTTGGCACATATCTTATTTTCAAACCAGTATTTGCTACATTCTTTCTTATGAAATGACTCTTTATCTCCGTTTGTTTTGTTCTGATATGGAAAATTGGATTTGATGCCAATGTTACAGCTCCCATGTTATCGCACCAAGTAATTGGTTTGTGATTGAGCTTTATGTTTACCTTTCTGATCAATGAATTTTGTCAAGCAATTTCAACATTTGTTTGAGCAAGTGCTTTGTACTTTGACATTGTGCTTGACCTTGCAACAACCTTTTGCTTTTTTGAACTTCAAGAGACCAAATTTCTGCAAATAGATAGCAAAATTAATAATTGATGTTTTGTCATCTGTAAAACTTGTCAAGCTAACATCTGCAAACCTTGTCATTTCTATCATTCCTCATTTTGTAAAATACTGGCCATAACTTTAGTACCTTGTAGATATCTCAGTATTCCCTTACATGCCATGCAATGTGGCTACTTAGGATTTTCTAGATATTAACTTAGCTTGTTTACGATGCCATGCAATGTGGCTACTTGGGATTTTCTAGATATTAACTTAGCTTGTTTACACAATGATTCTTCTGAACAATGCTTTGTATGATAATTCATTTCTGTTTTCTTTGAATAACTTTAAATATGAGCTCATCGGTGTTGGACTTGAATTACAATAGTTCATTCTTGTTTTTCTGAGTAAGTCTTAAACATATTTGGTCTAACTTGGATGAGCTCCAATTTAGTCCCTCTTGACTTCTACTTCCACTCCAATATATCCAATCTCTAGGCTTAAATGATATGCTTGCTTTGCATTGTACACTTATTTTATGTATTATCAATTGGTGATATATATGCTTGTTGGCGTTTGAAAATTTCCTGATGCAGCATATGGATTGCCTTTTGATCTTTCGATAGAGTTCTTTCAAGTGGTATCACTTTGTTGACCATAATTTTTGTGGGCTTCTCTTTCTATAGCCTTAAGTCTTCTTTGTGGTCAAGAAAAATTGGAACCATTGCAAAAAGTTTATGATGATAGAAGAAAGTAACATAAGATATGTATTTAAATATCTTAAAATTTATCTTAAAAAATATATTTCAAATGATATGACAAGTGAAGTGGAATTCATTCATTAGATAAGATCATAAAATTTTTATAAATTCTAAAATTATTTATTATATATTTCAACTATTAATGAGTGTCACCTCATTTAAAATTTATTAATTTTAAAATATAAAGCATTATTGATTGCATTTTGGTAGTGAAAAAAATGAATTTGAACAGCATTATTTCTTATTGGTTAAGTTATTGATGATTGAAGAGATTGGGGAATTGAATACAATAATGATAAATATCCTAAAAATTTATCCAAAAAATACATTCCAAATAACATGGTAAGTGAGGTAACATCTATTTATTAGAAAATGAATTTGTACAATTCTTAAAATTATTTATTACTTATTTAGAATCCAATTTTTGAATAAATTTTAAATATCTACCATTACTCATTTTGAATATGGGAACAATTTTTCATGGAATGTAGACAAAATCCCTTCAGAAAAGTGATTGTAAAAGCCATGCTATTGTAGCTTTTCCCAGAAAAAAAAAAGGAAAAATTTTTAGAATCTCAGTGACCCGTAAAAGTATCACATAAATGACTCAACAGACAATTAAATGCATTCATGAACCTCTCTTAAAATAAATTAAATTAATACCGTAGTTATGATTTTGATACCACAACCTCTATGTCAAATATGGACGACAAACATTAAATTAATTAAATGCGTAAATGAATTTAAGTTAATCCACCCCATATTAAGGTACTTACACCTAAATTACTAGTCAATCCTTGACAAAGGATAGGCACCAATATTTCAATGATTGGCTCTGGGTTATTTTGGACCCTTCATCTCATTTATATTTTCAAAATATAATTTGTTTGAGAAAATATTTGGAGTACGGATAAAGCCCAATGGACTTTAGGCCTATCAAGTACGACATATTGTTATTCTAGTTAATAACACCTAATAAGAGGGTGAATTGAATTAATAAAAAAAAATTAATGCTTAATGAGATGCAATTTTGAAATGCATTGTAATAAATAAAGAGAGTAAAGAAAAAAAGATTGCAAACAACGATTTTATAGTAGTTTGACAAATAAGGTCTACATTTACTCTCTTAGTTTTGGTTCTACACCGAGATTTGATTATCTCCTTGTTTATACGGGTCAAGTAGAATTCAATACAATTCTTTATATGGTGAAAAACAATCTTACACTTTATTTCAACGGGTTAAGAGAAACTCAATACAATCTTCTTTTTCACTAGGTGAAGATAAATGCAACAGAAATCAAAATTAAGTTTTCTTTTTTAACTTTCTTACAAGAGTTGATAACACAATAAGTTCATACAATTAATTTTCTCTTATAGAGTAATAATAAAATAAATGCAGTAGAGAGAGAGTTATTTCACTTTGAAGAAGAAGAGTGTTCAATTGATAATATGTCAATGTTCTCTTTTACTTCTTCTTATTTGAAAATCTTCTATTTAAACTAACTTGTAGAGACCCTTGTGTCTAACAACTCTCTTTGGCACAATTAATGCTCGCATTAAATGTGAACAAAAGTTACCATTACGATTTGAGATTCCAGAAGGTGTCGATACTTTCGTTGATTTTACGTCTTCATATCGACCTCTTTTCTTTAAGTATCGATCATTTGGTTACTACCATTTTTATCTAGCCTCTAGAGACTTTCTTGACAAAAATATGTCGATACTTTGAAAGAAAGTGTCGACTTGGTTCATGTTGTAATTTTCTTGCAACTCTATGGAACTCTTATGCAGTTTGGTATTACTTAAGAATGCTAGTACTTTCTTTAAGAGTGTTGATACTTTTCTTGAAAGTGTCGATCTGGTCGACTTGGTAATTTTATTTAAAGTCTCGAACTTAACTTGTATAAATTTGTTCTGATAAAAGTATGGATCTAGGCCAAATTGTAAATATTTTCAAACTCTTTGACCTTGAAAGTATCGATTCGTTCTTCATATGTATCAAGCATTTGACTATGAATATCGATCTTTGTAAAGGTATTGATTTGTATTCTCAAGGTATCGATACATTTGTATATGTATTGATCTCCATGCCTCCATGTATCAATATTGTATGCACAAACACAGATTTCTCACAAAAAATTGTTTTGTTTTGTTCATAAACATAATCATATACAATTTTCTAAATAATTAATACATTCAAACATATATCAATCAATTCAATATGTATTTGACTGGTGAAATTGATGTCATTACAAATTTGTTCATCATAAAAAATATAAAGGCATTCAATATTTAGTTCCATATATCTTCACACAGTGTCAGGGGCCTTAGCCAATAACAAAGGTCTCACAAAAGATAGGTGGAATTTAAGACCTATCTCAGTTAATGAGATTTCGACTATGACGTAATAAAGATCTCGGGTGTAACGTGGCCCGAGACTTCCTAAGTTAAATAAAAAGTCTCGGTCAAAATGTGAAAACCCAAGGCATCTTTTTCTATTAAAGGTCTCGGTCATAACTTGACAAGAACTTCGCGTAAGTCATCAGAACCCGAAACCATTTTTATTAAAGAAGAAGATCTCAAATGTAATGTAAAATTTTGAGACTTCTCATTAGCAATTATTTATGGCCGTTGAAAATTTTAAGCTTCTCGAATATTTTAGAGGATAAGGGAAGATTTATAGCGTAGTGGTTATATCCTGCAAATAAGGCTCATGATCCCGTGATCCTCAAAAA
>JAXCLQ010000010.1:5904528-5937275 GCA_035584115.1 Cedrela odorata | reverse complement strand
AATTCGAAATTATGATTCCATAATTCTTTAGAATACAAATGAATTCAGGATCATGATTCCATGATTTTTGAAAATTCCATTGAATTTAGGAGACATGATGGTAGTTAAACGGAACAACTTATAAAAAGTAAATAGAAAACAATCAGATACGATAAATACAACATACTAATTTATAGCTATCAAATTGTTGTTATTATTCTCTCTCAAACATTCACAAAAGAAAACTAAAACAATTGTGATCATAAGAAAAACTCGTGGCAGTAACACGAACATATACAACCAGGAAATGTACAATAGTGAGAGGAAAATATGAAAGGTAATTCCCTTAAAGCAACAAGTGCAACTAATTCTAATCGCAACTATCAACAACAACCTTCCAGTGGCGTGAGTTCCACCAACAAATAAATATAAGCTTATCACATAAATTCACATATACATATATATAATCTTATTACATATATATATATATATGCATTAATTTAAGCATCAACAATAGATACAAACATGTGTTTTAACACATTAAACACATAAAATCACCATGAAACTATTTTCATTAACCAATTCTTAATGGTTAACACATGGAAACATGAAATTAAACACTTTTAATTTTTGAAATATAAACACACATATATATTACATACATACACATGTTTAACATTTATGAAAAATAATTTTTACAAATGTACATATTTGACCAACCTTATGGCATTATATACCATCATTTTCATTTCCATTTAACCATTATAACATAAAAAAGGAACACATATGGTGAATGTTTAAACATCTCATGCAAATCCACTCACTATTCAAATATTACCATGAGTTCATAACATCATGATAATGAACCTAATCTCATTAGAATTGCATTAAAAATAATTTTTCACACAAAATTCCCATATGGCCAAATCTCCCTTTTATTCATTCCTTTTTTATTTTTCAACCAAAAACAACCCACACATGTGCTTATTTCATTACCATGAAATATCTTAACACATTATAATCAATTGAAAACAATTTTCAATCAAAATATCCATAGTGGCTGAATACACCCATATTCATTCTTTTATCGGTTTTTCAAGCAAATCAACCACATATATCATTCTAATCATGCTCTCATACCATTTGAAGGAAAGATATATGTAAATACATACAACAAACTACAACATAAACCATTCATACATTTTGTCAAACATGTGGTGGGCAAATGAAACATATATCATATACACGCATAAAATAAGCATAATATGATTTTATTACCTTGTATGTTGAATAAGGTGATAAAGAAAGCCTTAAAATCACAAAGTCTCTACGATCTACACCACCAAAGGGAGAAAATCAATGTGGCATAATGGAAGAAAGAGAGTTATGTTTTTCTATAATTCTTCTTTCTCTTCATTTTATTTAGTAAAGTAAACCCCCTTTTATACTTAACATTTATCCATAAGTTACAAAATTACCCTTAACCATAATTAATGGATAAATATGTACTACGGACAAAATGGTAATTATTCAAAGTTTACTTAACTATTAAGTAAATATAATTAAGTATAACATCAAGGGCTTAATTATAATTATTTAATAATTACACATTTACATTTAGATCCTTTGATAATCCATATTATCAATTAGACCATGTAACTACATTAAATTACACAATAACATAAAATTAAGAAAATTCTTCAAACACTTTAAAGAATAATAAATATATAAATATATTTATTTCGACAAATATATTATCTCGAAGGTGTTAGCCTTCTTACTGATAATATTTTTTCTCTCCTGGATATTTCTCACCACCTTTGGTTATTGGTGTGACCATGTACGTACATTGTGAAATAACTGTGAACTTATTTTGAACTTTTTCGAGTTTTGAACTATTCAAAATTTCAACGACTATAGTTAATATCTATCAATATGTTATAACTCCTATACCACAGTGAAGTAATACTTCATCGAACTTCATCTTATTTGTACGTACCATGTGGGTAAAATCATTCCATTGTCCAATCATAATCAATTCAAGGCTCATGGTATGTTAAAACCCTAAATCGATATAAATGCGAACTATTGATCAGTATGTGCCAAACTCATCACTACAAACTCCTTCATGTGACATTTAATCCACTCTGGCCAAAGATTTATTTTTCAGCCATTTATCAATGTTCATTTGGGAACTCGAGTCCAGATCATGTCAGCGAAAACTCTGATCCTATGTGTTGGAGATGTAATTTGGGACGTAAGTGAAGCTCAATAGGATGTGGGCCCAAAATAAAGTACCATGAAGAATTAAAGAATGGCATAGGGCCTGGGTCGATCTAAGGAATATTTTCCAGGGGATTACAAAAACCTTAAGTGTAGTGAAGGTTGAAATCTCTCCCCACCTATGAAGGTCACGGGTATAGCATGGTAGAGGTCTCAGATATATAACACAGTTTGAGCTCACCTCAAATGGATGAGGAAGTCTCAAGTAAAGACTTCCAAAATCTCTTAGCAGTTGTGTGTCAATAGAGAATTCATTCTCTTTCCGATTCATTTCTGGATTGTTTTATAATAAAGATCCTTAGCCTAGTAGATATATTCTGCAAGTAAAGCTTATTTCATAATAAGGATCCATTAACTAGTAGAAGTATTCTGTAAAAAAGGCTTAAGATCCTGCAAAATTCGAAAAGCCGATGTTTAAAAAGTAGAATCTCCGATATTCTTGGAATCAGAATACAATTGGGATTGTTATTTCCAGATTCCATGAAATTCTACTATAATTGAGAGATTTGAAGCAACTTATAAAAGGAGGCCAAGGGTAACCAAGTATGCACAATGATGAAACAACCTTAAAGCATACATATAATCTGTCATAGTCTATCTCCTTTAGTTATCTCTCTAAAAAATATTCACAAGAAAAACCCTAAATTAAGTATCGGAAGGTTTTTGCTAGACCATTGGCTTTTCACCTCTCCCCCCCCCCCCCCCCCTTCCCCCTCTTTGTTCTTATTGTGGTTTCAAGTTGAACAACATTTAATCAAGAGGAGAAGATTGGTGTCTGCATCAACATCTAAGCACCGACTGTTGGGATCTGAACAAAAAGTCAGAAGTAGCTACAGCTAAAAAGAAAATCATGACAACTATGGGAACTTACGCAACTAGAAACTAAACAACAGTGAGGGAAAATATCCATAATAATCCCTTTGAAGAGAGAATGACGATTAACCAAAACGATGATATTCGAATGTCACCCTTGAAAGGCGCAAAGTATGGTTCAGAGGCTTAATCTTTACATCAAAATCCTTCCAACCCAGGACTCAGAGAAACTGCATGGTTGATTAAGTGACTGGCTGACAATGAAAAACAACATGTAGAAAAATATAGGCAAATTCATATTTTTGATGAGGAAGTTGTGAAAATGAAAAGAATGCTTCAAGCCAGTTCTTACGAGCTAGAAACATTGATACCAGCAGAAGTCGTGGAAAGCAATGTTCCAAGTGCTCCGTACAATCAAGAAACCAATCTCTGACAAAATACCACCAAAAGAAGATACACAGTCGTGGAGAAAGGAAAAAGAAAAGTTTCCAACTATCAACCCAAAAATTTGCAAGGGGAAGATATTGCTTTCAGGTTTATTCGTGAATCTGGGCTAGAATTCCAATATTCCTCAGATGATTTGGTAATCATTTGCAAGGGGGGGTCAGACAATGGTTCCGGTCTATAACATTTCTAGTTCCCAAATCTAGAGATGTTACCGACAAGTGATATAACCCATTATCACTCTAAACCTCTCTCTTTCTCTCTGTCTGTTTGAATGCATACATGACTCTTATAATTCATTATATCATAATAAACCATGCATGTATGGTATGAGGGCAATATGCATTACCATGAAACATAAATGTAATTGATTAATATTATATAACCTCTAATGCATTATCATACATATAACGATTTAAACGCAACTCTAAAATATGTTGTTGACTGTGTTATACATGACCCTCTGTGCATGATAGAACCGTATGTCCTAATGACTGTCATATGTATCATTTTTCTTTATTTGTGTCTCTGCTATACTGAAATCTCTCTCTTTCTTTTCTAACTACCTGTCTAACCTGCAAAACTGAAAAGGTAAGGGGTGAGTCTGGAATGACCTAGTGAGTAGATATCACAATGTAATAAAATATATAAATAAGAAAATCTAAATTTTGCTATAAATGAATTTAATTCAGAATTTAAAATCAAAATCATGTTCGCAATCTGCTGTCATTAAAAAATTGCTTTGAAACTAGTATTATTATAAAATTGAAAACACATCATGCTTAAACTTTTTTGGTATGATAAAATCAGTTTTTTCAGAGAATATCGTTATAAAAATTGAAAATATTGAATCTCTGGTATCCTAGCCCACGATGTATCACAGTCAGCCAAATTACGATATCTAGCCCCATAAGGCGATCTTTGATATTTTGAGGAGTTACGTATCGTTGTCCTCCAAAATACATCTTTGAACTACAGGCTATCTCTGGTCCCAGAGGGAAATTTCTAGTATCTAAAATTGTTATGTATTGTCGTCCCTCTAGATACATCTTTAGCCCCGTAGGGCAATCTCTAGCCCAAATGATATATCTGGTCCCATAGGGTGAAAATCTTTTAGAAAATTCAGGTTTTAAAAATATGTCTTAAAACAAGTTATTTTCATGTACCGAAATCACGATTCCGAAACAGTTTTACAAAATCCATATACTTGTATCAAAATCTCTTTTCTAATAACTATTTTAAATCATGAATTGAAAAGAATCACTTTTCAAATTCAATAACTCGTCGACGTATTCAAAAGAGCATAAATACTTAAATCAGTATAATTATCTTCAATCTTAGATAAACCATTAAATCAATTCCTGAAAACATCCATATATATCAAACATTACTCTCGAATAATAAATTGGAAAAGAGATAAAATATCCACTCACTAGTTTACGCTCGTTTAATCTGAATCGTTGTACCATTGATAATCGGTCCGGTTGACGATCTACAAATACATATCCCTCCATTAAACTCATAAGTGAACAATTATATTATGAATGAACATTATACTCTAATAAGAAATTAAGGCAATTTAGATTACTACGGAATTTGGGCTGAAAATACCTAAGTCAAATGATTGTAATTCATTTTTTGATTTCCTTAAATAATTTTTCATTGCACAAGGGACAACTTTACATTTTCGTTGTGATCAATCAGAAATAGATTTTAAACTGAATTTTTGACATGTTCATCCTTTATGAGTTTAGTTTACATGAATTTTTATGGATTTTGGTTCCGAATCTGAATGTTCGAGTTATATACAAATTTCTATACACAGCACAGAATTATACAGTGTGTAATTCCGAAACAAGGCACTCACTTCCGAAATTTATTGCAAACTCATTCCTACATAAAACAAGCTGGTTTTTGGATATGTTGTTTCCTTATATGTTTAGTTTTCACCAAATTTTACGGAACTAACATCGGCTGTCAAGAACACTATTTTGTTTTGGGTTTTTATATGCTGCCCAGTATTTTTGACAAACTAAAATACCATACAAGGCAGTCAAGTTTCTAAAACTTTTAGGAACTCCTATCACGAAAAATTTTAATTTTTCACTATGTCGCTCTTTATCGTGTTTAGGTTTCATAGAATTTTATAGTTTAGTAATCAAAGATCTATAATTTATTTTATAAACCAAATATTAAACCTAGGTCAGTATTTTCCAGAAACCGACATATACACTTCTACACTAACTTCACTGCCTTAACATAAAGCCACCATTTTTATCCCTCATTGACACTTGAATTTTCATATTTCTCATGCATTGAGCACAATCAAAACACTGCCTTATGCCTACTTTACATTTCTAACGATATGATCATTTTACCAATTATCATGCATGTTTTTCATTCTACTCCCACCATATTTTGCACCCAAAACATAACTATATACATGTAATTCATTCACTGCCCTATATGTGGTTTTTAGGCTTTCTTCTTTTGCCACTTGTTTAAGCTTAATTTAGGTTTAATAATGTTAAGCCTTAATTTATCAAATATTTGGCTTAGGCTTGGACACTAATATTGAGCCATTTTTTTCACTATGATTCCACATTTATAAATAATTACTTTTCTTCCCATAATTACCATGAATTAGCACATTGGCCCCTTAAACATTGAAAACCTTTCATTCTAGTCACTGATATTTTTATAGTAATTTACCATAGAAAATTTTGAGCCATTACAAGGTCTAAAAGACATGAGAATATTCCTTGATTGGAAGTGGCAAAAGGAAAGAGAAGGTTCCCTACAAAGCCCATCTCTAGGGAAGAGGTCCAGGGAACCCAACAACAGGGTTGACAATCTGAAAGCTTGAGTCAGAAAGTTAGTGAAGGAGTTAGAGGACCAGAAAAGAAAATGACAAAAGAGGGATGATTGCATTTTAAAACCCTTTTGTTCCCGAAAGATCCTAAGTCTTATTCTTCCTAGAAAGTTCAAGATGCTTCAAATAAATTTCTTTAGGGGAAAAACTAATCCATCCCTACATATGGATTTTTTCAAGAAAATGATGTTGATCTAAGGGTAGAATGAATCCCAGATGTATTTAGAAAGACAAGCAAGAAAGTGATTTACCAGTTTAACCCCTGATAGAATCCATAGCTTTGAACGCCTATACGAAGTGTTCATTAACAAGTTCAAAGGGGCAACAGTTAGCTACAAAACCCCTAGTTCATAAGGTCTCAACTAATGAGATGCGTAAGCAAGTAATTATCTTCCCTTGTTGTATTAACACACAAACCTGATCCACCTTTGGGTACCACATGGCCCAGAAAGGTTACTCTGGGAAAAGCAAACTCACATTTTAATAACTTGTCATACAACTTAAGTTCCCTCAGTGTATTCAACACCTTAATTACTAAAACCTGATCAATACTTAAATCATTGCTCTTGGAATCCATTATTATATATTAACTTATTTTAATCACTGATCCAAGCAATCTCAGCACTTGATTTTAGCTGTCTAATTATTTAACTCTAAATGAGTTTAAAAGACTTAGTGAGTGGATGCTAATATAATAAAGTATTTAAATCAGAAAATTAAATTTTTCTATAAATGAATTAAACTCAGAATATATAATCAGCATTATACTTGAAACTTGTTGTAATTAAATCATTGTGAAACTGTAAGGTCATGAAATTAAAATTTGCATCACATACAATATTTTTCCGCTGTGACGACATCAACTCCATCACTATCAGTACTTTCACAGAATTTCTCTAGTATTTAGGGGCATTACGTATTGTCGTCCCCCTAAATACATTTTTATGCAACTTTGGTATCAGAGGCGTTATGTATTGTCATCCTCCTATATACATTTCTGTACAATTTTAGTATTTAGGAGCATTACATATCATTGTTCCTCTAGATACATCTCTGTAATATCTAGTATTTTAGAGCGTTATGTATCGCAGTCCCCCAAGCTACCATTACTACTCTCAAGAATGTAACATTTGAGGCAGGGAATCCAAGGGCGTTAAGTATCGTCGTCCTCCTAATTCTGGGTCTATAATTACCCATGTGCATATGATTTTAAAAAATAAAACAACTTAAGGGTGCTCAAGCTATATCAGAAATCAAATCTTTATTTATGAAATAAATAAATCGTGTTTATAAAATTAACAATCAATCTCAGTATCTCTTTCCTACCTAACATTATCCAAACTACAATCTGTTAATTTACAATATTCAAACACCTCATTAACATTCTTGAAAATAGTTCTAATAACAATCATGGTCACAAGTCTCATAAGTCCGTAATCATAACAATCATAAACTTTATTAAGCAATAGTCATAGCATATTTAGAAAATTTAATTAGGAATTCCAAGCATATGTATTTCAAATATTAGGTTTAAATAATAATTTTATGTTCATGTTTTGACTTAACAAAATAAATAATTTATACACGATCCACTCTAGTATCCTTTCTTACATATCACTGTCCAAATCATAACTCATTCCACCATAATAACATTTCAACACCAAATCACAATTTTCGTAATTGTTCCCATGGTTATCATTATCACAATTCTACAGAACACTGACCATCACAATCTTTAAAAATTAAATCAAGACTTAAACTTAGTTTACTCACATGTCATAACTCATCCACAATTCGAGGATTCACTATATTTCAACACATTCATGACCTCTTCGAAAATAGTTTTCATACCATAACGTTCATAAATTTTCATTCATGTCCAAAATAATTTGAGAAAATTTAATTGAATTTTAGGCATCCATAATTCAAACATTAATTTCAAATACTTTTCAAAATATAATTATCTATCGCCAACTTAATGTCACACCATTATTATATCAACTTATAAACAAATAGTATAACTAGATATCAATGCCCCAATGGCTATTTTCATAATTTAAACGATTTAATATCTTAATGAAACAACTATAAAATAGGGTACTAAGCACTCTCAATTGTTTCACACAAACTCGACTTACTGAAAATCGCAACTAGTCCGATTATCGCCGAGATTTCAAACTCAATTCAACTATATATATATATATATATATATCAGCGCTCTTATCAATTTTAAAGGGTTTCTTAAAACCAAGTAATGTAAATTTGAAATCATTGTAAAACAAAATTAGTCCACTCACCTGTTGAAATTCAACCAACTTATACCAAAGAGCATCGGCGGCGCTCCGATCAGCGATCTACAATATATAACTTATGTTAGGTTTCATGATCATTATTAGATGAATAAATAAATAAATACATGTACACTCTATTATGAGTCTAATCTCTGCCACACTTTACAAATTTAGATTTGAAATTCGATTACTCAAGTTATGAACATCTAAGTGATGTTTACTGCACAGCGAATGACTTTAAACTTGCACTGTGCTAAATCGGTAAAATCTTATAATTTAGATTTTTGGTGGTACACTTTATTACGAGTATAGTTTCTACCGCACTTTATGAATTCAGATTTTGAATTCTATCATTTAAGTTATAACTAATTTTCGACACATGATGCAATGAGACAAGATGCGGCTCTACAACAGGGCAGTCATATTCTGAATTTTTTTAGGAGTTTATCGTTGAGCGTCTTGACCTGGTTTTCAGATATAACATTTCCCTATTTGTCTAGTTTTTATATAATTTTGCAGCTCATCAATCCGAGGTTTGTAACTCATTCAGTTTTCATTTTTCTGACCCCTGATTAGGGATTCCAGCAACTAATGCTCACCTAATTTTCACTCGCAAACTCACCGCCCTTTATTCCGCTCAACTCCACTATCCCTGTATCATGTATTACACAACCAAGTAACTTACCATGCATTGTTTAAGCTATTTTATCACTAACAAATCACGCCACACATACCATTCACAAGCCAATCCTACCAACACAAATTCCTGTTCTTTAATGTAAAATCTACAGTTTTGATATAAATTAAATTTATTAAAATTTTCATTTATGACAAAGTTTTGACATAGGTTGTGAGAAAAATTAATAGAGATTACACATGCATAGTAATCCAAAATTAAGACATAGAATGTAAAATATATCTAAGTATGTGATTATTATTGATGTTCCAAGATTTTTATTATATTGGTAAGGCATTAATTTCGCTAGGTGTTGGTATTGTAGGAAATTTACATGAATATATATATATATATATATAAGTTTTGAAATTTAATATAATAAGATTATTTAATTTTGGGACAACCATTATATATATAATGGGGATTAAAATAAAAACCAAACTAAGCCCAATTTTCATTCAAAATAAGCCCAAACTAAAATGGAAGACTCGCCCACTTTCTATAATATTTAAACACCATTTTCTTTATTTTGGAAGCATCTTTTTTATTTAGAAAATGCTAGAAACGTAGAGTGAATTCTAGAATATGGGAGAGAGCCAATGAAAAACTGAGAGAGGGAGCAATTGGAGAAGGAAGAAAATTTGGCAAAGAAGAAGAAGAAGGAAAAGATGGAATAACCGAGAGAGGAAGAGGTCTTGCTTGGCCGATCAAAGGAGAGAGAGAGAGTAGAGGAGATGATGAGAGAATATGATTTTCGAGCTAGAGAGAGATGAGTTACCGAGCAAAAAATGAAGAGGTTTTGGTTTTGGACGAAAAACATGAGAAAATGATTGCGTTCTTTTGATTTGGTTGGCTTACTATTATGATTTATGATTTTGGTTGATGGATATAGTCATTTGGGTTGCTAAGAAAAAGATTGGAAGTGAGTGTTTAGTCGATCATTGGAGAAGAAGAAAAATCGACGTCTGTGAAGGTGACTTACTACTCGATTAAACTCAAATGTGAGCAAGCCTTAACTATTCTTCATTACGGGAATCACATAGCGGCATTGAGATTAATGAAGAAGTTGTGCTTTCGCCATGAGAACTAGGTTTACATGGCATTAATTAACTGTGTATAAGGCGTTGTGTGTGTTAAGGTAGCGTCAATGGTTGACAATTTGAACTTAAAGCAGCAGCTAGATTGTTGTTATAGAAATTAGAGAAATTTTGGAAAACAGTAGTGAAGCAGAAGAGGAGATTTAGCTTCCAAAGAAAATGGTAAGCATATGTTGAGATTTAATAATTTCCTTGAAGTATTGTTAGTGTTGTGATGTAGTATAGTGAAGATTTTATAAGAATATGGCAATGATTGTAGTGTTTGATTTTATTTTATATATGAGAACTGTGTAATTAAGATGCTAATGATGCATGGGAATGATGATTTAATTGGATAAGCTATAGGGCAGTCCATAACTCGCATATAAAGTAGTGAATGAATCACATGTATATGGCTATGTTTTGGGTGCAAAGTATGTTTTGTATCGTACCTTCCAAGTTGAAGACTGGGTCTTAAGATAAGTCACTCTTAGTACCAAAGTACTAGAAAAAGGTGTTCTCGATGAAAATTGGGAAGAGTCATATAAGGTCATCTAGGTTCTAAAGCCAAGAGTATATAAATTAAAAACTCCAGATGGAAGTAGGATCAAGAAACCATGGAATGTCGAGCGATTGAAGTTGTATTACCCTTGAGAATTATTAAAGATATGTGAAATCTTTTTTGGCCTAAGAAATAAATAAATATGTTGTTTTCTATCAACAAGATGTTCTTGACAGTAAGGATACATTGATGAACATAACATCTAAGTCAATGAGCAAAGAAATCAAAAAAGCATGAATGGTTTCTACATAGTTAGCCAAAACTCAAATAAGCCTTGAGCACGACCTTATGACGTACAAAAGCATGAATGGTTTTTACATAGTTAAGTTCAACAATCATCTCAGGATAATATTATCCATAAATCAAATAAGTTCAGAGGTTAATCTTAAGACATACAAGAACGGTATAGTTCCTGGATGAGTAAGTCCTACATCCATCTCAGGATAGTATTATCCATAGCTCGAATAAGGTCTGAGCATGATTTCAGAACGAATAAGAGCGAAACTGTTCCCAGGTGATCATATTCTACATTCATTTTAGGATAATATTATCCATAGCTCAAATAAACCCTAAGGTTGACCTCAGGACGTATAAGAGCAAAGTGATTTCCAAATGACTAAGTTATTCAGTCATCTTAGGGTAATACTATCCATAGCTTAAATAAGCCCTGAGCATGACCTCAGAACATACAAGAGAAAAGTGGTTCCTAGATGACTAAGTTCTTCATTCATCTTAAGGTAATACTATCCGTGGTTCAAATAAGCCTTAAGCACGACCTCATGCCATATAAGAGCAAAATGGTTCCTGAGCAACTAAAGTTCTCAAGTCATCTCAGGATAATATTATCCACAGTTTAAATAAGTCCAGAGACTAACCTTAGGATATATAAAGAATGAAATGGTTCTTTGATGACTAAGTCTTGTGTCCCTCTCAAAAAAAATATTATCTACGGCCCGAATAAGCCCTGAACAAGATCTCAGGACGTATAAGAGCAGAAAGAGTTCTCAAACAGTTACATTCAACCTTCGTCCATGGGCAATAATATCCAAGACCCGATTAAATCCTGAGAACAAAGCCCGAATGTTAAGGGATGAATGGTTCTCAGATTATTATGATCATAAAATTCAAGACAGGTAATAATATCCAAAACTCGTTAAAACTAAAAGGCTAAATCTTGTCAACAACTAGAATGGTTCTTGTTTAAAGATATTCTCTCTGAGATGTGGAGGTTAGTAGGTTGATTTTAAAGACACAAACTCTGTGTTATCAATTCAACTCAATTCAAGTCAGATTTCTCATTAAAGCATTATCAGTTTTTACAACAGTTAAGTTCTGTAAATTAAACTAAGTGCTAAGAATTAAAAAGTGGAGAACACATAAAGCAACACAAAGATTCATGCGAATTGAAAAGTATTGAATTCATAAAGCAATCAAAGTTCATTACATTTGCTTTTATATACATATATAAAAATAATAATAATAAAATAACTAAGTCTACTGTTTAGCTGGTCAGGTTGGCTGGAGGGTTAGCCAGGTATGAAGGAGTAGTGGACGGCTATGTGGAAGTGCCTTCAGTTGGCTTAGAAAGAATGGCTTTGATCGACTCAGCAGAAGGCACATCAATCGGCTCAACAGGGGAACAAAAGCGGTCTTTAGATTAGGGTGAGCATCCCCTTCAGGGAAAAGGTTAACCGAAGAATCCTCACCAAGGTGTGAAGGCTCAAGTCCCAAAACTTCATATAGCTAGGCCAGGTCCAGATCTGGATATCAGCTTTGGAACATTTCACAAATCAGGTCAATCCCTTCATTGACTCGCTCACAGATAAAGGCATCAACCACCCCCTCAATCTTTTCAACCTTTTTGGCTAAGAGCACGCATTTATTCCTCTCAGCTCCCAAACTCTATTCTGGGTCTCGACAATTTTCCTCAAAGACTCTGCTTGAAAACTCCCCGTGGCTGCCCTGATCTAAAGTTCCTCCATCTCCAGAACCCACTGCACCTTCTCATAATCAAACTTGGTCCTCTTCAAGACTAAGTCTTACTTCGTCCTAAAGGTCTTCTTATTAGACTCTAGTAACTTTGAGGAAACACCTCAAGGACGTCTCGATACATCACAACTGCATATTGGATTTGAATTAATCAACACAAAAAGTGTTTAAACGTTAGAAGAAATAAAAGGAATTCTTTCACTTCCAAACACAAAAATGAATATCAACTCACCCGGCTCATCCACCTTACAAAAAAATCCAAAGTCCCAAAATCGAAGAACCAATAAGAGCCTTTCCATATTTAGGGCTCATCTCTACTACTTTTTGGTTAATGCAAGGGAGGAAATGGGGGAAGAATTCCCTCTTGTCCTCAAGAAGGTCTTCTGGGAAGAGTTGAGTCGCCTTAGCTTTTTGCCCAGAATACCCTTTCTTCTATCTTAGCCTTTCACCCTCTACTACTGCGACAACTTTTCTCTTACCCTTACCTTTATCTACCTTAAAGGTAAGAGAAGGTGGCGTGTCACCTTAAATCACAACTTCATCACAACTTCTCTGCTAGGAGTTGGAGCTCCGTTGAAATTAGAAGGCCTAGCAACATTAGATGGAGCTGACGTCCCAACAAAGCCCTTAGGGGTAGAAGATCCAACCCTAGTTTTTGGATCTTGGGGAGCTTTTTCAGCTTTTTCCCCTTTCAAAAGGTACATATACTTAATTTTTTCAATTAAGAGAGCAGAATCTCAGATCTGACTGCACAAGACGAATAAACCTAACAAAATCCTCAAACTGTTAAGGTTTGGTCGGTAGGGTGCAATATTGAAGGACTCAAAGACTCTGGTAAAATAATCCTGAAGGGGGAGTCTGACCTCAAGGTGGAACAACTCCTCATTGAAAGAGATTTCTCCATTAGGAGGACAGTTAGGAAGCTCATTCTACTTAAGAACCCTAGGGTAAACCCCTTTATAGATGTCGTAACACTGGGTGTAAACTTCTAAATCTAACTCTATAGTAGAAGAAGGGAACCAGTCTGCTTCATATGGTGTCAAGCTCCTTCCCTTCAAGAAAGAGGGAGGGCAGAGACGACCGCTAACTCTTCTTCAAAGTTGTTTTCCCTGGAAACAGCCTTGTTATCATTTGAAACATAATCCATCTATGTTCATAAGATAGAAAAATAAAACATCAAGAGCTATTCTAGGTTATCAACAACTCGTGAAGTATTTGCCTAAAATCTCTAACCCTAGAAAACTATCTAGTATTTACCTCAATCAAGCCAAAAACACAAAAAATCCAACAAGAATAAAGGGTTATAAGGAATAATAGAAACTTATTGATTTTTGGTTGAGGAAGAAGATGAACTTAGATGAAGAATCCTTACTAGAAGTCTAAAGTCTTGCTGTTGTTAAGATTGCTTGCAATAAAAAAGAGTTGCAGTATGAAGTAAAGAAGAAGAAGGATTATAAGGAAAAATGGTATTTATGAGAGCAAAGAACTCCAGCCGTTGATGTGAAAGAAAGATTAAAGGATGAGGTAAAGCCACGTTGGATGAGAAGTTGAAGAATTGTTTACATAAATGTGAAAGGAGGCGACAATCATGAGGGTTGAAAAGATCTTTTAGGAACTGAGATGATGCGATTAGTTAAACTATTAGGGAATTGCCACATGGATGGAGGCTCGCGATTTTCAAGTTAAAACATTTAAATTTGGCAAACAGACACGTCTTTTTAAATCAACATTTTAATTTTTGTCAAAATAGTTATTTTTAACTAAAATTAGGAGGCTTGATGTTAGGGATGCAGGTTGGGACCTAAGTAAAACCCAATAGACTATAGGCCCAAAATAAAGTACCATGAAGAATGAAAGAAAGATCTAGGGCCCGACTCAATCTAAGAAATATTTTCTGAGGTATAACAAGAATCTCAGGTTTAATGCGGATCGAGACCTCTTGAGGTTACATAAAAGATCTTGAGTTTAGAATCCAATTCCAAGACTTCACCCCGCCTATAAAGGTCTCAAGTACAATACAGCAGAGATCTTAGATATATAACACAGTCTGACCTCACCTTAGGTGGGTGAGGAAATTTCAAGTAAAGATTTTTTAGACCTCTTAATAGTTGCGTGTCAACAGAGGATTCATTCTCTTTCCGATTCATTTTTGGATTGTTCCATAATAAGGATCTTTAGCCTAGTAAATATATTCTGCAAGTATGGCTTATTCCATAATAAGAATCCATAACCCAGTAGAAATATTTTGCAAGAAAGGCTCAAGATCCAGCAAAATTCAAAAAGCCAATGCTTAAAAAGTAAAATCTATGAGATTTTTGAAATCAAAATACAATTGAAATTGTTATTTTCAAATTTCATAAAATTCTACTAAAATTGAGAGACTTGAAGCAACTTATATAAGGAAGCCAAATGCAACCACGTAAGCACAATGATAAAATAACCCTAAAGCATACATACAGTCTGTCGTAGTCTTTCTTTTTTAGTTTTCTCTCTCAAAAATATTCACAAAAAAAAATCATAACTAAATATCGGAGGGTTTTCGCCGGACCAGCAGCTTTACACCTCGCTTTATTCTTATTGTGGTTTCAAATTGAGCAACATTCAATCAAGATGAGAAGAATGGTGCTAGTACACTGAATCCAAAGAAATATTTTTACTGCATCAACACTATGTATATCGAGCCAATGAGTCTCATTTTGACTATCATTCATTTACATATGCAAACAACACGATCAAACCAATTTTAACATACAAGACGTGATTAGCCTCGTACTTATATATCATATGAACCATATGCATCTACATCGGATTTGACTATAATGTCTTAGATCAAAGGATTACATCACAAACTAGTACAATTATACAAATAGATCATTGACTATGTGCATTACCATATGATTTACTATTGTAAGGTCATATTCGAAAAATAATTCTCTAACTATTTAATCCATACTAATGTCCTAATAACGTGACTTTCACGTTACTCATACTAATACTGTCTCTTGATATTTACTGGAAACATTTAATATACTTACTATACAATATAATTGCCCATTTAATATCGCTTATGTAGGGAATGTCTTTAATAATATCATTTAACAATTATATATATTATTCGGACACTTTACAAATACACTTTATTTGTATGCATCACTAAATAAAGGAAAAAGCTTATATTTGTGAATGAAAAACTCTTTATTTTATTAATAAATAATGTACATATATAAAATAAAATATTTTTAAAATCGACAACCCGAATTATTTCTAAGGTATGTTCTAACACAAATCTAAAAGTGCTTCCTAAAAATGTGTTCAAAATTGTACAAACATTTTAAGTAGGAAACCCTGCGACCATCTTGAAATTTGTGGTATGTACAAGGTCTTTGATTGTATTCATAGGCATTAATTAAATTGTTTCGTGATATAACAATGGGATTAGAGCTTAAAATTGTACAAAAGTCAGTGTGATTCTGAGAAGGTTTATTTGCATGATCTCAATCTATCCACCAAATGTGTGAAAGAGGGAATTGGTCTTTCTTCCTTTTACATTTTCCCAAGTAAAAGCATTGAGTTCGAAGAGACAATGAATGAAGTTGCCTGATTGGCAGATATTTTATTTTAACTGTTTAATGAATACAAAGTCACTGGGAGGAAGAAGAAAGATGCTCAATGCTTCATTCCACCAATGAAAACTGCTGTTTTCTCACTACAAAAATGCAATTTTAGACGCCATCCTCTTATGCTTCATTTGTTCGCCTAGAATCATTTAAATTTTTCGTTTTGATAACTTAATATAGTTGTGTGTTCCACAACTCACAAGCACCACATAGACTTTTTGCAGTGGATCCAATCTTTCTTGACCACAAAAGGTCTTGAGGCTACAGAAACAGAGCCTACAAAATTTGTGGTCAACAAAGTGATAACCACTTGGAAGGAGCTCTATCGAAGCATCAAAAGGCAATGCATATGCGAATGCCAAAACAGCAATCATATATCACCAACTCATAATACATCAAATAAAGTATAGAATGCAAAGCAAGCATATCATTCAAGCACCATTCCATTCCTGCATGTTAGACCCATTTGGCATTAAGCCCAGATACAGTATATAAGACAAGCAGACCCCACAAGCATGATCTCACAATCCTTGTTATCGACTAACCTTTTTCAACAAAAAGGCTGACCCCCATTTACATTTCTTTTCGGCAAAACCCAACTATTCTACCAACAACAAAAAGGCCCTACAAAAGATCAAAATTGAACAAAGAGAATTGCATTCAGATTCAAAAAGGGATAACTATACAACCCATTATATATCATTCAATTGGAAACACAACCTAATAACATGCATGTTATGTTATGCAAAGCTCAAAAGAATTTTTAAAAAAAATTAAAAAGGAAACAGTAAAACCACCGAAAAAGAATGAGTTAAAACTAAAAAGCTCTGGTTGAAATCTACTAAAGTTGACATAAAAGAGAGGGAATAAGATCCCGAATTTACAAAAGGGTGGATTCAGTACCCATCCCCCCTCTTCTTTACACTAACTACAAAAGAAAGACAATGTTCAACAACTCCTTCCATCTTTTGGAATGAAAAAACTAAAAATGAAAATCAGCAATGGAAATAAAATTAAGAAGAAAATTACTAGAAACAAAGACAACCTCTCAAGGACAGATAAAACCATTTGATAAAGTAACAGTAGAAGCTAATAACTTGCAGAGAGACTGATAGATAGATCTCATGCATAGCAGTATGACCACTGCTCATCCTCGCTGGTGGAAGAATCAACAACAGCATTGTAATCCTCTCCGTTGCAGTAGTAAAACCCACCTCCATTATTGATAGCAGTCAATGAACAAGAAGATGGCACAACAAGATAAGGCATGTTGTGGAAGGACTGAGCAAGGCTGCTAGCTAAAGCAGAATTATCAGCCATGCCATGATCATCATCATCAGTATCACCATCGCCATCACCGTTACCTTGTTCCTGTCCACAATACTCCTCAGCACGATGCTTGAGGGTCTCAAACATGAGCTCGGGCTCGTGCTGCATCACCCGGAGGACGTCCCCGCAAGAAGGACCAGGCATGGCCCGAGTCACAGCAAAGCTATGTGGACCATCGCTCTGCGAGACTCGAACAACACTCGGGCCGCCAAACAAGTTGTGGACTCCACCGAGGGCCTCCTCATAAGCCCCGCCCAAGAACATCCCCAAAAAATATCGCCCAGGGACACCACCACCGCCACCACCCTCCATTTCATGTAAAGGCAAGCATGAGTCACCGCCAATGAACTTATCAATCTTGCCATCACTATCACATGTTAAATCTGATAAAATCCCTTTCACTCCAGGCCTTTCATCCAAACGATGAATTGGAACAATAGGAAACAACTGGCCAATACCCCAGAAATCAGGAATCGAAGTGAATATTGATAGATTCACGTGATAAGTGCGGATTGGATTAGTTGCACCTATTTCCTTAGCAACAAAATCACATAACCCATCAACAGTTGCTAACTGTTCAATCCCTAAAGACCCTTCTTTAAACTGTTCAACGCATCTTTGTTTCAACTGATCAGCGTAAAACAAACAGGTATCAACCTCACCTCCCATAGCAGCAGCAGTTAACATTGCATAATCGGAACGACCATCCTCAGTCAGCCCATCGACTAAATACTGTAAACCAAATGGATTCGTAGCCGGGGCATTCGGGGCACTAGCCGAAACAGCTTCAAAAATCAAAATCGAATGGTGTGAAACAATAGCACGACCACTCTCGCTGCAAAGCACAGGATGCTTAACATTTTTCCGGTTACAAACAAAGCGAATGGCTTGAACAACAGCAGACGCGTATTCCTCAAGGCTATAAGAGACAGAAACATCCGAATCAGCCGATTTGGATCCATCATAATCAATACCTAACCCGCCTCCAATATCGATGACTTGCATATTAGCACCGAGGCGGACCAGTTCACAGTATATTTGCGCAGCTTCGCCAACACCATCAGAAAGTAAGGTCGTTGAGGGAATCTGAGATCCGATATGAAAATGCAATAACTGAAAGCAATCAAGCATTCCAGCCTGTTCAAGTTTCTTCACGACCCGTAAAATCTGGATAGTAGTTAAACCAAATTTGCCTTTCTCGCCCGAAGTAGACCCGAAATGACCCGAATGCCTGGTCCTCAACTTGGCCCGGACCCCAATAACGGGTCGAACTGAGAGCTTCTTGCTTATATCGATAACCAAATCAAGCTCCTCTTCTTGTTCAAGCACAATCACTGTGTTCAAAGCTAGCTTCCTTGCGAGCAGAGCGAGAGAGATATACTCCGCATCTTTGAAACCATTGCAAACCAACAGCGCTTCTGGATTTCCCTTACACAAGCAACTCATAGCTAACAAAAGCTCCGGTTTCGACCCGGCCTCCAAACCGAACCGGAAAGGAGACCCGAATTTCACAATATCCTCGACTACGAACCGGTCCTGGTTACATTTTACGGGAAACACACCCTGATAACGAGCCTCATAACCTTGCGTCTGTATAGCGAAATCAAATGCTGACTGCAGAGACTCAAGTCGGTCCTTGAGCACGTCAGGCAGTCGAACAATAAGAGGGAGATGCAACCCGAGTCCGCCAATGGATTTCGGATCCGAAACTTTCTTCACAATCTTGACCAAGTCAATCTCCTGGTGGGCCAGCGTGCCCTGACCATAGGGACGAACGGTAATGTTACCGGATGAGTTGACGGTGAAGTAGGGGCCACCCCAGGCGTCGATTTTGTAGAGCGACGCGGAGTGAGACGGAGACCAATGTGAATCGTCCATGTTGGTACCGGCGGCGGCGGTTGGGGATAATGGTGCACCGGAGGTTAATGAAGGCGGCGGTGCGGGAAAGGATCCATCCCAGGGAAAGGAGTTGGCGCAGGCAGGAGGCGCAACGGCAGCGTCTACGCAACACCCGAGGGCAGGCATCCTCTTTCCGCGGCGAAAAAACGACTTTGTTAAATAAAGAAAGAATTAATAAAAGAAAAAAAAAAGGGGGGGGAAGGGGGGTTAGTGGTGATGAATTTTCTTCAGTTTGTAAAGGTGGGGGCTTTAGAACCCGCCGAGGCCGAGGCCCCGGCTACCCCCTCAAAAGAAGGCAGTAGAAGATCTATTACAATGGAAAGACAGTCCCGCTCTTTAACTACTTATACACGAAAATACCCACATCAACCCTCAGAAGAAGAAAAAGGACGCTTAGGAGGAAAGATTTATGCACAGAGAGATGCAGCGACCATGCAGATCTGAGAACGGGAAATGGTCCAACAAATCAAAATAATATGCGAGGAAAGAAAAAGGAAGGAGAGGAAAACAAGGTGAGTTTCTGATAGCGGGGGAGATCTGGGAAATGTTTGTTGAGATGGGAAGAGTGAGAAATAAAAATAAATAAATAAATAAAGAGAGATAGGTAGAGATTTTAGGAGATTTTGCCACAAAGTGAAGGAAAATTGGAAGGAAATCTGGGAAAAAACGGAAAGAGAGATGAGAAGGATGGCTAAGCTAGGGTTTGGCTTATTTTCAAAGAAGACGTCTCCAAAGGTGGAACTGAGCGAGATTTGCATGAAAGACGGAGCGCCTTTATATAGGGATTTGGGGGTAGGGGGGGTGAGGGGATTGTGGAGACTATATGGGCCGTGGGGTTTGGGCCGGCACAAATATCTTTTTTTTCGTTTTATTTTTAAAATTTAATGAGCTTTTCTTCCTTTCACCTGACAATTTACTCCAAAAAATATATTCCACGTCAAAAAAATTCATAATTTCGGTAGAAAAAGAAAATATACAAATAAAAATTAATTTGCAATTGAATAGATAATACTGAATTCAAAGAGAAATTTTATTTCCAAATAAATAAATAATAAATTTTTAGGTTCCAAGATTCCCTTCCTAACGATTGATCAGCTTCGAGTTGCCGCGTGGCAGGACCCTACTTTTGTTAGTGTGTATTTCTCTCGAGGCTTCTCGCGGAGGTCCAACTCAGAGGCCGAGAATTTGTGCTGGATCGCGATTAATTCAGTGATATTTGGCTGAGGAAAGTGGCACGAAGTTTCTTCCTCTCTATGGATTTCCTTCGACAGTCCGGATTCGGCCACGTAATGCCCGTTTGCTTTGGCACAAAATATTTTTATTAATATATATATATATATATATGTGTGTGTATTCGCCCGCACGTGTTACTCACGTGTGGATGTAGTCCATTTCCATCCATGTGTTTCATGATTTGTGGCTGGAATGCGCAAGGTAAAACTCCACATTTAATAATCTCATAATTACTATTTAATCCTTGAGTTAATATTGTCATACTTGACGAAGCAGAAATAAGAGATTGAATGGAATAGGATTTAAATGTCATTTGCTAGTTTCCTTGGAGGAAAGAAAGGATTATGAAAAAGGAAATTCCCACTTGCGATACACTCAATTTATCGCGAGAATATGTACTGTCGATAAGAGAGATCGAAGCGGCGAGTGACCTCCCTTAGCTAATCCTGATCCACGAGAGAATCTACATCTCTACAACTTTGACGCTAAAATAATTTTGAAAACGATGTCGTTGACAGCTTTGACTGGACTATCCTTATTTGACGCGTAACCCACGCGTAAAATAAATAAACATATTTTTTTAGAAATTAAAGTTTTTTAACAAAAATATATAAATATATACATATAGATTTATGTTGTAAAATTATTATTGGAGCAGAAATAAAGGGTATTTATCAAGGAAGTGGGGTGGGTGGTTGATAACTGGGTCAGGTTCATATTAAATGCCAGGACTTGCGTATCTAGCATGCATGAAATTACATTTATAACCTTCTTCCTTTTGTAGATTTCCCAATACACTTTAGATTCTCAAGAATCGTGGGGGGCTCTACATAGCAATATTATCCTCACAAGTCACAATGATGCATGCACTCACAAAAGTAACCCCATCCACCCCACGCCCCCTCTCCCTCCCTCTTTTTACTTTTTTTAACTTCTCAATTATTATCCACCCCTCTTCCTGCTTTTCTGCCCTTCTATTATGCAATTGTTGATAATGTATGCTTAATTTATATATACATATATATACATGTATATAGTTTGCATACATCTATAGGATATTGTACATGCATGTGCTTGAGAAAAGTTACAAATTGAATTGGTTAAAACATTCAAATTGAGTTTTGAACTACATAATTACATTTGACATTTATAGTACATATTTGTGGGAGTGGTCAATATGCAAGATATTGGTATAAAATAAGCATTAGGGTGATAAAATTTGGACATTGAAAGCCAAACTAGTTGATATAAAAAAAACGAAGAACAAGTGGACCAAAACACCATGTGCAAAAGACTAATCGCTGAGCTAATTATTGACCAAACCACACACATTCTTCTTTTACCCGCAACTTATTTTGATTGACCTAATTTTATTTTTATTAGGACCATACACGAAGATCCTTTAGTCTATTCTTTGTTTGGTCCTTTATTTGAAAAATTCTTGTGTTAAATATTTATTCAATTGTTTACTTTTAATCATTGGCTACAACGAAGCTAAATCTCTTGTTTAGGATTGCAACGTTTTTTCTGATTTTTCTTTTTTTTTTTTTTTTGGGTCAGCTTTGATGTGTATGTTTTCCCAATCGATATGGCACAACGCGTTCACCGAAACTTTCGTTTGAGTCAAGGGTACATTTGAAATTAATGCTTCATTAGGTATGTTTCGTCCTATTGTATCATTAAAGTGTTTGATAATTCTCAATTTTTAAAAAGTATGTTTATATTTATATTTATATTTAATAATTTGATCTCATAATGTTTTTTGCTTCAAAATTATAACACAAAACACATATCTCTGCTAGCATCTCAATTTTAAACATATCCTTAATTTAAAACTGTTGTGCTGCTTCTGTTATAATTTAAAAATACAATAGTTAAAATATTTGGTATATAAACTTTTTTAAAAAAAAAATAGTGCACTTTTTCAATAATATTTTATATCTAGTTATTTCATCTTACGTAAATTATAACTTTAAGAATATAGCACTTTCGTACTAAAGAAGTCTAAAAATAATAAACATTTTAATTTATAATTTTTTTAATTATTAAATATAAATTGATGTTCATAAAAAAAGGTATAAATTGGTGAATAATTGATAAACTTAAACAAAAGTATGTATTTACTAAATACAATTGCTTCATATAGGTATATTAGTTTCAAATATAATCTAAATTTGATAAAGTTGTGTCCCTCCATAAATAAATAATCTCATAATTGTTTTTGTACACACTATATATATATATATATATATAGAATGTTTACTTAAATTTTGTTTCGGTTGTTAACAAATATACGCCTTAATCATTATTATATTCATGTCTCGTCTCAAGTGTCTATATATGTAGAATACAATTAAATTAATTCCTAATATTATAACTTATAAAACAAATATGGGTGCCGCAAATTAAGTAATGGTTTTGTGCAACTTTCTTTCCATGATAGCATTAAGTGCTAACTTAGAAACCATTAACATATGTCAATTTGGAGGTTACCAAATTTATGAATATTAAGTCCCATTGATGCTCTTAACTAACAATTAATTTCCTTGGCAAGTGATGCTTGATATTTCTATTTGGGGATGGAAGCCCACTTCTCTTATACAAGAATACAAACTATTATATATAAATTGAGATAGTGTTATAGTATATGTTGGGTCATAGCATTTTTCACTAGCTAAATTATTTTTATGTCAACAAAAATGGTTCACATCATCACAACAGATCTCTTCTTATCAGAAGTCATCTTCAGAATGAGAACAGGTCGGATCATATTACTTATTCTAATTGAAAGAGATTTGTACCTTCAAATTGAGAACAGATCAGACTATCATCGAATTGTACTTTTAAACACATCAAGTTCCTCGTCAAGATAAAAAGGTTAGAAGGTTGAGGACAAATCAAGTTGTACTCGAGTCATATTCACAAAAAATTATATTTCATTAAAGCATCTTCACAAGATTTAGAATTTCAATACGATTTTTGATAAGCCAGACTTCTAACCTTAACTAAAGAGGATAAGAAAAGTAAAGTTTAGTGGAACTCTAAGTAAGATATATATCATAATCCTGTTGGAAGACAATTTTGTTAAGAGTTCAACTCCAACTATAATAAATAAAGGTCAAAAGTCTATAAACAAAGGCTAAAATAGATGGAAAGCAATCCGAAAATCTTAATAATTCTTAATTGTTATTCTGTCAAAAGGCATTCAAAGAAAGCATTGAGACAAAAGTCAAAATTAATATTTTCATTATTTTTAATTAATTTTCAAAAATCATACTCACAGTCAACAAATTTAAGATAATCTTTTATGGACTTTGCTCGACACTCATGATTTGTTTTTGTTTTACAGGTGTTACCAGGATGCAAGTGATCCTTAGATTTAAGAATATTATTTGGACTTGAAAATATCATAGTCATCTTTTAGGATAAATGTTATACTTTTATACTAACTCATGATAGAATATAAGGTTCATTACGGGTAATTTTTGAGTATGATACGACACTCATAAAAATAGGTGAATATTCAATAAATGATTTGTCACTTTTAGTACATTGTGAGAGTATGCTCTATGCGAATGATAGAGATATGACTCAAAAAATCATTGATAAAAGTGAAGCGTAAGATTGAGAAGGAGTTCTCAATATTAATACACTAAATGAGTTATAATATCAAGGTTCATTATTTATAGTATTAGATATAGAGATTTTGATAGTTAACCATGACATTGATCTAATCAAAGCAAGTATGACGGAATGATTGAATTGCACGGTAACTAATTATGGAAATATTTATGTTGAAGCTTGTTTCTTCATTATAATTCGGGTGGTCATGATATATTGTTATATGTCAATCTTGGCCTGTAGACATATTTAATTAATTATGAGATGATTTATTAAATATTAAGTGAATTAAAAATTTTAATTCATTTTATAAATCATGAGATGATTTACCGAACATCAAATGAATTAAAGAGTTTAATTCGAAATTTGATGTACGTCCACTGCCGACATTATAGTGAACCTATTGAGTCACACCCAAATTGATAAGTAATTTTCTTGAGAAATATTTCAAGTGTTGGAACACTAAATTATAAAATATTTCATACAAGAGCATTATAGTAAATTCTATAAAATAATTTTATTGTAAACTTTATAACAAGGTATTATGTAATACCATAATAATTAATAAATAAAATGTTTATTTATTAATTATTAAAGAATTAAATTTATGAAATATTTCATACAAGGGTATTAAAGTAAATTCTATAAAATAATTTTATCGTAAATACTATAAAGGGGTATTATGGTAATACCATATTAATTAATTAAATAAAGTCTTTATTTATTATTTATTAATAATTTAATGTATAGATAAATATAAAAAAATTGGTCAATTACACGCTAGCACATGGAAAAATATTGGCCATGTTATGGAAAGTGAGAAAATGAATGGATATAATTTTTTCATGAGATGGAAATGAAAATATAAATATTTTATTGTTTTCAAAAGTTAAGAATGGAATGCATTTTTGTGTGGTTAGCTGAGAGAAACAAATTGCAATTGGAAAAATTGAATTTTTCTTCATTTTAGCTGAGAACAAAAAGAAAGTAAAGGGGTTTACAAATTTCCACTTCAATTCTCACTTTCAAGTTAAAGTAAGTTTAAATCAAGAGTGGACAAACATAGAAGGAGTTTTCCTTAACACTCATCAAGCTTCAAAAGTTGAATTTGTGTGATAAATTTAAAAAACAAGTAAGTTGTTCAACTTTAAATTTTATGAAATTTTATATCCATAACAATTCAAACTTAATTTTTGACGCTTCCGCTGCCTTAGGAAACCTTACATTGTTGACATCTAGTAAGCGAAAATCAGGTACCAATAGTTAAAGTCATTTACGAGAAATTGAATAAAAAGTTATAATTATCAAGAAATATGGTGGCTTTTGAATTAAGTAGCATAAGCAGAAGACTTGTGGATGAAGAACTTAAGGATAGAAGTGATAACTCAGATAAACACTCACCTATTATTCCAAAAATTGGTAGTAGAGAAGAGATTTTAGAATAGCCAAACAAGATGAAGAAAATTTTGGAATTCATTTGAAGTTTAGCCTCTGGCACGAAAGAAATATCTTCCGAAGCAAAGGAAAAGTGCACTATAAAAAGCAACAAAAAAAAATAGAGAAAATAGAAGAGGCGTGTAGGAAAAGCAAATGAAGATGGAAACTTCTCAAAGAGACGAAAAACTTGGGCAGGTCATTGGCAAAGTTAACAGTAGCACAAAAAGGAAAATTTTCAATACAAGATGGCGAAGAAGAAAAATGGAGGAAGCAGCAAAAAATGTTTGCTCAGTAGTCGATGTTTGAAAAAAATGAGAAGAATGAGCAACAACTAGAAAAATCACATGAGAGTCAGGTGGAGATCTAAAGAGGGTTTATCACTAAAAATTTACTACCAGGAGATGTAAAGAATATTCTACTAGAAAAATAGAGATGACGAAGAAGAACAAATGATGAGGCAAATATGTATAAACAAGAAGATCTTACAAGGAAAATAATGTCTCACGACTAAACAAATAAGACACCAAGATCTAATTTAACTCCAAGATGCCGAGAAGGAGCTACAGAAACTCAGGGAGGAATTTTAGAAGCTAAGAATAGGACAAGCTTAAAGTTTGAAATCAGAAGCTACTCAAGGGTAGAAAGGTAAATATGCATTGAAAGAAATTTCCTACAATGAGGCATGATGATCCCAAAAGCTATTCAATGGTAGAAAGGCAAATACTCATAAACAGTACTTTCCCTGTCTATAAGGTTGGGTGATCTCAAAAGTTGCAAAAAAGTATAAGGTAAATATGCATAAGTAACACGTTTCCTACCGAGGAGACAAGATGATCTCAAAAACTGCTCAAGGGTAAAAAGATAAATAGCAGTGAGCAACACCTTCCCTGCTAAGAAGGTAGAATAATCTCAAAAGCTACTCGAGGGTGGAAAGGCAATACTCGTGAGCAGCACCTTCCCTACTAAGAATGCAAGATGATCAAAAAGTTACTTAAGGGTAGAAAACCAATACCTGTGAGCAACACCTTCACTATTGTGTAGGTAAAATGATCTCAAAAGGTGCTTAAAAAAGAATAGGCAATACCTTGTAAGCAATATCTTTCCTTCCGAAAAGGAATGATTATTCCCTAAAAGAACACTTAAGGGGAAATAAGAAGTACCACGAGCAGCATCTTTCCTTCTGAGGAAGAACGATGATTCTTTAAAAGAACACTCAAATAAAAATAAGTAGTACCCGTAAGCAACACCCTTCCTAATGATGAATTATTTTAAGAAAATGTCAAGGATATGTCAATTGCGATGTATACTGAAGACACGTATCGAGGACACATTAGAATGAGGAAAAATACTAAGGACCTACTTGAACCATAATATAATAAAAAGAGATGAGACAAATGACATAGAAGAAATTCGAGGTTATAAGAAAGAAACAACTATTTAAGTTTTCAATTCAAGATTCGAAACTCGTTGATATTGAACACTGGGGGACTACTATTGGGTTATAGTATTCTCCATCAGCCAAATCATCTCTGTGTCAACAGAATTGGTACACATCAAGACAATGGATCTCTCTTTATTAAAAGCCATCTTTATAATGAGAGTGGGTCAAGTCAGGTTATTTATCCTGAATGGAAAAGATCTGCACCTTCAGACATGTAATGGCTCGAAATTTTTATATGCTAAATTACTATAAAGTAGAGGCGGACTAGGACGAAAACTTCTCAAACTTAAGGGGCCAATGAGTTAATTTAAGAAAATGTGGTAAGATATGTAATTTATTATAAATGTGGGACTGTCAATCGAAAATAAAATAAATTATAGACTTCCGATTAACGAGCCATAAAATCCTAAAAAAATTAGACACAATTATGACCAACATAGTTGAAAATTAGAATTTTTCGTAAAACGGTGAGTCCCCAATAAATTTTAGAAGTGGTTACGTTATGTTGCATTTCGGTTTGCTGAAAATGCTAAGTAGCGTATAGAAAACCTAAAACGAAATAAGGTTCCCGACATTAGTTTTTAGTGCCGTAAAATTCTATAAAAACTAAACACATAAGGGAATAATATATCCAAAAATTAGATTGTTTCATGTAGGGAGATATTTCCTGCAAAGGTAGAAATTCGGTTGTCCTGTTCGACACTGCATATTGTCCCTTGTCTATACGATACATACTAAATTAGTTATAACTCGAACATTAGGAATCAAAATCAGAATCCATAAAAGGCTACCAAAATTAGACATAATAAGGAATGATTTGACCAAAAATTAGATTTTTTCATTAAGAAACGAATTCCTAAAAAATTAGAAAATCTCGCTGCCCTGTTGCAAAAATTAGGTTAGAATAATGTCTACTTATTTAAGTATAAGTTGAGCTATAGAAGTCCAAATGAAGCACCGTAAAAATTTACATAAACTAAACTTATAGAGGATAAACATATTAAAAATTTAGCTTAAAAATCATCGCCAATTGATCCCAAAAAAATTACGAAGTTACTCCCATACAGTGAAGAATTATTAAAAATAATCAAAAAATAAATTGCAATCATTCGACTTGGGTAACTTTAGTCTAAGCTCTATAGTAATCTAAAATACTTTGATTTCTTATGGGTATGTAGTGTTCATGCATGATATAATTGTTTAGCTATGAGATAAATACGTCATATTGAGATTACTAACGAAGGTCATTTAATGTAAATTGTCGATTGGAGCACCCATCAATCACATGTGATATAAATTGACTAGGCCCTAACTAAGGCAAGTGTGAATTGATATAAAACTTATTGTTTTATGAAGTCGAAAATAGTTTTATTATTATTGAACTAAGACAAGTGTGAATGGATATTTTATTTTTTTTGAAATATTATTTTAGATAAATGTTTAAAATAAAAAAATGTTATAATGATTTGAATTTTTAATCTATGAATGAATGACAGTTTCTTGAATTCATAAATTTATGATCATTTTGGGCATGATCAGTTTATGTTGGAAAGTTATGGAAATTCAATTGAGCATATTCTAATATTATGATTCAAAACATTAATACGGAAATGATTTTGGGTACATTTACATTGATTTTGAAGAACTAATTTGCATTATGATTATAGAGCTATTATCAAAATTTTTCTAGAAAACATGATTTTGAAACTTGTCAATTTCTAAAATGATTTTTGCCTTATGGGGCTAGAAATTTCCTTTCGGTCAGAGGTTACTCTATGAGGACAAAAATTGCCTTCGGGTCAGAGGTTGCCCTATAGGGCCAGAGATTGCCTTTGGGCTACAAATTGCCCTACGGCGCCAGAGGTTTAGCTTCAGGCCACAGATTACCCTACGAGGCCAAAGGTTTACCTTCGAGCCAGAGGTTGCCCTATGGGACCAGAGGTCATATCTTGGCTAATTGTGACACATCACAAGCGTAGATACCAGAATCACAGAATTTTTAATTTTGTAAATACTTTTCCGAAATTGTTTTATCACAACAGAGCTACCGTTTTACAAATTAAAGCAGTTTTCTAAACATGACATAGAATTTAGTTTTTCACTACTACAGATTTAAGTTACCTTACTAAAATCTATCATGAGCATGATTTTCATTTATTTACAGCAGAACTTAATTTTTCTGACATATATATTTTCTACAATATAATATCTACTCAATGGGTCTTCCAAGCCTCACCTCTCACTCTTTCAGTTTTGCAAGATGTATACTCAGTTAGAAAGAGAGGAGACGCCTACAAAGAAAATAATACACACTGCAGTCACTAGGGCACATGGGTCTAACATGTATAGAGTGTTATAGTTAAAGGTAGGCATATATTTCAGCATAAATAGCAAGGCACCAAATATTGTATAACATTAAGTTATTCTAGTTATGTGTCATGGTCAGGCATATTGCCCATATGCATTACATGAAATGTATTGCACATTGTTATGAATTTATAAGAGTTATGTATGCATTTAAATAGACAAAGATAGGACTTAAGGTAACGAGAAATTTTGTCACCTGCCAGTAACATCTCTGAATTTGGGGATGTTACAAAACGGTGGACAAATCATGCTATTATCATATTATTCTTTCAAGCACAACAAGGTCCATATCAAGATAGTCAAAAGGTTGAGGACAAATCAGGTTATCATCGGGTCGTATTCACGAAGAATTATATTTCATTAAAGCATCTTCACAATATTTAAAATTTCAATAGAACTGTTGGTAAGGCAAATTCTTAACCTTACCTAAAGAGGATAAGGAAAGTAATGTTTAGTTGAACTTTGAGTAATATATATATCATAGTCTTATTGGAAGACAAATTTGTTAAGATTTCACCTTCACCTACAATAAGGAAAAGTTAGAAAGCTATAAATAAATTCTAAAATATAAAGAAATGATATAAAAATCATTGATTTCATTGTTCTTAATTAATTTCCTGAAATCATACATACAGCCATCCCTAATTCAAAATAACCCTTTACTAATTTAGCTATCGAAGGGTTATTGCCAAAACACCGGCAACCCTAATCAATTTCTGCCTTATAGGGACTACTAGAATATAAGCAGCGTAATCTAAGTTATCACACAATCGACTGACCTAACAATGCTTCAGAAGCCCAAGGACATGGATTTCAACGTATTTATTCCTATGGAAAAACAAATTACATGTTGGCAAGTGAAAATCAAAAATCAACAATATATATATATATATATTAACTTTTTTGTTACAATTCTCAAAATTTTGTTAAACATATTAAATTTTTTTGTTACATTTTTTAACTCATATGTTACATTTGAAGTATTTAATAATTACAATGAAAAGGTTAAAAATTATGATAAAAATGTGAGAATTGCACTATACAACAATTGTACTATAGTAGGATCTATGACCCAATAAGTTAAGGTGACATGAAAATATTGACCGGATGAAAATACATAAAGGTATTACAATCATGATGATAAATAACGTGGATAATGTGACACTCATATAATAGTGTCATATCAATTATTTAATTTATATAGAGTTTATATATTAGTATTACTTATTTCTCAAAATTTAAGAGTAGATATCGTTGTCTTTAAAAATAAATATCACAACAAAGTAATAATTATACATATAATATTAAGATTTATCTAATTGCATTATAAATTTCTTTAACACATTTTGGCTATAATATATAGCTTCATATAAATTAATAAAATATTCCCTAGCTGACCTAACTTTAGCTTAGATTTCATGTCCAAAAGAAGGTCGGAATGTTTACTCAATTTCCCATTTTGCGAACATGGTAATCAATTAACTTGCTAGCTCAACATATCTAAGTATGTATGTATAGTTATTTCTCCTTACTTCAAAAAAAAAAAAAAAAAGTATCCAAACATATAGTTTACAACTTCTTAATATATATGATTGGCATTTCAAATAATTGTGTTTTTCTTCGATTTTAGAAAAAAATGGGTGACAAGTAAGAATTTCGTTTAGGATAATCTATTTATTAAAGGGTGGGTCTAACCTAATTCATGAATGATACATTGACATAACATATAATCATTTACCATACTATTATCATACCTTAAACCTGAAATATTTTTCCTCTTTAGCTTCAAACCTAATTCATAAGAAACTTTTATAATTATTGACTTATAAGAAAAAGAAGAAAATTTGGTTTTGATGAAATATGCTTTTTTTTTTTAAATTAATTTACATAATAAAAAAGATTTATTTGAGAACAACTTTAACATTTATAAAGGTGTGTTGGTAAAAAAAAAAAGTCAAATATGTGTCTAAAGTATAAAAGTGTTCAAAATACACATTTTCAAAAATTTTATATTATAAATTAATAAATAATATTATACCTATAAATTTGTATCATAATTAATATGACACATGTGTATCACTTATTAATAAATATTATAATATCATTATAATTATAATATGAGAGGATAATCAATTAACAATTATGTATTATAGGACAATTAAAATACGCACAGGAAATAAAATTTTATATTCTAATTTTAGAAGTATAATATTATTGTAAATAAAAAAGTAATATTAAAGTTAAAAATTATTATTAAAACATAAGTTAATTTACTCATATTTAACATTAAATATGTAAAATTAAGTTTAGTTAATTAAATATGTTTTTCATATAACCCCCTCAATATCAAGTGAAAAATAATAAATAATAAATTGTAAGAGCATCAAAGCCACTTGATGATAATCTCGAAGGTGGGTCCTATTAAACCACAAAACCACAAGGTAAGGGATCACGTTGACCCCACGTGCAACGTGCCCTCCATTTTAATTTAATTATTCTTATTAATTAAATTAAATTTTTATATTTTTATTGAATTAATAAAATATAATTTGTTTAGTAGTTACGAGGTTGGTTGATTACAATTTTGTGATAGGATGATGTAGGGAGGGTTACAGTGTGAGGTGGCAGGCAGCATCTAAGAGAAAGACAAGCGGTTATTTCGGAGTTTATGGTGGGGTCCATTTTGACAAATGGTCCCTAGATATCGATAGAGGGGATGTCTTGATGCAGCAGCAGCAGCAGCAGCAGCAGCAGCAGCAGCAGCAGATCAAAGGATATGCGTCGTCCAGCAGTCAGTCCGGACTCTTTTTCTAGATTC
>JAXCLQ010000010.1:5826082-5876639 GCA_035584115.1 Cedrela odorata | reverse complement strand
AGAAAGAAAGTAGATAGAGAACCAGCAAAAATATTAAAAAATTCAGAGCTTCTCTACCGGTGTGTTGCAGCTTCTGTATAAATGCTGCTTCTTTCTCTTCTTTTTCGCGAAGTAAACGGGTAGGGTTGTTCCCCTTTATAGCCCAAAAATACCCCCCGTTTACTTCTATAGTCTAGCTTTCAAATGTGTCACGGGTGAATCATAAGAATTTGGAACAAAAATATCTGTCTTTTATTTGTACATCTCATTTATGGAAATAGATAAAAATTTAGTTTCATCTTGTTTTAAAGAATTAAAGCAAACTAAAAGGGTTATAATAAGAAACATCAATAAAAATTTAGTTTCATCTTGTTTTAAAGAATTAAAGCAAACTAAAAGGGTTATAATAAGAAACATCAACAATTAACTCTGGACATTCACGATTTTAATCGATATTTATTCAAGAGAGTTCGTTCAAAGTAAATTTGACGAAATTATATTTTAATAACAAGTAAAATTTTTTATCCGAATATGATAAATATAATTTGTGTTATAGATTATTTTATTTTAACTTAAATTTAGTTATGTATGTTAAAAGCTTATAAACGTATTTAGTTTAACTTTTATGCACACATTTTATGTGACACTTATTATATGATGTAATATTAATGATTTTTGAGAATTTTGAAACGAAAAAAAAAGTGAGCAATATATCTCTTGATGATTTCAAGGGGGAATGCAAATCATCGAGGGAGCATTGTCTCTCATAAATTAAATTTCATACCTCCCTCGATGATTTTAATTCCTCCATCGACAATTTGCATACATCTCTCGACAATCTCAATATCTCTCGTGATAATTTCTAAACATCTAACTTCCTTCGACAATTTTCGTATATCCCTCGACAATATCAATACCTCCCGCTATATTTTATAAACATCTATCGATGATTACCAAACTTCCCTCAACAATTTCTGCGTATCCCTCGATAATATCAATACTCCCTCGAGGATGATACTATTTACTTTTATTTTTGTTTTTCCTGTCGCATTGAATGTGTCTCTATGGTTGTGGTTTTCTTCAGTTTTTTGACATTTACTTTTCTTATATATATACAAAAGGACGATAATAAATATTTTATGTATTTTTTCATGGCTCTTGGAAGTTGTATTAACAGATTTCGGTCATCAATCAGACTAATTATAGTAGTTGACGGGATATTTCTTAAAGGAAAATACCATGAAACCTTTTTTGTGGTAGTTTGTATAGACGATAATGATCAGATTTTTTCATTAGCTTTCGGAATTAGGAATAATGAAAATGAGAATTCGTGGGCATAATTTATGCAGAAACTACGAGAAGTAATTGGAGAAGTACAAGACTTGATTTTTATTTTTGATAGACATATCACTATTGAGAAAGTCATACTAGCTGTTTTTTCCTGTGGTGACATATAGGGTATGCGCATATCATGTCTCAGGGAACATCCGTTAAAAGTTTAAGACAATGGAAAAAAATAAAGTCGATAAATTTTTGATAGCATACTTTTGTGGCTGTGAAAGCATATCATATTAGTGACATCAAGGACTAAATTTTCAAGCTAAAACACATTATCCCTGAAGCTGCCAAATATCTAGAGAATGAGATTGGGTGTCACAGATGGGTTCGAGCTTATTTTACCAATAAACGGTATAACATTATGACCACTAACATTGCAGAATATTTAAATGCAATCTTACGCCATGCGCACACCCTTCCCATAACCTCATTAATGGAATATTTGAGAAATTTATTACAAAAATAGTTCTATGAGAAAAGAAATGAAGTTTTGGAGGTGGAAACACAATTGATGAAGTAGGCTCAGAACAAAATTAATAAATGGTTACAAGCGACAAGAAACATGTCAGTTTATCCTATTAATCGACATGAGTTTCAAGTAAAAGACGAAAAAAGAGATGCGATTGTAGACCTCAGCGCGAAGACATGTACATGCATCAAATTCAAGTTGGATCAACTTCTATGTGCACATGAGCTTACGACATGCAGACATGTTAGGTTCCAGCATCATGCCCTTCGCTCACGATATTACAATACTAATATGCTTCTTTTAGCCTTAGGAGATTCTATTCACCTTGTTGGTCATCAATCGAACTAGGTTGTTCCCAATGAGCGACATTCTTCAATTATCATTCCACTTATTCAACGCCCAAAATCAAGACAACGTAGGACACAAAGGAGACTATCCATTGGCGAAGAAGTGACGAGACATAAATTTCTTGTTGCAAAAAATACAGACATAATCATCAAACTTGTAAGAATATAGTGTCATTGTAATAAAGTTAGGTGGCAGTTTATCGATTCGTATTAGGATATGTTATATGTTTTGTAATAAAACTGTAAGCGGACTTCTATCAAGATATTTGTATTCTATATTGAATTTATGTATTTTGATTGTGTTAATTTATTTTGTATGTATTTAATTGATTTGTTAATTAATTTGCATGTGTTTAATTTATTTACTAAACTTGATTGTAATGTAGTCTAGAATAATATCATAATAAACCATAACAAATAAATTAAATAAATTAGCAGTTAATTATAAACATCAACTAAAATAAATTAGCAACTAATTACATACATCATCTAAAATGAACTCAACTATATATATATATATATATATAATAAGGGTGAGTACATAATCTACAGGAGATGATTTGCCTACAAATTGAGTGTCATATTCTTCCTTAAACGAATGCCATCAGATGACCCAAAATCAAACTCGCGTTGCATAAACAGGTACTCGATATATTTATAAATGAAAACACCGAAATCCTTCTATGTGTATCCTATTGAGGTACCCCCTCATGTAGACGAACTGTCATAAATGCCAAACGATCGTCTACTAACTCCGATCTGTATGTATAAAAACCTGCCTCCTTCAACAACAACGGTAGCAGCTCGGCCATACATAAGAGATGACCTTCCATGAACTCATCTTGGGTTGCAAAGATGTAAAAATCATATATGGTGATCTTTTGCCTCATTAAATATACTACAGTGACAACCTAATGCCTCTACTCTACATTGACTAGGACGTAAACTATATTGAAGTCGAACCAGATCTTGGGCCCCTTTGCAATATCTTCACTGGACAAGATTTCGCTTATAACGTAGTGCAGGACCTTTTAACCCTAACTGAAAGTCTCTAACTGCTGCTTGTTTTGCTGGATCTTCCTCCACGTTTGCAAGAAATAATTCTACCAAAATGGAAAATAAAATTTTCAATTATCTTTGTAACTAACGCTTAAATATAAAACTTAATAATGTTTTCAAACTAACGATGACAAAACTCATATAGGTATACGTGTCGGCCAATATCCAACGTTAGGGTACCGTGTTCAGTTCATTCCGTTGCTTCTCTCAGAGCAAATCCTAATATGCATTAATATGTTGTCAATCACAAAAATAATGTATCTATTTCAATAAAATAAAGCATCACTTCAAATATTAAAATCATCAACCCCAACACTACCAAAGTGTGCAATTATCTCACCACCAATGTCATCAAATTAAATAACACTTCACCTAAAAATGTAGATTTTAATGTGTTAAAATATCAATATTAATTATTTGTAATTAATATTTAAATCGAAGATAAATTTTGCAAGTATGTACATCATCCTCTAATCAGCTGTCTTTATGTCCACCTAATATAGTACGAAACTAAACTGGCAATGTGCTGGTCCTGCGTAATAACACAAGAAATGCATTAAGCATACTCAGCTACTGCTCGAACTAAGCCCACTGCTCTTGTTCACGAGATAATCTAACTACCTTCTGCTTCCACAAGTTTGCTGTATTCATGAAAGGTTTAGCCAATGTCTTTACTCACTTGTATTGGAATCCATATTTGCTACTCAAATCTAGGGAGAAAGTCTCATCAAGAATATGCACAGGTGGCAACACTAGAATCGATATGTCTGTGGGATCAGTCATGATTTGTGGATGGTTTTTGTCCTCCACGTCCACCTCATCCTACATATTTAATGTCACTCATAAGTATCAATTGCAAATATAACAGTAATCAACAAGTAAAACATATAGTATGTAGTGAAAGGTTAATCATGCCTGTGAAACATTTGTGTCACACAGAAGAGCTAGTAATGATTGTGTGTCTTGTCTAACGAAGGCTAGTTCTGCTCTAAACATTTCTTCCTGCTTTAGCATATAAGACTCTATCTCAGCGTGCAATTGCCTCCATAACCGAAGCTATCGACACGTATTGAGTCCTTTCAATAAGAAGCGAACTTGTACCTATGGGCTTGGTTAGAACTAGCATCTCTAATGTAGACCGTGGCAGTAGTGTATACCCACGGTTAGCTCCATTTGCATCTTCTACTCTAATTATGGATTGCGCCTATAATACATCTTTAGCACGGGTTATATTCACCTGCCTACAAGTGCTCCGATTAGTAATATTCCCATAAGTTCGATTAGTTAAATATTCAGATAGCTTTGAATATACCTAATATGCTCTATTCACTTTCACATCGCCAATCTCAACTGACAAATCTGCATGCTGAATGGGTGAATTTACCTTATCTACTCTTTTGTCATCTCCAACCGCTATGCTTGTAGAATGCAACTAGGCAACGTATGACAATGACCTTTTTGTATTTATAAGAATTAACTCGCGTAGTAGAGGGGCTATATAAACACATAAATTTATGTCAATATCACACGCACATCGTTAGTCTTAATTCTCGTTGTATGTTTGTATAACATAAACCATAGTCATTACTGTAGACAAAGTCTTCCTAATTTCGTTGTGGTGACCGCTCTTAAGCGTTGTCCACCTTAGCATGCATGAAACTTTGTTGTTTATCTTCTTAACATACTTACGTTAACATACGGTTATTGCTTCATATATCTATATCTGCATTATTAGTAAAAACACGTAAACAATTTACTATAATGACTGAAATTTTACATAGTAGTTACAATAAAGTTTTGGTGACCGAAATAAAATTTTTCGAACTAAAACAAAAAAGATTAATAATTTAAAAAGTGAGTTAACTTTAAATGGGCCAAGGGATATTATATGTGGTTGAGTCTAATGGGCCAAAGGAGTTTACAAGAAAATGGGCTAAATGATTAAGCCCTTTGAGTTAATGATTTTGTGCTATTTCAATTTAAAGTTAAGCCCATATATTCAAACCACCAACTAAGCCCAATTTGATAAAAATAAAAAGCCCATTTTAAGCCCATCAACCTTAAGTAGTCAACCCATATATTTAAGTTGGATAAATTTATTCTTTTGATTTTATTGGTTTGGCTTTCTTATTCAAGACTATTCTAGAGAGATAGAGAGGAAAAGAGAGAATAAGAGAGGGAAGGAAGAATACGAAAAATAAAAGAAAGAATGAAGAAAAAGGATAGAGAGGGAAAAGAAGAAGAAAGCAAGAATGAAGAAGAAGAAAGAAAGGAGAAGAGAGGAAGGAGGAGAAAAGGGGAGGCAAATATGGGAAACAAAAGGACAAAGGGGAGAAAATTTTGCTATGAGAAGAGAAGAAGGTAGAGTGGTCAGGAAAGATAAAAGAGGAGAGGAGAAAAAAGAAAAAGGAAATAGGCTTCTAAATGAGGTAAGAGATTTCTCAAATTTGTTTTAAATTTTTGGAAATTTGAGATGTAATTGTGACGTATATACATACATATATATATGTAGTAAAAGTTTGTGTTTAGTGATTAATTAGAATTTCGATAATCCTTGATGTTGATATACAACATTGAATTATGTATATGCAGTGTTGTTTTATATATAAATGGTAGTGTGTTAGTTTAGTTGATGCATGAGAAATATGAGATTGAGGTGCTATTAACGCAAGGAAAGTTTGGTTCAGTGTTGGGGCATGGAAAATGGAAAATTGCTGGAAACATAAAAATGGTTGTATATGACAGTGATTAAACAAGCATAAGGTAGTGTTTTGGTTTTGCTCTAAGCCTGAGAAGTGTAAATTTAAAGTTTCAATGTGCATGTAAATTGGTTACTAAGTTGTAGAATCGAAACTTAGTAAGGCATGGATAGTGTCCTGTTGCTAAAACTCTGACGTAGGTCTAATGTTTGACTTATAAAATATATTATAAACTTTCGATTAATGAACCGTAAGGAGCTAGGGAAATTAGACACGGTTATAAGCAATATAGTAAAAAATTAAAATTTGTTGTGATAGGGTGAGTTTCTAGAAAATTTAGCAACTTGGCTACTTTATATGGCATTCGATTTGCCAAAAATGTTGAGTAATGAACAGAAAATTCAAAATAGAGTAGTATTTTCGATATCCAAATTCAGCTTAATAAAATTCTATAAAAAAAATAAATACATAAGGAAACAACATATCCAAAAATTAGCTCATTCCATGTAATGAATTTCCAGTAAATGTAGGAAATTGGTTGCTCTGTTCGGCCCTGCACATTATCCCGTGTTTGCGTAGTGTGTTGTAAATTAATTATAATTCGAATATTAGGAACCAAATTAGGATCCATAAATGGCTCCAGAAACTAAACATGACAAGGATTGACATAATTAAAAATTAGATTTTTTCATCAAAAAATGAATTCCCAAAAAATTCAGAACACCCTCTGCCTTGTTACGAAATTGGGTTGAAACAATGTCTATTCATTTAAGTATAAGTTGAGCTATAGAAGTCCAAATGAAACACCATAAAAGGCTATATAAATTAGACTCCTAAGGGATAAACATATTAAAATTTTGGCTTAAAATTCATTGTTAATTGATCCCAGCAAAAATACAAAGTTGCCCGCTGTTTAGTAAAGAGTTATTCAAAGAAATCAGAAAAATGAATTTCAATCATTTGATTTGGGTAACTTCAGCCTAAACTTCGTAATAATCTAAAACGTCTTAATTTTATTGAAGTCTAGTGTTCATGCACAGTATATTCATTCATATAGGTATTGTAGATCGTCGATCAGACCAATTGTTAAAAGTACTGTAGTTCGGATTAGTGAAGCGTAAACCTGTGAATGGATGTTTTACTTTACTACATTGTTGTATTAATTTAATGTTCAAATCTATAATTTTAAGAGTCAAGTTGAATTGTTTAATATACCTAATGTGTTTATTTATGAGATTGTTAAATCATAAGTTTGAAATAATTAGCATGTTGTGGATTGAATGCCTTTTTATGTGGGATTAAAAATGATGTGAAACTTTGGATGTTGAAATGAGAACCGTGATTATGGATAAAATTGTACTGATTTATGATTTTCGTGACATTGAAATGATAAGAATGTCACAAATGTGTTGGGTTGTTGCGAACCCATGAGTTGTGATTAACTGTTTCTCCAAAGATCTTGTGGTTATGTTAAGCTACTATAAGCTTATGAATTGTGACTTGGGATTGTAGTATTTGAAGATGGATATCAATATTGTTGCTAATTGTATTTAAATAATTTGTATCTATTATGATTGTTGAGACTATTTTCAGAAATGTTGATAATGTGTAGAGATGTTGCGAAGTGGCCATTATTATTGTATCAAATATTATTTTTGAATATATGTTTGGGGAGACGGCGATACGTAATGTCCTTGAATACCAAATTTCTTCTAGTGATGTATGTGTGGTGATATAACTTATGAGTACGTCGAATCTAGTTATGATTGAGATGAGAGATTTTCATATGCATATGAATATATATAAATATAATTATTTTAGTTTATCTATAACTTATGTGTTAATATTATGTTTAGTATCCACTCATCGAGTCTCTTTAGACTCACCCCCTATTCTATAGTTTTACAGGAATTTGGATTTGGTAAGCCACTTCAGCATCATGAAGACACGAGCTGAGGAAAGGGTCCACATTGCAGTCACCAAGATTATTAAGTCCATGTCATGTATATTGTTCTAACATTCATTATGTCATATGGCATCCAATTTGACGTCGAGTATTGTATGTAGAACCTACAATTTCAGTACAAATTGAATTTATTAAATTCTTTATTAATGACAAGGTGTTGACATAGGTTGTGAGAAAATTAATCGACATTACTCATAAATAGAATGTGATATATATACCTAAGTATGTGATTCTTATTATTAATATTTCTATTTTTTTTATTAATATATTGATAAGGCATTTATTTCATTAAGTGTGAGTGTTGTAGGAAAATTACATGAATAATGAACTTTGGAATTTAGTTTAATGAGACTATTTTTATTTTGGGCCAAGAATAGTATATATATATATATATATATATAACTTTAATCTAAATAATTAAAAATAAAGAAATTGACTCGGGCTTGGATAAAAAGGAAGTAAAAACGTTACAAGAGAGAATAAAAGAAAGAAAACAAAATGCAAAATAAAACCAAATGGAGCTCTATAACCCGCCCACTTGCAAATAATATTTAAACACCCATATTTTTACTTTGTAATTATCTTCTTTCATTTAGCAAATATTAGAAAGGTTGAGAATAAGCTAGAAAAAGGGAGAAAGGATGCAAAAGACCGTAGAGAGAAAGAAGAACCAAAGTGAGGAGATGTAATGGATGGAAGTGAAAGCAAATAAGAGGAAGAGATGATGGCCGAAATAAGAGGAGGAGAAGAATTTACGTGAGGAGTTTTTTAGTTTTTGAATGGGAATAAGAGAAGAAAGACACGGCAGAAGAAATAAGAAGATGAATTCGAGAGAGAAAGGATGTTTAGCAAGCTAGAGAAGGAAATGGCCAAATAAGAAGAGGATTTTGTTTTCTTTGGATGGGAAACAAGTGAGCCAAAAATGAAGAAATGAAAGACAAATAGGAGATAAGGTAAAGCAAAAGAAGCTATGGGAAACAAAAACATAAAGCAAGGGAAGGGGAAGCTTGCGACAAAAAAGAAACAAAAGAAACAAAGGTGAAATTAAGCCAAGAAGAAGAAGAAATTTCTGAATGGGAAAGAGAAGGAGAAAGGAGATTTCCGAGTAATAGGAGCTATATTGGCCGAGGATGAGATAAAGAGAAAGGAAATAGATGTTCAAATGAGGTAAATGTCCTTGTTAAATTCTAAAAATTTTAAATAAAGTAATGCTAATGTTTATGGGATAAAATTTGAAGTTGATGATATCCTAATATATAATTGTGTGTTTTTTATGATGACTGAATTTATCGTAATGTCAAGTTAATTCATGATGATAAAATGGATTTAGACATGTTGAAAATCAAGTAAATCATGTGTGAATGTGCCTATGATAAAGCCTTAACAAAATTATGTGAAAGTGCCTTTAAAATTTAACAGGATTGATACTTGAAGACAAATGATCGATACATCTGGCAAACGGATCAATACTCTTGATAAACGGATCGATAAACTCAAAAAAGGTCGATACAAAGAAGTGAAGATATCAATATCTGCAAAGACAAAAGCTTCAGATGAAATCACAAAGTCAAATGGATTGATACCCAAACAAAAGAGATCGACATGTTCAAAGAAGATCGACGCTATCAAGGTAAAATATCGATACACTAAATTTAAGAGTTTTGTAAATTATTTACAAAGCAAACCAAACAGATACCCAGGCTGAAGAGATCGATATATGGTAATTCTAGAGAGTTAAAAATTATTTACGAAGTGAACTAGATCGATACGTAAAAGAGAATGGATGGATACTTGTGATTAAAGACCAATGCAGATTCAATTTTCGCACAAACAGATCGATACACTGCCAAAGGGATCGATACTTTCTATGTATTTAAAGATTAACAGTAACTTCTATAGCATTTATGTCGGGTATTAAATACACCTAATCAAGCCGTTAGACCTCAGGGTCTTCACAAAAAGAATGAATATAAATAAAAGACAAAAAGACAAAGAGAAAAAACTGAGCTCATTGTGAAATTTACTTAATATTTCAAAAACATTCTCAACATGAATAATGCCTTTCTTTCTCTATTGTAACAAGCTTTCCATTCTTTCTTTTGAGAGAAAATTCATTTGTACAAGCATATTGATACACCTGCTCTATTGTGAAAGTTGTTAAAATAAAATTAACATTCTAAATTGTATTGAATTCATCTTTACCCAAATCAAACGAAAATTGTAGTGGGTCCTCTTCACCTAAAAAAAGCAAGTGTAAGGCTGTCTGTCATTTGTCTCAGAAGGAGTTGTATTGTATTTCACTTGACCCAAATAAACAAGGAGATAGTAGAAATCGATGGTGAGCCAAAACCAAGAGAGTGAACGTAGGCAGACATTGCCGAACCACTATAAATTCAATGTTTGCTTTCTCTCTACTGTTTTATTCAGTTTATTACATTATATTCATTTTGATCTTTAAAATTTTTAACTAACCCAATTCACTCCCCTCTTGGGTGTTGTCAACTGGGCCAACAAGTAGTATCAAAGCCTAATTCAATTAATTAGAATTTATAACATTTAAGAGTATATTAAAATTGCATATAATAATAACCTATGACAAATAGTTGAAGGACATTCTACAAATAGGCCACCATTGTTCAATGGAACAGATTTTGTATATTGGAAACAAAAGATGCAAATCTTCTTAATAACATTAGATTTTGAAATCCTTAATATAATATAAGATAAATACTTTCCACCTACAATCGAGGATATAATCACTAGAGAAAGGAAGCTAAAGCCAAAAAGGGAGTGAACTCCCGAAGAGAGAAATAGGTTTACCTTAAATGGAAAAGCTATGAACATCTTCTGTTGTGCTTTAAACAGAGTTGAATTCAATAGGATTTCAGGATGTGAAATGACCAAATTAATTTGGGACATGTTAAAAGTCACTTACGAAAGAACAAGTTAAATACTCGAAAATTAGTATGTTAGTCCATGATTATGAATTGTTTAAAATGAAATCACAAAAGAGCATAAAAGATATGTTTACTCGCTTTACTGATATTACTAATGAATTGAAAGTTATCGGTAGATCTTACTCAAATGCAGATATTGTGACAAAGATATTAAGAAGTCTACCTAAAAGTTGGGAAGCCAAGGTGGCAGCGATTAGAGGAGCAAAATACTTGAGAACGTTGCCTCTCGAAAAGCTTCTCGGATCACTAATGATGTACGAGCTGAAAGGTAGACGAAATGATGATGAAGATAGAGAAATATGAAGGAAAAATGTCACCTTAAAGAGTACTAAAAATGAAGAATAAGAAGATGAAATGAACAAGAATCCGATGAGGGCGAATTTCTTCTCATGGCTGGAAAATTCAAAAAATACTTCAACAAAGAATAGCCGAAGGGAAGAAACTAGAAAAGAAAAGACTATCCGAGAAAAGACAAATTCAAAAGTAGCAATAAAAAGAAAAAAAAAAGAAAGGGAAATCATCTGTTATGAGTGGAAGAACCAAGGCATACAAGACTCAAATGTCCTCTAAGGAAAGATAAGAAGGACAAGAAAAAGAAAAACAAGGAACTAAATAAAAAAGCTTATACAAATTATTTTATGAAATCCTCTCAACAAATAACTTCATCCATTACATGTCATTATTGTTATAAGAAAGAGCATTATATTAGTACATGTTAATATAAGAAAAATGCATACAATGAACCTAAGATGATATTGTTCCTGAGGGTTTTGATGACGTTCCTAACGGTACAAAACTTAAAGAAATTATACATGTTAAAATGGCCAAAACCTTCAAGGGTAGAACTAATGTTTATGAACCCAAAGTCACTTGGATACCAAAATAAACTTTTCTATTGTATAGGTACCTCATGTAAAGAGCAATAAGTATAAGAAGAAATGGTTTATAGATAGCGGTTGCTCAAGACATATAACAAAAACAAAGGGTTATTTCTCTATTTAAAGAAAGAGGAACAAAAAGATATAATCTTTAAAGACAATAGCAGAGGCAATGTGAAAGGTATTAGAACTATTGGTATAAACTCAATTTTAATAGTATTGTATGTTGAAGGTTTGAAATATAACTTGCTTAGTATTAGTCAATTGTGTGATTATAGACATAAAATTGTATTTTTTAAAAATGGTTGTGAAGTATTAGATGAGCATGCAAATCAGTTATTTTATACACCTAGAAATAACGATGTGTATATTATAGAACTAGAAAACTTGGATGAAGTAAATAATATTTGTTTGCAAGTTCTATATGATGATTCTTGGAAGTGCCATAGAAGGTTAGGACATTGTAGTATGGATCTTTTATGAAAATTAGCTAAACAAGGCTTGTTAGAATACCTCCTCAATCTAAACTTCACAAAAGACAAAATCTATGGTCCTTGCCAACTAGGAAAACAAGTCAAAACATTCTTTAAATTCAAAAACTTAGTTTCCATAACAAGACCATTAGAACTTTTACACATAGATTTCTTTGGACCAAATAGAGTTGCTTCCTTAAGAGGAAAACTCTATGCATATGTAATAGTTAATGATTACTCTAGATTTACTTGAGTTTTCTTCTTAGATAGCAAAAGCAATACATTTGAAACATTTGAAAAATACTCAAAGAAGATTCAAAATGAAATTGGGTACAAAATTGTGAAAATTAAAAGTGCTCAAGGTGAGAAGTTTGTGAACAAAGATTTTGAAAATCTTTGTGATAAGAATGGTTATTCTCACAATTTTTCTGCACTTAGAACCCTACAACAAAATGAAGTTAGTGAAAGAAAGAATAAAACCTTACAAGAAATTGGTAGAATAATGTCAAGTGAATATAACCTACCCGAATACTTTTAGGTTGAGACTATAAACACAGCATGTTATATAACAAATAGAGTTCTAATTAGAAAATTTTTAAATAAAACTCCATATAAGTTAATCTTTCAAAGAAAATCCAAGATTAGATACTTTAAAGTATTTGGATGCAATTTTTATATTCTTAATACTAAGACAATCTAGGAAACTTACCAAAATCCAATCTTGAAATATTCATAGGATACTCATCCAAAAGCAAAGCCTATAGAGTTTTCAATAGGAGAACTCAAGTCGTGAAAGAAAGTGTGCACATAACATTTGATGAATTTGATCCCGACTTGACTAAATTAATTGTCAAAAAAAAAAGAATTAGAAGTTATTGAAAACTTTGAAAACTTAAACTTAAATGATACATCCTTATAAAAAGAGAAAGAAGTTGTAGAAGGAGTAGAAACTATTAAAGTTCTTCCAAAAGTATGGAAATATGTATCGAATCATGCAAGAAGAGTTGAATCAATTCAAAAGAAATGAAGTGTGGACTTTATGAACAAACTCGATGAAAAGTGGAACATCTTTAGAGACAAGACTAGGCTAGTAGCATAAGGGTATAGTCAAGAAAAAGGAATAAACTATTATGAGACTTATACACTCGTAGCCAGATTAGAAGCCATTATAATGCTCTTAGCCTTTGCATGTTACAAGAATTTCAAAATTTTTCAAATGAATGTCAAAAGTGCATTTTTAAATGGCTTTATAAATGAAGAAGTTTATGTAGAACAACCTCACAGATTTGAAAACTATAAATTTTCAAATCATGTTTATAAATTCACTAAGGCACTTTATAGTCTAAAACAAGCATTTAGAGCTTGATAAATTATCGATACACTCAATTCTAGAGAGTTGCAAATTATTTACAAGGCATACCAGATTGATACCTAAGCTGAAGAGATTAATACATGGTAATTCTAGATAGTTGCAAATTATTTACAAAACAGACCAGATCGATAACTAGGCTGAAGAGATCGACACATGACAATTCCAAAAAGTTAAAAATTATTTATGAAGTAAACCAGATCGACGTAAAGGAGAACGGATCGATACACAGCCAAAAAGGATCAATACTTCTTATTTATTTAAAGTTCAACTGTAACTTCTACAACATTTATGGTAAATATTAAATACACCTAATCAAGCTGTTGGACCTTAAGTTATTTACAAAGAGAATGAATATAAATAGAAGACAAGAAGACAAAGAGAAAAAAAAATGAGCTCATTGTGAAAATTGCTGAATATTCTCAAAAACATTCTTAATGTGAAAAGTGCCTTTCTCTCTCTGTTATAACAAGTTTTTCATTCTTTCTTGTGAGAGAAAATTCATTTGCACAAGCATATTGATACACCTGATCTATTGTGAGAGTTATTAAAATAGAATTAATATTATAAATTGTATTGGGTTCATCTTCACCAGAATTAAATAAAGATTATAGTGGGTTCTCTTCACCAGGGAAAAAGCAAGTGTAAAGTTGCTCTTCGCCTCAGAAGGAGATGTATTAGGGTGGTTTCACTTGACTCGAATAAACAAGGAGATAATAAAATCTCGGTGGCGAGCCAAAACTGAGAAAGTGAACATTGGCAGACATTGCCGAACCACTATGAATTCAGTGTTTGCTTTCTCTCTTTACTATTTTATTCAATTCATTGCATTACATTCATTTTAATTTTTAAATTTTTTAAATAACACAATTCACCCTCCTTTTGGGTGTTACTAATTGGGCCAACAGAAGTCATGTATATGGTTTGATTTGAAAGTTAGGTGTTGTGAGAATTATATATGTATTAGGCAGTGAGTGATATATATATATATATATATAGCTTTGTTATGGGTGCATAAATATAATGAAGTGAATGAGAAAACATGCAATGGAAAATGGGTGAATGGGGGAATATAATATAAATGAATAACATATCTAAAAATTAGAATTTTTCATGCAAGAACGAAGTCGCAGTAAATTTCATAAATAAGTGCCCATTTCGGCACTGCATACTGTTGCATATCTACACAATGTGTGGTAGATTGACCATAACTCAAAACTAGGAATCAGAATCAAGATCCATAGAGGGCTACAGAAAATAGACATAACAGGGAATAACATATTCAAAAATTCTGTAGATAAATGATTTGTGGTAAATTAATTCTTGTTTTGAAAATGGATAAATATACTGAAAATGTGACATAAATTTTCATGATTTAAATCTTGGTGTATAGTGCTCAATTGGAGTGCATTCCATCTGTACAGATGTTCCGCCCTTACTAAAGAGAAGTGTAAGGGAGAGGATACAGTCTTCCAAACATGGGTAAAATTCCCAAGAGGTCTGATTTCTGTGGGCTAGAGGTCTACTAGACAGTAACGATCAGACCAGCATTGTAGGCGGGGCTGTTATAAGATAATTGGATAAATTGGTGTCTTACATTGCATCTTTTATCCAAGTTAACGCTAACGAGAGGGCTTAATAAATTATTTTATATACCGATACAAAAAAAACTCGTTAGCGAGTCTCGAGATGTCATCCTAAAATATCTTAGGGGATAGTTTTCTAGCGAGCCTAAAGATTTTAAATTGAGCATCCACAAACTTTTTACATGGAACTGTTTTATTATGCTCTATCGATTTCAGTGAATAATTTTTAAATAAATGTAAAATGTTATATGTCAAATTTTATACTCTTACTTTACATTTAAAATTTTAATTATTTTAATTATTATCCACTCATTGAATCCTTATGATTCACCCCCTCACCTTTCAATGTTATAGGGTAAACAAAGATAGACAAGTAATTAAAAAGAAAAGAAAAATGATTCAGCACAGCTGAGACACAAACAGAAGACAAGAGATACACACTGTAGTTTTTAGAGTTCATGGGTTTATCATGCATTGAGAGTCTTGCATGGTTCAAATAGTAATATGTCTTAGAGTTGTAACTAGAATATATCATGTACTATAAAAAATGAAATGTTATATTACTTTAAAATTTTTATTTCTTTCATAATTGGGCTTATCGCCCATATGTGCATTATGTATTGTGTCTATTAAAGTTGTTGTGAATTTATATTTTTTATATGCATTTAGATGGACTAGAAAAAGGCTTAGGGTGACGGTGGAATCTGTTAACTGTCGGTTAGTCCATTGTATATTTAATTTATTTTGTACTATAATGTAAGTACTTGTGCTGTATATGGTATTAGTGAAGGCATATCACCCTTATGTTACATGAGTATGTTTATAACATGTGTCGTATATGCATGTTTTGCATTGGTATTTAGACAAACTATGGAAGGCTTAGGGTGATAGGGTGGTTCTATCACCTGCCGGTAACATCTTGGGTTTTGGGATATTACATTTGTCATATTATCTCCTATAACATGGACATATCCCAAATTTTAAACGTGTAATTAAATTGTCCCCAACACTTCAAAAATATTTTAATCGCATCCAATTTCAGAAAAATATATATATATATATATATATATCTAATTGACATAATCAAATCATAAACTAAATATAACATACACACCTGAAATGCAATAAGAATGTCTTATAAGTTGTATCGCTCACAATTGTGTTTGATATTCTTCTTGTATTGTTTCTTAATGTTTTTTGCCTTACTAGTTAATGCTTGTAATAAAAATCTCTCCACAAAAAAATCAATAACATTTTCAATGCATCCTAGTCATCCATAACGCTAAAGTTTGTCTCCTCTATGAAATTATCTAGCTGTAATTGCTTAATCCACTACAGCCTAGGGAAAAAATTGTCTTGATACCAATGTGTACTCCTTTTACTCCATAAAATATTCATTCCCTTTGAATAATTATTGAAATTCAGGTCAGCTATTAACCTAAATTTAAATTTAGAAAATTGAATCACATGATTGAATACCAAGAACCATAGTTACTGCTCCGCTTCTGGCCCGGTAACGTACAATTCTCTTAACAATACATTAAGGATTAACATTCTTGATAACCCAATCTTTGACACCCATAAAAACCTCTTGAAATAAGATTCTACAAACAGATCTAGCTGCATTAAGGTGAGCTTCTGTCGGATCCTATCAAGTGCCCACACGTGAGATAATGACGTGATGACCCCGAAAAAAATATATTTTTTCAGTGACTATAATGTCCTGCTAACGCCCATTATTATTCCTAACCATATTACAAAATAAATATAAATAAATCAAAATATTATAAAGGGAAAATCAAAATGTCTTTAGTACATTTGGAAAGAAAGCATAAAAATCAACTACCAATTATGAATCCCTCAATAAAAATCATTAAAGGAAGTATAACATCCATCAAGGGATTCGTAATTGAATCCATACCTACCTCGATGATTGGAAAGAAAGTATAAAAATTAGCTATTAATTATAGATCCCTCGATAAAAGTAATTATAACATCCCTACATCCAGAGATATTACCAGTAGGTGATAGACCCTATTATCACCCTAAGCATTTACCTGTTTGTCTCACATATTCACAATACTCTGATATATGTACCAAAAATATGTAAATCGTGTCCATGAATGAAAAAAAGCAATGTGCCCAATCACAATATATGTGTCAACAATGAATTCTACAACATTTGTTACATCTTAATACATTCTGATAACCATTCAAAACTAGCCAAGACAGAATTCTCTATACATGACAGACCCATATGCCCTAATGACTACAATGTGCACCCTATTCTCTGTCTGTGTTTTTGCTATATCGAAACTTCTCTCTAACTAACTATCTGACCTGTAAAACAGAAAATGTAAGGGGTAAGTCTTGGGAAACACGGTAAGTGGATAATATTGTGCAAGAAAATACATATATTAGAAAAATCACATTTTTCTATAAATAAATTCGACTCATAATTTAAATTCTGAAATTATGCAAATGATCTACTGTAATAAAAAAATTCAAACTGTGTTACCAAAAACTGGATTGGACACCATGTTTCGAAACTACTCTATTGTGATAAAATCAATTTCGAAAAAGTAGTTATAAAAATAGAAAACTCTTTGACTCTGAAATCCTGGCCCGCGATATGTCACAGTCAGCCAGAGTACGACCTCTAGCCCTTAGAGCCACTTTTGGCCCGTAGGCAAACCTCTGGCCCCATGGGGCATTCTCTGGCCCGAAGGCAGTCTCTGGCATAAAGGCAATTTCTGGCCCCATAGGGCAAAAATCTTTTAGAAAAACATCAAGTTTTAAAATCATGTTTTTAAAATAAATTCATGATCACATACTGAAATCATAATTCGAAACAGTTTTATAAAATTCAAAAATGGGTATCAAGACCATTCTAAAAATTCATGTCTTAAATCATGAATCCAACATAAGTTTATATAAATTTTTGTGAAATGTAAACATACTTAAACATATTAACATGCTCGTAATTTCTCAAATTCACATGAAACTTCCTTCAATCATAAATAATATTTCAGTAAACTCTCGAAACGTTCATACTTCAACAGCCACTTTATCACCGTATTTTAATCACAAAGCAAATCATATTCAAATTCTATAATTAGACTTTTATATCAAAAATTCGTGTCCGAAAACCAAGTCTCACTCAAGAATCAAAAGTAAAGTCATATAAGGTTCAACTGATCATTAGCATGCTTAAAATGTATCAGAACGGCCACCGTTTCATAATTCTAAAATGATTATTCTATTCACATTGTAACAATTCAAATCGATTTCTAAAACATTTATAATTTGAATATTATGGATAGATAATATTATAGAACACAAATCATTATATTTAATCAATATTTTTAGGAAAGTAAAGCATCCACTCATTGGTTTACACTTAACCAAGTCCAAATCGCGATATTGTTAGTGGTCGATCCAATCAACGATCTACAAATACATTCCCCTATTAAACTTATAAATGAACAAATATATTATACATGAACATTACATTCCAATAAGCAATTAAGGAATTTTAGATTTCTATGGAGTTTGAGCTGAAGTTACCCAAGTCAAATGGTCATAATTTATTTTCCGATTTGTTAGGGTTAACTTCGCATTTTCACTAGAATTAATTGGCAATGAATTTTAAGCCAAAATTTTAATATATTCATCCTTTTTAAGTTTAGTTTATGTGAATTTTTACTAATTCTAATTCTAAATCAAAATGCTCAAGTTATAAATGGATTTCTATATACTGCGCAAAATGAGACAGTGTACAGTTTTAAAACAGAGCACTCACTTCCAACTTTTACTGGGAATTCATCCCTATATAAAACAATCTGATTTTTGAATATGTTATTTTCTTAAGTATCTAGTTTTTATAAAATTTTACAACGTTAAAATAGGATATCGAGAACATTATTCTGTTTTAGGTTTCTGTAAGCTGCTCAGCATTTTTTACAAACCAAAATGCCATAAAAATAGCAAAGTTTCTAAAATTTCTGGGAACTCACCCTATCACAAAAAATTTTGATTTTTCATTATATCCCTCGTTATCATGTATAATTTCTTTATAATTTTATGGTTTGTTAATTAGAGGTCTATAATTCATTTTATAAATAAAACACTGAGCCTAGGTCAGAAATTCCAACAGTAAAACACTACCCCTATCTTGACAAATTTTCTAGCTCCAGAACTTAACCATACTGTAGCCACCATCTCTCATGCATCATTGAGACTTTAATTGCACATTTCACATGCAAAAAACATAATTAAAACACTGTTATATAGATAAAAATTGCTGCCATGATAATCAATTTATTCACTATCATATATACATCATACAATCAGAATATATAACACCAAAACATCAATATGTTAAAACTATATAATCTTAAATCTCAAGGAACAACTATGGAGTGCTAATCGGTACAGTAATAACTCTCAAAAGTGTTTCTTACTAATCATCTAAACGAGTTTGTTTCTCAAATTTCCACCAACAACTTCTAAACAACAACAACAATTCTAATAGTCAATCAAACTAGCCTTAAGAATTGAATAATCAACAAAACCATTCTTAATCAACAAAGCATGAGTCTTTAAACCTTGTGTAAATGCACATTCCACAAAGCTCTTAATCACACAAGAGAAAGTATAAACATTCAATTGAACACCTAATTCACGCATTTTCAAATAATTAAAAAGAACATCATGATACTGCTTCTTACTCGTAACCATAGAACCTATCAACAATGCATTCCACGTATAAACTCTCGTACTAGAACTTTCATCAAATACCTTATCCGCATTCTCTATGGAACCACAAGATGTATACATATGTACAAGTTTCATGAGCAAAAACTCATTATTCTCAAGCCCATAATCCTAATATGGGCATGAACTTGTTTCCCTTCAGCTAATGACATATTTCGAACCCAAGCAGTGATAACAACATTAAAAGTGGTGGCGTTAACAGAAATGCCTTGCTAATCCATGTAATCTAAGATAACAAGAGCTTTTTTAAGCTTGTTTTGCTTAGCTAATCTTTGAATATCCTTGTAAACAGCAGATGGGTTTTTTGAATGAAGAAGTAAAGACAATGGAAATACGTTATTATTGGCGAATGGTATGGGATTTTACCATGACATTTGGAAGGTTTCTTACTATGATGTTTTTTTTCCGTTGTTGGAAGTAAATCAACGAAGATTTGGCTGAAGCTCTGAGTTTCGTAAACTAGTACTTGTTGGTATTGGTAATAGGATTTAGAGGAAAAATGTGAAGACAAAGACACAGAGGTAGCGCTTACGTGCTTTCCATCTTCTCTGTTTGCTTGCTCTCCTTCCTCCCATTTTTATTCTTTTCTTTTGCCTTTCTTTTCCTAAAACCAAATGTAGAAGAATGTAAAAATTCTTGGATTTTGAGATTTTTAATTTAGCATAATTGTGCTTGGGCTTAGGCTATGATTGTTGGATCTTATGTTAACTTAAAGTAGGCTTGGGCTTATACACTAGTTTTAGGCCTACATTAATCATAATTTGGGGCTTGAATTTGGCTTAATTTTTTTGGGCCCGTAATTTTACCATAATGGGCTTAAACATGTGTATTTCAGCTATTCTTTTGGTTTTTATACTATGGCCCCACATTTATAACAAATTACTTCTCTTCCCATACTTACTATAAATTTACACATTGGCCCCTCAAGTCTTGGAAACTTTTTTTCTTAGTCCACCCATACTTTATAGTAATTTACCATATACAAATTTCGAGCCATTACAATAATATAGGGAAATATGATATTCTTTGAGGGATTTAGAATTGAATTCATACCTCCCTCTATGCTTGGAAAGGAAGTATAAAATTGCATCAATTCTTAATCCCTCGACGAATATCATTAAAGGAAGAATGAATTTCATCGAGGGGTCAATTTTGGATCCTTCGATGAAATTCATACTTCCCTCGATGATTGGAAAGAAAGTATAAAAATTGCATCAATTCTGGATCCTTCGATGGATATCATCGAAAAAAGAATGAATTTCATCGAGGAATCTAGAATTGAATTCATACTTCCCTTGATGATTAGAAAAAAAGTATAAAAATTACATCAATTATGGATCCCTCAACGGATATCATCGAGGGAAGAATGAATTTCATTTAAGGATCCAAAATTGAATTCATACTTCCCTCAATGATTAGATGAGAAGTATATGATGATATCATATTAGTAGTCCTTAATGTGAAATTAATGATTTCATAATAAGTAAGAGTGTGTTTTCAATGATGACCAAATTCAATGTAATGTCAATGATAAATTGATTTGAATATATTGAGAATCAAGAAAATTGTATTTGAATGTATTTATGAGCAAACTAAACATTCTTCTGTGAGAAGTGTGACTTAAACTTAATAGGATAGGTATTTAGAGCCAAAGGATTGACATTTTCACAAAATGGATTGATACATTTGAAGAAGGTCGATACTTAGAAGACGAGAGATCGATATCTTGCAAGTAAGAAGCCTCAGATGAAATCTCCAAGCCAATCTGATCGATACTCAAAGGACGCAGATCAATACGAAGAGAAGATTGATACTTAGCATTCCAGAGAGTTCAAAATTAATTACAAGTCGAATCTAATCGATACCTGAGCTAAAGAGATTGATACTTTGCATTCTAGAGAGTTCAAAATTATGGCAAATTAAAGTTCAATGGTAACTTCTGCAACATTTATAGTAGACATTAAATGCACCTAATCAAACCGTTAAACACAAAGGTTTTCATGAAGAGAATAAATATAAATATAAGAATTTCATAAAAGTAGAATAATAAAGCATATTTGGCTAATCACTGAATAAAGCTCACTTTCTCTCACTACTATAATTTTATGTTGTAACCATCATTAAGAGAATTTTATTTGTGTAAACCTATTGATATACTTACTCTAGTAAAAGAGTTAAAAACAGAATTTTAATTCTGATTGAGTTTTTTTTCACCTGGATTAAACGAAGATTTTATTAGGATTCTCTTCACTTAGAAAAATAAGTTGTATGGTTGCTCTTCACCATAGAAGGAGTTGTATTGGGTTTCACTTAACCCGCAGAAATAAAGAGATAGTTTAACCTCGATGGTAATCCAAGACTGAGAGAGTGGACGTAGGTCAGGCTTGCTAAACCACTATAAATTCTATATTTGCTATATCTCTCTACTGTTTTATCTATTGCATTGTATTAACAATTTCATTTACCTTAAGCTTTTAATTTTTTTTAATAATCTAATTCACCCCCTTCTTGGGCACTACCAACAAGTGGTATTAGAGCCTAACTCAGTTAAATATGACTTATAACTTAGAGAAGTAGATTAAAATGGCATCTAACAACAACTTAGGATAAGTAGTTGAGAAACAATTCACAAATAGGCCACCATTCTTTAATGGGACTGATTATGTATATTAGAAAAAGATGATGCAAATCTTTTTAACAATATTAGATTTTGAAATCCTCAGCATAATAGAAAATGGGTACTTTCCACCCATAACAAAGGATGTGATAACTAGAGAAAGAAAGTTAAAGCCTAAAAGGGAGTAGACTCCTGAAGAGAGAAATCGGTTCACTCTAAATGGAAAGGCTATGAACATCCTCTATTGTGCTTTAGATAAAGTTGAGTTTAATAGGATTTCTGGCTGTGAAATAGTCAAATTAATTTGAAACATGTTAGAAGTCACACATAAGGGAACAAGTAGAGTTAAAGACTCCAAAATCGGTATACTTGTTCATGATTATGAATTATTTAAAATGAAATCAAATGAAAGCATACAAGATGTGTTCACTCGTTTTACTAACATTGCTAATTAACTTAAAGCTCTTGGTAGATCTTATTCCAATGCAAATATCGTGACTAAAATTATAAGGAGTTTACCTAAAAGCTAGAAAGCTAAAATGACAGTTATTAGGGAAGCAAAGGACCTAAGAACGTTGCCACTTAAAGAGTTTCTCGGATCACTCATACTCATAAGTTAGAAGGCAAACAAAATGAGGATAAAGATAAAGAAAAAGGAAGGAAGAACGTCACATTAAAGAGTACCAAAAATGAAGAGGAATGAGATGAAAGTGAAGAAGAATATGATAAAGATGAATTTCTACTTGTGGCTAAGAAATTAAAGAAATATTTCAACAAATAAAGGCCTAAGGAAAGAAATTGGAAAAGAAGAGACTATCCGAGAAACGACAAGTTCAAGAAGAGTAATGAAAAATAGAAAGAGAAAGAAAAGAAAATCATCTATTGTGAGTGTAAGAAACCGGAGTATACAAGACCTGAATGTCTACTAAGGAAAGAGAAAAAGGACAAGAAGAAAAAGAAGACAATGAAAGTCACATAGGATGACTCATCCAACGAAGAGAGCACTTCATCATCAGAAAATGAGCGAGTAAACTTTTGCCTCATGAAAAAATAAGAAGATGAGATATTCTCCCTAGATCAAACTCTTCATATTATAATAAATGCTTAAACAGCGATAATGATGATTTATTGAATGATGATTTGGGTGCATTATATGAAGAACTTATAAATGATTTTCAGGAGTTGTATGTAAAGCATAAAGAAGCAAAGAAAAATAACTTCACTATATTAAAAGAAAATGATTCATTGAAATTAAGAGTTAAAGAACTTGAAATCAAAAATGAATCTAGCATGTTTAGGGAATTTAATGTATTAAAAGATGAAAACAAAACCTTGAAAGATGAGATAATTTCTCTCAAAGGAGTTTTAGCTAAATTTACACACACAAAAAAAAAAAAGAATCCTTAGACAAACTTTTAGATAGCCAAAGATTAGTATTTGATAAAACTGGATTCAGCTACAAATAAGGAACAAAATAAAAAGTTTATGCAAATTATTTTATAAAATCCACTCAACAAATAACTTCATTTGTTACTTGTCATTATTGCAATAGAAAATGTCATTATAGCAATAAATATCTACATAAAAAAAATACATATAATGGACCTAAGATAATGTGGGTACCTAAGAGCATAAAACTTAAAGAAATCATACATGCTAAAATGGCCAAGACTTTCAAAGGTAGAACTAATATTTATGAACCCAAAGTCACTTGGATACTAAAATAAACTTACCTCTTTTGTAAGGACCTAATGTGAAGAGCAACAAGTACAAGAAAATGTGGTTTTTAGACAGTGGTTGGTCAAGACACACAATGGGAAACAAAAGGTTATTTCTTCATCCAAAGAAAGAGGAAAGAAAAGATGTGATATTTGGAGACAATAGCCGAGGCAAGGTGAAATGTATTAGAACTATTGGTATTAATTCAATTTTAATTAAAGATGTTTTCTAAGTTGAAGGTTTAAAGTATAACTTGCTTAGCATTAGTCAACTGTGTGATTATGGTTATAAAGTTATATTTCTTAAAGATGGTTGTGATGTATTAGATAGGCATGCTAATAAACTACTTTATGCACTTAGAAATAATGATGTGTATATCATAGAACTAAAAAATTTGGATGAAGTAAATGATATTTGTTTGCAAGTTCTATGTGATGATTCTTGGAAGTGGCATAGAAAATTAATATATTGTAGTATGGATCTCTTACGAAAACTACCAAAACAAGGCTTATTAAGAGACCTTCTTAATCTAAAATTCTCAAAAGATAAAATATATAGTCCATGTCAACTAGATAAACAAGTTAAGATATCCTTTAAATTTAAAATCCTAGTTTGCACAACTAAATCTTTAGAACTTCTACATATGGATATTTTTGAACCTAATAGAGTTGCTTCATTAGGAGGAAAACTCTATACATATGTAATCATTAATGATTACGCTAGATTCACATAGGTATTCTTCATAAAGAGCAAAAGCAATACATTTGAAACATTTAAAATTTCTCAAAAAGTTCAAAATGAAATAAGTTACAAAATCATAAAGATTATAAGTGATCAAGATAGGGAGTTTGTAAATAAAGATTTTGAAAACCTTTTGTGACGAGAATAAATATTCTCATAACTTTTATGCACCTAGAACCTCACAATAAAATGGAGTTGCTGAAAGAAATAATAGAACCTTATAAGAAATGGGTATAATCATGCTTAGTAAACATAATTTACCTAAATACTTTTAGAATGAAGCTATAAGCACTGCATGTCATATAACTAATAGGGTTCTAATAAGAAAATTTTTAAAGAAAACTTTATATGAACTTATCTTTAAAAAAAAAACCTAAGATTAATTACTTTAAAGTATTTAGATGCAATTGCTACATTCTTAACACCAAACACAATCTTGAAAAATTTAAGTCCAAATTCGATCTTGGAATATTTTTGGGATATTCCTCTAAAAGCAAAGCCTATAATGTTTTCAATAAGAGATTAGTAAAGAGCAACAAGAATCCGTGCATGTGACATTTAATGAATTTGATCCCGACTTGACTAAATTAATTGCTAAAGAAAAGGAAAAGGAATTAAAGATAAGTGAAAACTTGGAAAACTTGAGCTTAAATGACACATCTATAGAAAAAAGAATAGGAATTGTAGAAGGAGAGGAAGTCTTTAAAGAACTTTCCAAAGCATGAAAATTTACTTTTAATCATCCAAAAGAGCTAATTATAGAAGATCTCTTACAATGGGTCAAAACTAGAAAATGAATAAGAGAAATTAATGAAAATATAAATAAGGCTCAAAATTTAGCATTTATCTCCCAAATTGAGCAAAAAAAGAATTGAAGAAGCTCTAAAGGATGAAAATTGGTTAATGGCTATGTAAGAAGAGTTAAATCAATTTTTAAAAAATAAAGTTTGAACTCTAGTACCGACTAAATGATTATCCAACCATTGGTACTAAATGAGTGTTTAGGAATAAACTTGATGAGAATAAAAACATTTCTAGAAACAAGGTTAGGCCAGTCGCACAAGGGTATAGTCAAGAAGAGGGAATAGACTATGATGAGACTTATGCACTCATAGCTAGATTAGAAGCCATTAGAGTAATTTTAGCCTTTACATATTACAAAAATTTCAAACTCTATCAAATGGATGTCAAAAGTGCATTTTTAAATGGTTTTATAAATGAAGAAGTTTATGTAGAATAACCTCTCGGATTTGAAAACCATAAATTTTCAAATCATGTTTATAAACTCACTAAAGCGTTTTATGGTCTAAAACAAGCACCTAAAGCTTAGTACGAAAGACTTAATAAATTTTTACTAAAATATAACTTTATAAAGGGGAGTATTGACACTATACTTTTTATCAAAACCAAAAATGATGATATTTCACTAGTTCAAGTTTATGTTAATTACATCATTTTTGGAAGTATAAATGAGTCATTGTGCATTGATTTTTCAAATCTTATGAAGGAGAATTTGAAATGAGTATGATAGAAGAATTAAATTTCTTTTTGGGACTTCAAATTAGACAAACTAATGATGAAATTTATATCTCTCAATCAAAATACATCAAAAAGTTATTGAGGAAGTTTGACATGATAGAAGGTAAACCTAGTCAAACTCTTATGAACAATTCCACCTCTTTAAACAAAGATGAAATAGGGAAACACATAAATAAAAAATTGTATAGAGGCATGATAGGTTCCTTACTCTATTTAACCGCCTCTAGACCCGACATTCTTTATAGAGTATATGTATTTGCTAGGTTTCAATCTAATCCTAAGGAATCATATCTTATAGTGGTAAAAGAAATTATTGATACTTAAGAGCCACACTTAACTTAGGATTGTTTTATCCAAAGGATGATGTGTTTAGTTTAAAAGGTTATTCGAATGCCAATTATAAAGGATGCAAGGTGGATAGAAAAAGTACTAGTACTTGCTATCTTTTTGGAAATGCACTAGTTGATTTAGTAAGAAACAAAACATAGTTGCACTTTCCACCACCGAAGCAAAATATGTATCCGTAGGTTTTGTTGTACACAACTCTTATGGATTAAACATCAATTAAAAGACTATTGATTAAATTATAGTCAAATTCTCATTTTATGTGATAATACAAGTGCAATAAACTTGACTAGAAATCCTGTGCATCACTTAAGAACCAAACACATAGAAATTTGTCACCACTTCATTAGAGATCATGTTAGTAAATGGGATGTATGCTTAAAATATGTCAACATAAATCTTTAATTAGCTAACATTTTCACTAAGCCACTTGATAGGGATCGTTTCTATGCAATAAGAAATGAATTAAGAATGATGAAAATTGATTGAATCATGTTTGAATATGCTTGTGTGTAACAGTATGTTAAAAATCATTTCTGGAATGATTCAGATAGATACATTGATGAACAAGTATCAATACTTTATTAACAGATCAATACGTTTTTATGACCATATCGATATCTTAATAAGTTTTGACCTAGGACTAACACAACCCTATAAATGTATTAACACTGGAATTTATTCCCAATATATATCGATACATCTCACATTCGGATCAATACCTTGGCGCTAAATAATTAATGAGATGTCACGTGTACCTCAAGACAATCAAAAATCTCTTAAATTGCCGCTAAATTTTAAATACATATTGAAAGGCACGCTCAAATATCAATACCTATTCAATTTCTCTCCAGTATATATCGATACCTTGCTACAGTATATTGATACCTAGATAAAAAGTATCGATACTTTTTTGTCTTTTTAACAAAAGTATCGATATTTTATCAAGTCAAATCGATATATCTTCTCATATCTGAATCAGATCGATACATATTTAACTGTATCGATATTCTTACGCGATTTTACGTATGAAAAGGAAAATTTTAAATAGTTTTAAACTCACTTAGAACTTTCTCTTTCTAAAATCAAAATCCCTAAATCTTTTAATCTTTCAAATCTTCCAAAAACAAGTTTGAAAATGCATAGGACCAAGAATCTAGAGATTACTTAATGCAAGAGACTAAGAATGAACGAAGCCTACTCCTCAAACCTAGACTTTGCAAACTGAGAAGCCGAGGATTGATACCTCGCTCAATACCTCAATTGAAAAGTTGCACCTAAGATTGTGATTGATTTCGTCTTTTTGGAATCCATCAACTTTCCCTATCTCAGAACATTTGAAGAATTTGAATGGATTTCGTATCTGAAGTAAAGAGGGAAAGTTTTGATAGTCTTGTCTAAATGTTTTACTTTAACTTGGACGCCAAGAACCCTCATTTAGGGAAAATAAGAATGACCGGGTTTACTAGTTTAGTTCGAGGACACTGCTTTTAAGTTAATGCCAGTGTACTATTGAGGGTAACTCATGTGCCAAAGGGCGAAGTCAGTTATTCGGCCAACATTTTCTAGCCATTAAAGGCATGCTGAGTGATATTCAAAAACCTACACATGATCGAGGTAGATAATAAACCAATTCTACTTGGATTTCACGAGTGAATCCTCTATTTGATCATGTCTTAGAACGTCAACGCTAGTTCCAGATGCTTTTCGGATATGACATACAAAGACATGTGGTAGATGCGATGCATAATGGAAAGCAGAAGGCTTGACTTGGTAGTATGGATTCTAAAAGCTATATTGAGGACCACACAATCGAGGGCAAGCCATTTACACTATGGCTTTGTAATCTCAAACATTATCCCCAAGAGTCCTCCATGGATATTTGTAGAAACTGACACCATCGACCCTCAGCTCTGACACATGCATTATGAATAAAAAGCAAATGGAGAATAGGTACTTCAAGCTCAATATAAGCATCTTGTGTCAAGAGCAAGTCTAGCTGATCCACGGGAGCAATAGACAAATGAGCCCGCATCTCAACCGACCAAAATAGATGTGTTTAAGACAGCAACATCAGCATCTTCCTTACCTCAGGTAGCATCAGAACCTTATTCACTTCCCTCATCAGTATCGATGACAGTCTTGGAAGATATCAAGGCTAAGATAACAGCAATTAAAGAGCAAGTCGACACCGCAATGACCAATTTTAAAGAAAGGCTCACAGGCTTAGAAACCACGGTAACCACTTAAATGCACAAGATAGAAAAGTATATCTAGTAGACTGACCAAGACATAACGCAGGTTGGCAGGTTTGGACTCGAGTTTGGCAAGGAAACTCGGCGTTTTATGCAGAGCTTGGCCAGAGTCTCCACACCAGCACCATTGTATCGAGAACCCACCACATCTTCATCAACACCTCAATTGCCACCGTCGAACTACTAATCTTCATACACTAAGCCTCGACAACAGCTAAGCACGTCTCATCTCGTTCAGTTAAATGTCAATAGCGATAGTTCCGATGAGATTTTAGGCAGTTTATAATTATGTGTTTTGTTGTTTCTTTTTAACTTAAGTAGTTTGTTTGTTTAGTTGTGAATTGTTTGCTCTTTACTGTTTGAACTACAGCATGGTATTGATGATTTTATGATTAATTAAAACTCTATGTCTCTATACTTGCTTAAATATTTACATCTTTATTCTCTTCCTTGATTGTTGACAAAAAGGAGGAGAAGTTAATTTGGAATTAAATTACTAAGAACATAATAAAAGAAAATGAACATTAATCTAGTCTTTTTAAGCATAACAAAAAGGGGGAGAAATAATAAAATTTAAAAATAAAGTAAATCACAACTTAAAGGGAAAAAAGAAACTTCATAAACCTTAAAGGAGAGAAAACTTGGCTTAGCTATTCTTAAGGGGGAGTTTAATACTCTAAATAGAACTAAAATTGGCTAAAATCTTTGAAATACTCATTGTTTTGTCATTATCAAAAAATAGAGAGATTTATGATATCATGTTAACAGTCATTAATGTGAAATTGATGATAACCAAATCCAATGTAATGTCAATAATAAATTGAATTGAATATGTTGAGAATCAAAAAAATTACATGTGAATGCATTTGTAAGCAAACTAAATAATTTTCTGTGAGAAGTATGACTTGACTTTTAACAGGATCAGTACTTAAAACTAAAAGATTGACATTTTCGCAAAACAGATAGATGCACTTGAAGAAGGTCGATACTTGGAAGACGAGAGATTGATATCTTGCAAGTAGAAGCCTCAGATGAAATCTCTAAGAATATCATCGAGGGATCCCGAATTGAAATCATACCTCCCTCAATGCTTAGAAAAAAACTTAAAATTGAACTAGTTCGGATCTCACAATGACAATCATCGAGGAAAGTATGTTTTGCATCGAGGATAAAGGCATGTCAAACGTCCACCTTAACAGAAATCATCCCTCCCTCGATAATTTTAGTTGAGGAGGCAACTCATTGTCAGTCATATTCATCAATTTCAAATTTTTTCCAATCACCCAATGCAAGTATTTACAACTAAAATAAAATTATTTGCAATACGTTTACCCTTAATTGGTTTCTAAACCTATGTTGTACATTGCCACGCTTTAAATCAAAAAAATTGCAAGTTCTTTTTCATTTTTAAAATTCAAAAATGTTGGACATATAGGTTATGGAGGATATGTTGGAGTCGCTCATTTTCATCACCTTTGTTGCCTTTGTTGCTTTCGTCGTTGCTTTTGTCGTTGAGAGGAATGATTTGGTGTCAATGTCATTTGGTTTGTCAAAAGCTCTAATGGTTGTGTGCTTTATGCGTTTTGGTGGGAAAATAAAAAGAACCAGTTTGTAAACGTGTGTGTTTAGAGGGAAAACAAGAAACAGGGACATTTCTGTCCAAAATTCTTACAATTGGCCCTAAATAAAACACATTTGGAAGCTAGGCCATGAATGTAAATAGGATGTATTTTTGGGCTATATAGGTCAAAAACCAAAATGGTTAAGTTTATATTTTTCTCGTAAGAGAAAGAGTTTTGAGAATTTAAATAGTTGGTTATTATGCTAATGGTGGTGTGAAGGGACATTTAGTGAAATAAGTAGTTAAGAAGTTAAGATGATTTATGTCATTTTTTAGGTTGAGTTTCTTTTGGGAATTTTAGAGGGAGAGAAGATGGGTATGTTCCTATCTATCCGTAAGAGTAGTTTCCTAAATTCTGATTGGTTGAGTTAGATTTCCCAAAAGTGCCTTAAGAGAAATGAGGTGGTTTATGGATTATGAGAGTGTGAAAGAAGACAAAAGAGTAAAGATTTTTGTTAAGTGCCTTTTTATCTAGTTTTAGATTCTTTATTTTGAGTTTGTGTTCGTGTCTCTCATTAAAAAGGAACTGATAATTTTTATATGACACTGATGGAACCAAGTATCCTACATTTTTTGCCATGTGAATTGCTCATTTGCCATCCATTTTTTCATATTGCTCTCTCTCACTTTGCAGGTAGAAACAAAACATAGCATGCAACTAAAAAATAAAAATGCCCACTGAATATCCCCAGTAATAGAGGTGTGGAGCGGTTCTAGTTAGACTCGAAACTGTCAAGAACCAAATCTAAAAATATATTCTAAATCGGAACCAATTCTCTTAGGGTAGGTTTTGATTCTAAAGATTGTGAAACCGGAACCGAACCGAAGAACCAATTCGATTTTAAGAAAAAAAAATATTTTTCAAGTTAAAGTAATTGAATATACCTTATAATCAAATACAAACTCTTAATCATTGAACTATATATGTAAAGTTACACAATTTATTAAAGAAAACGCTCTTTATTCGTTGAGTTAATCGAAAAAATTAACCAATATGTTTATAATATTTAATTTAATTTAATTTATTGTGACGTGTATATATTTGTTTTAAAATTGTCAAACAAGTTATCAATTATAATAAATAAATATATACATGGTTTAATATTATTAAATATATAATTGTACTATCATTAAAAAAAATTAAATTTCTCTTTTTAATGATATGTAATACTTACTCAAGTAATAATAAAATATTTTTCTAATATTTTATCGTATATCAATTCTCTTTAATAACTTATTTCTTTTCAATTTTGTTCACTCAATTTTTCATCATGTATACAATATTTTTATAATTTAATTTAATTGATTTTATTTTTTTAAGAATTTTTTTATGGAGTTAAAAATTTTAAAAAAAAATTGAGATCATTGATAAACAAGGTATCCTATTTTCGAACTTGAATCAAACCAGAATCGAATTGAAATCGAAAAAAATGGTGCTATATTAAACAAGATAGGTTTTGATTCCAAAATTTAGGAACTGAATTATTTAGAAAAGTATTAGTTCCGAGTGAAACTAGAACTGGAATCAGTTTTGCACACCCCTAACTGTTAGCATTAGTTTTATGAATATTTAAACACTTGTAAAAAGACTTACATGGAAAATAAACCAAAATTCTTTCCGCGAAAAGAAAGACAGCTTATTAGTCAGTGTTTCATAATGCAATATTAAAAGAGAGGTCATTTAATGTTAGTTATCTCGCTTTTTTGTGTCTCCCCGAAGAATCAAATACTGATTATAAATATGTGTTTCTAGATAAAATAGTAAAATAAAACAAAAACAGAAAACAAATCAAGGGTGCTGGAGTTTTGGCAATAACCCTTCGATGTTTAAGTCAGTAAAAAATTATCTTTAATTGGAGTGGCTATAGGTAGGGTTTCAGAAAAATAAAGATAATAACGAAAACACTGATTTTTCCTTTTTCCTCAATACTTTTTTAAATGCCTTTTTACGGCCAATAATAATGAGAATTATTTGAATCTAGTTGATAAAAAAATCTACTAGAATCCTACTAAAATCACAAGTCATGTGAAGAAGTCTAAATAAAATAGAATTCTTTGTAAGTATGAACGAGAACAACAGGATTTGTCCTTGGTTTGATAAACCTATTTATCTTTATGACAAGAATGTTAACCTATCATTGAAAGTATGACTGAAGGACAACTTGAGTCGTCCTTGGTCTAAAAATGTTTTATAGAGGAGGATAAATATCCTAACTTGACCTGATCTCATTCTGAAAGTAACTTTTGATAAGGATAAAAATTATGTTGAGGAGGGATTCTAAAGAGGAAATGAATTATGCTAAGAAAGACTTTCTTGACGAAGGCAAGAATTATGTCGAGTACGGCTTCTTGACAAGGATAAGAATTATGGAGGACAAGAATTATATTGAAGAAGACTTCTAATGAGAATGAACAATACTACAACCGAACAATAGATTCATTGGTATTATAACTGTTGGGCATTTATCATAACAATATAATACATGAAAATCTTTTGTTACCATTCTTAAGGCCCATGTTGTATCAGTAGTTCATAAAAAATTGCTATGATTTTTGAAAGAAATACTCAATTCTTGCCATGTTATTTATTTTTTAAAAAATTATATAATCCATGTCTATTCTCATAGTACTCTGTAAATTATGTTCAAGTAAAAATTGCAGACAAGTAAAAATCCATTTTTCACTTTCTATATTCATCGTTTCTCTTCTTTATCTGCATTACACTATATGAACCACTTATATTGTATGCTGCTTCAGCTTACAAAACTGAAATGGGAGGGTACTTTTGGGAAGCAATCATTGATTGCAATTCCAAAAGGTTGTTTTTAAGCAAATTTTGATTGGATCTATGATTATGTTGACATGATATTATCTTTTCTTTCTTATGTTATTTATTTATCTAATTTATAGTATTATTTTCTTTATGTGAGGTTATTTTTAGTTAGAATTTGTAAGTTTTTGATTTTATGTGGATGTGGAGATTGATAATCATATTTTTATACTTATGGTTTGTGATGGTGAGTAGTAGTTATAGATTTGAATATTTTACTTTTTAGAGTGTTTAAATTGTTAGTTGTATGTTTGGAGAATGTTTATGTTATTGACGACATTATGATAAAAGTTTTTCAAACACAAAAAAAAAATGATTTTGAATTTTTTAATTTATTTTTATTTGTTTTTATATATATTTGTATTAAATGTGATTAATGCATTAGTTTCTATTTTTATTATTCAAGATATCTAATTTTATATTGGTCCTTTTATAACATACTATTCAATCTTTTAATTTAAGTCATTACTTTTTAAAATCTTTATTCAATTTTACCATTTAAAATAATTATTTTTTTGGACTTATTATCATTACATTCAAAATCTAGGCTCCAAAAGCTCAAATGTAAAGCCTGGCCTTGAATATCTCAAAATTCGGACTTAGATTTTAGTAACTTATTTCGGATTACACTCAGGTTTTAAAAAACCTGATCTAACCAGCTCGATTGTTTTGCCAACCCTTTGATACGAGTTGCTTTCAATTTCACAAAAATCCCAAGGGTCTATTTGTTATAATTGAGTAAAATATATATTTATTTGTTATTTTCTTAAAATTCAGAGACATATATGTTAATACTTCATACTATTTTTTATTCTCCTCGCAACCATAAAAACCCAAAAAAAAAAAAGAAAACTCTTAACGGAGCAAAAATGACACATGAACAACACAGAGAAGCTAATTCACCAATGTTTAAAACCCAATTATGCTACGACTAAGCAAGCACCAATAATTCATATATGTATGTATTAATAACGGTAATCCTTTCTCTCTTTGTTCTTCTCACTTCTATTAAGTATGTAAATTTGGGTACTCCTTAAATTTACTAAATGGTTTAAAATGGTTGAATTTATTAATTATATTGACACCTTGTGCCCTACTTTAAATTTTAATTTTTAAAGGGAAGCCAATAACAACGGCGATTTTTAGAGTGGCCTGTTTTTACTCTTTGTTTCGAGCAGAACAATACCAGATTTTCTTTTGTTTCTGTTTTTTAATGAAGTCCCTGCTACTTTTGGATTTTGTAGTTTGCTTATTCCATTTCTCGAAATGGCTAGCTAGTAATGTCTAACTGAAAACACTTAAGAGTGGACATGAACTAGGTTAATGTGTACTGATTTTCTCATAATTTTTCTCTGAAATAATGACATGTTTCGTGGGTTATTTTTAGGCAGGGTTGTATGCTCTAGATTTGTGTGTGAATGCTGGACAAGATTTAATTACCAGCAAACATAGTGGAAGTCAATTTTAGACTAAGTCCCCTGATTTTTTCTATTGTGGATTTTTCACATTAAAATTGATCTATTTTGTAGTTGTTTAATTTTGTGCTATTTATTTTGGTTCTAATTATTATAGTACACAATCATATTTTAATTACACAAAAAAGGAAAAGAGTTATTTCGCAAACGTATTTTTAGTGGTTCTTTCTCAACATAAATATATGTTGAGAATTAGATATATTCACAAGAATTTGTACACTTTTGTCAGAAAGGCAACCAAAGTCATCAATCATGAACTGGCCAATGAGAGTCATTATTTGATAGGGTGACCCTACAAATTCAACTTAAAGGGCCTATTGAACTAGCACAAGAAGCCCATCCCCAAATCCCAAGGCCCAAGTTATGTTATTTTTAGTAACCATTTTGGTGAAAGAAAATGGAAACTCACCAAAGGCTTTTTAGTATTAACTAGAGTAAAGAAAGTGAACATTTTTTTTGTGATGCAAGGGAAGCTTAGTAAATCAGACGAGAATACAGTTGCAAAAGATTCTAATATTGAGCTTTAACACAAAAGATTTGATCATAAAAGCGAGAAAAAGGCTTCAAGTTCTATTAAGAAATAAACTTTTATTTAGATTAATAGGTAAGTTTCTCAAGAGTTGTGATAATTGCTTAGTTGAAAAGACACATAGAATAACCTTTCGTAGTTTCTATTCTTTAATGAAGGAAAATGTTATTGATTTAATCCATATTGATACATGCACGATGCAAACAAGATCTCGTGGAGGTGCACTTTATTTTGTTACTTTTATTGATTACTACTTTAGAAAAGTGTAGGTTTTTCTCTTGAAATCTAAAAACCAAGTAGTCAAGGTCTTTAAAGACTTTCATGTTGAAATTGAAGAGAGACATGGAGATATTTAAAAAAAAAAAAAAAAATAGGGTAGATAATGGTAGTAAGTATAAAAGATTATTTGAGTAGTATTGCAAAACTCTTGGAATCAGACTTGAGAAGATTGTACCAAAAACTCCTCAAAAAAATGGTGCAATAAAGAAGATGAATAGATTGATTCTCGAAAGAGTCAGATGTATGCTATCTAAGGCCAAGCTACCAAAATAATTTTAGGGTGAGAAAAGTGAACTACAATTGATTTGACTAACCTTTCTCCTTTAGCTCCATTAGATAAGGAAATACCTAATAGAGTTTGAATAGAGATATATATTTCTTACAAACATTTGCAAGTGTTTGGTTTTAAAGTCTATGTTTATATCCTTAAGGATGAAAGATCGAAGCTTGATGATAAAACTAAGGAGTGTATTTTCTTAAGCTATAGAAACGAAAATTTTGGGTACTAGATTATAAAATCCAAGGGGTAAGAAAATTATCAAAAGTATAAATGTTGTGTTTCTTGAAGATTAAATAGTTAATGGCATTAAAAAGAATGAAAAGTCTCAACCTTCTCTTGAAGTTCTAATCACTCATAGTCTAAATCCTTTACCTACAACTTATAATGATTATGAGGAATAAGAGGAAATTCAAGATGGCACAAATAATAATCATATTGAACAAACACCTACAAAACTAATTATACCACCAGTTCATCTTTAATTGAGAAGATCCATGAGAGAGCGACAACCTTCAACAAAAAACCCTCTACATAAGTATGTGATACATATAGATGAAAGAGAACCAAAAAGCATTCGAGAAGCTATGTTTTACCAATATAAGAATGAGTGGTTAAAAGTCGTGCAAGAAGAGATGAAATCTTTGCATGAGAATCACATTTATGACTTAGTGAAGTTACTTAAATGTAAAAGAGTTTTGAAGAACAAATGGGTGTATAAGTTGAAGACTGAAAGTAACTCAAACTTAAGGTATAAAGTGAGATTAGTAATAAAAGGTTTGGTTAAAATAAATGAGTTAAATATTTTATGCAATCATCACAACTCATTTTTACAACCCAGTTATCAACATACAATCTCCACTTTCATAGAACATATCAAAGCACATGTGAACAGTTTTTTAATCAATTTAGTTCATATACAATTTTGGTATTGGTTTCACATACACATGCATTCATACTCATTTTTCTTTTCGACCGATTACCTCTATATAACACAATCATCCTGAATTCATCCCAACATAAATTTACATAGTTTAAATTAGTTGTACATCATATATGATTTCAATACTCATTTCAAATGCATATATACATATATATACAAACAAACACCCACTCACCATGTCAGCTGCGATGTCTTCGCCTTACTACAAGGTCGACTGACGGTCAGCTTGGTAATTTAATACACATATGTTATTGTGTTAAATTCTTTCATTGTAACTAAATAAATACATAATTAGGTAATGCATGAAATCTGCCACCCTCTTAAAAGACTAGACCAAGCTTGCCCATTTTGGACATTTGTACTGCATTCACTGCATATCAACTAATTTCAAACTCATGGTGTATCACATTGGCAAGGTATCTAAACCTAAGTTCTCAGGACACATTTTACTATGTGTCTACTTTCTACTGCTTCTTACAGATTTACATTCTGAGTCCGAACGCTCAAGTTATAACCTTTTTTACCACCTTACTCAATGTAGTAAGCTGCGAACCGTCGAAAGGGCAGCTCGGTTCTAACAAAAATTTGTATTGCCTCACTTAACGTCTTGAGCTAATTTTGGCCTATGTCGTACCCTTATGTGTTTAATTTTCGTAACATTTTACGGTTTATCAATCTGAGGTCTAGAACTTATGTAATCCCTATTTTATTGAACCCTAAGTAAAAATTACTGCGGTTGACACTCATGCATTTCGCTCACATTCCTGCTGGCTTAGCACTCTGCTCACGTGCACTAACCTATTCATCTTTTATAAAACTCATATACTAAAATTTTATCATCTCAAAACATACCTTTTATGAACACACAACTGCAACCTACCAGCATCGCAAGTTTGTGTCCTAATTTTTCAACAACACTACACAATTCACATATACACTTTCAAACTTATCGGCATCATTTCGCACATCAAATTTTCACAACACAACTACAGCTCCCACACAGCAATATACTGCCGCAATTCAATTTATACTCATTTAATCATTTCGGCAATTATTATTTATACACAATGCATTAAAATTCATCTATAATTTTAGCTAAACATATCTATGCTCATCAAATCATCATTTCAACACAATTTAACTTACCTTTACTTGCTGAAATAAGTTTCTCTTTACTATTTCGGCATCCCTTCTCTCGGTTATAGCTTGTTCCTCCTTATTCAATTTAAATTCCGATCAACCCCCACTCATCCTACAAGTTTCCAGCAATCTACCATCTAATCTACTCACGGTTCCACCTTAATCCAGCCACTCTTCCTTCTTCTTGCACCAATTCATCGACACATTCTCTTCTCCTTCAATTGCCACCCAAATTCAATCACACACAACCAAGCTTCTCTTCCTTACAACCTGTTCGGCCACTCTCTTCCATGTCTTATAGAAATTTAGCTACAAATTCCACTTCAATTTACCAATTCTTACCCCTTTAGCTTGGTAGTTCTCAATCTCTTAACTTTCCTTTTTTATTTTTTGTTTTTGTTTACTCAAGAATGTAAGATGAAGACATAATAAAGGGTGAAAAAAAAAAGAACAACAAAACATTTAATCATCATTTGACCACAATTTACCTTTCTAATCACTCATTTCTTCATACATGCATGGAAGGTGTGATCAGTTTCCTCTCGGTTTTGCTCTCTATTTTCTCTCCCAATTCTATTTCAATTTACTTCAAATCAAAATTAAATGGGTGAAGGTGGCTGAATAAAGGAGGTTATAATCCTTAAGTTATGTTTAACTAACACTTGGCAACTTTAATAACATGACTTTGCAAATATAAACACATGGCCGATTAAATTGAGTTTTTTTTTTCCTTTTCTTTAAAAGCTTTAGGACAATTTTAATATATATGTATATGTATGGTACAAGCACATTATAGTACAAAAATTTTATATATATATATATATATATATATGTTTTAGTATTAGTTTAAGTATCATGTATGTATACGGTATATACACACTATATATATATATATATATGCATTGGTACAATTTTGATTAATAAGTATATATATGATAATACACCATATATATATATATATATATATGTATCGTTTTACTACTAGTAGTGTTACTCATATGTGTCACTTTTATAAACTTGGATTATGTATTATTAGCATACCTAATTATGCGGTCATGACAATTCTCCCCCCCGCCCCCTCCACCAATAACACACCCCCCCCCCCCCCTCACCCCTCTCCCCCCCCACCACTTAAAATGATTCGTCCTCTAATCGAATTTAACCAAGGACATAAAGCGTACCTTCTTCAGTAAATAACTAGGAAACTATCTCTGCATAATTTCCTCAGATTTTCAAGCAGCCTCTTGTTCTCTATGATGCTGCCATATCACCTTAACTAAAGGAATCTGTCTAGAGCGAAGTTTCTTGACCTCTCTGTCCACTATCGCCACCGGTTGCTCCAAATAAAACAACTCCTGTCTGACCTGAACTGTCTGCAATTCTAATATATGCGACTCATTATGCACATACTTTCAAAGCATAGACACATGAAATATAGGATGGATTTTATCCATGCTTGGAAAAAGTGCAAGCTCATATGCTCGGTTTCCCACCTTTTTGAGAATTTAGAATAGGTCAATATATCTCGGACTCAATTTGCCTTTCTTGCCAAACCTCCTTACTCCTTTAAATGAAGAAATCTTCATAAATACGTCATCCCCCACAAAGAACTCTAAATCTGGTCTCTAATAGTCTGCATAGGATTTCTGTTGATTTTGTGTCATCTTCATTCTTTCTTTAATCAGTTTAACCTTTTTCACATAATCTTGTATTAGATCAGGTCCTAGTAGTTTATGCTTACCCACCTCAAACCATCCCGCTAAAGATCTACATTTTCTACTATATAAGGCTTCCAATGAAGCCATCTAAATACTTGTCTGATAGCTGTTATTATACGCAAACTCAATTAACAGCACATGTCCCAACTACCTTTGAAATCAAATACACTGGCTCTTAACATATCCTTCAATGTCTGAATGGTATGCTCAGACTGACCATCTATCTAAGGGTGAAAGATTGTACCAAAATATAGCTATGTACCTAAAGCCTTCTAGAATGATTGCTAGAATTTAAATGTGAACTAAGTACCTCTATCTGATACAATCGAGGTAGGAATACCATGAAATGATACTATCTTATCTAAATAAATTTTGGCATACTAAACTACAGAGTAAATAGTCTTTATTAGGAGAAAATGTGCAGACTTAGTCAACCGATCAATAACCACCCAATAGAGTCATAATCCTTAGGAGTCTGAGGAAGTCTAACAACAAAATCTATAGTAATCTAATCCCACTTCCACTCAGGAACCTCTAAACTCTGCAGTAGCCCTACTAATCTCGCACCTTAACCTGCTAACAGGTAAGACATAGTGTCATATACTCTACAATATCTCTCTTCATCCCTTCTTACTAATACAAATCTCTCAAATTATGATACATCTTAGTGATACTAGGATACATCGCATATGATGAAGCATAAGCCTTCTCCAACAATGAATGTTTCAACTATAGTGCTAAAGGCATTACTATCCTATCCTATCCTATCTCCTGAGAAGGCTCTCACTACCAACATGATATTTCACCTCTGCATCTTGCTCTATACGACTCTTTATCAACTATACCTTAGAATCCAACTCTTGAGCTGCACAAATCTCATTAATAAGAACATATCTCACCAAATTTGTGCCATCAATGAGCCCTGGTCTGTTATCTAAAACAACATCTTAACTCTAAAACAATCATGCAACTCCCTCACCCTCTGGCGCTTACATACTGCTATATGCAATAAACTTTCCATCGATTTCCTACTTAAGGCATCTGCTATTATGTTTACCTTACCAGGATGGTATTGTATGGAACAGTTATAATCTTTCAAAAGCTCAACCCATCTCTTTTGTCTCAAGTTGAGTTCTTTCTGACTCAAGATATATTTAAGGCTCTTATGATCTGTTTATATATTAAAAGTCTCACCATACAGATAGTGCCTCCATATCTTAAGTACAAAGATCATTGTCGCCATCTCCAAGTCATGAGTGGGGTAATTCTACTCATAAGGATGAATTATCGTGATGCATAAGCAATTAGCCTTCCTTACTACATCAATACATAATCTAGGCCCACTTTAGATTCATCACAATATACTGTATACCCTCTTGTATCTGTTGGCAACACCAGTATAGAAGCGGTAGTTAATCTTTCCTTTAATTCCTAAAAACTCCTCTCTCAAGCATTTGACCACTCTAATTTAACATTCTTCAGAGTTAGCCATGTCAACGGAGCAATAATTCTAGAAAAGTTCTCCACAAAACGCCTGTAATACCCAGCTAACCCTAGAAAACTCCGTATCTCCCTCACACTAATTCGTCGATGCCAACTCTGTATAGGCTCAATCTTCTGTGGATCCACACTAATCCCTCTTTAGATACCACATGACCGAGAAATATCACCTTTGACAACCAAAACTCATATTTCGATAGCTTAGCATACAGTCTATGCTCCCTCAATATCTACAACACCCTATGAAGGTATTCAATATGCTCCTACTCACTCTAGGAATACACCATGATATCATTAATGAATATTATCACAATCTAATCTAGAAAAGGTTTAAACACCTTGTTCATCAAATCCATGAAAGCCACTGGTGCATTAGTCAAATCGAATGACATTACTAGAAACTCATATTGCCCATACCTCGTCTGAAATGTTGTTTTTGAAATATCCTCCTTCTAAATCTTAAGTTAATGATAGCCGGACTGTAAATCAATCTTTGAGAAATATTGTGCCTCCTGCAGTTGATCAAACAAATCATTAATCCTCAACAACGGATATTTGTTTTTAATAGTCATCTTATTTAGCTGTCAATAATCAATACACAACTGGAGAGTTCCATCCTTCTTCTTCTTCACAAACAGTACTGGTGCACCCCAAGGAGACAGACCAGGACGTATGAAAACCTTAGCTAGAAAGTCTTGCAGCTGTGCTTTTAACTTACTAAGTTCTGCATGAGCCATCCTATACAGTGGAATTGATATAGGCTAAGTGTTAAAGGCTATGTCTATATAGAACTCGATCTCCTTGTCCGGAGGTAACCCAAGTAACTCCTCTGAAAATACATTAGGATACTCTCTAACTACTAAAACCTGGTCGATGCTCACATCATCACCCTTAGAATCTATTACATATAACAGGTATCTAGTGCTTCCCTTCCTAAGTAACCTGAAGGCATGTAAAGCAGATATTAAATTGTGAGAAGCCTCACTTCTATCCCTCCCTACAATTCACTACTGCATGATACTCATATAGCCAGTCTATGTCCAGTATAACATCAAAGCTCATTATCTCTAGCAATATCAAGTTAGCACAATAATCATGCTCATCACACAATCTCTCAGGACTTTCGACACTACCACAGGGTTGCCTGTAGGAGTAGCCACTACTATTGGGGTACCTAGTGACTCCATATCTCTACCCAAGCATGTAACAAAGTATGGTGAAATAAAAGAGTGAGTAACCTTTGAATCAAACAATACTCTAACATACTGAGAGTCTATCATAAGAATACATGTCACCACTATATTAGATGCTTGACCATCCTGAGGCGTCAGTGCATAAACTCATACCTTACCTCTATCTTCTGATGTCTATCCTTGGCCACTGTTGTCTGTCCCTGAATAGGTGGTCTCTGACTTGTCTCCCTTACACTTCTACTAGACTAAGGCCGAGGTGGTACTGATGATGAATGTACAAATAGAGCCTACACAAGACGTACAGGGCAATCTTTCTTCAAATGGCCTACCTGACCACACTGATAAAAGACTCTAGCTTCCCGTTGATAACTATCTATATAGAACCATCTATATATCTGACATGGTAATGGGACTGGTTGTGCCACAGAAAATGATGAAACTGCAAGATTCGTGGCACTCTGCTTAGGTCTACGGTCAAGACCTCAACATACAACCTCTCTATCTCGAGGAACAGTAGGAGAAAGGCATGATGTCTGTAAAGGCTGGCTATACCCGTCTCGATGGTACCATGACTCTCTACTCTAAACCTATTACAAGACCTAGTCTTCTCTTGTCTACCCTAAACCCACATCTCAAATAGAAGGATTGTATCTAAGGCTTGAGCATATGTCATAGTCTCTGTAATATGAATGGACTTAAATAGATAATCCCAAAGTCCATTCACAAACCTCTTCACCTTTATCTCCTCTGTACTCACTAAGTGAGGTGCAAAGCTAGCCAATCGAGTGAATTGTATTTCATACTCTAATACTAACATCTACTCTCCCTAAATTAACTGCTCGAACTCCCGAGTTCTAGCATCCTTAATACTCTGGGGAAGGAATCTAGTCTGAAAAGTAGTACTAAACTCAGGCTAAGCTAATGGAGAAGCATCTACACTCTTACTCTATCAAAATGAAATGTACCAATGATAAGCAACATCCCAGAGCTGAAAACTCAGCAACTCAACCGCTTTCACAATTGAACAACCCAAAGCAATACATATATGATCAGACTCCTCGATAAACCTAGAAGGGTCAAGAGAAGCCTCTATCCTTATAAATACTGGCGCCTGGAACTTTCTAAACTCCTACAGCGAAACAACTAACTCATGCCTAACTACAGGCTGTATAGGTTTAAGGGAGTATACTAAGGCAGTGCAAAAGAACCTGCCTGCTGGGTATACGGATCTATTATGGGTACTGAAGGTCTTGCCTAGTGAGTCAGAATGGCAGAAGTAAGAGGTGGTACCAACACTGATAGTACTGTAACCCCCGACACTGGTGTTTGGGGTCGCTGCTGGTGGGTAAGAAGCTCCACTAATACATTTACTGTATGCTGCAACTGCTGCATATCTTGGTGACTCTTATCCCATGCTACTCCTACATTCTCTACAAGATGTGTAGCTGGCCTTTGCTCTGAGGCAACATCCTAAGCTGCCTCCTGTACTCTAGCTCTACGTCGAGGTAGCATGATATCTATATAGAAGTAAACATAATTAACGAAAATTCTAAAATTTTCTATATCTACTAGGACAAGACATAACTCAAGGTATAATGATACAAGAGGGTAGCCCCTTATATATAAGTAACCTGGATATACTACATACACAAGACACTAACACCTCCCCATCGCAGTCACCAACCACTAGACCATGCTCTGATACCAACTTTGTAACATACCCAAATTTGAGGTGTTACTAGTAGGTACAAGTCCGCCCCATTACCCTAAGCTTTACACAACTTGTTATACATACATTCTCAATTAGATTCTAATCCAGATTACATATCTCAAGGCATCATATCGCCACTACTAACACACACACACACACACACACACACACATACACACACACATATATATATATAGATATATACAATCTCAAATGATGCAATGCATCTTAAATTAACACTGACTGTACATCTGTTAGTCTATATACATGCAATCCCAAACCTCAGTAACATATATTGCATAACATACAAAATACAAAATAAGACTATGGATCTCTATATAAGATGGATCCGATACAGTAGTGACTGCGATTGATGACCACTCCTCTACATCGTGTCTTCAGGCCGCTATATCTACTCACTAAACTACAAGATCTTGTAAAACTAGAAAGGTAGGGGGGGTAAGTCCTACTTGACTCAGTAAGTGAATACTACACACTACATCATGTCTTATACATGTGTGTGTTTGTGTATGTGTGTGTGTGTGTGTCCGTATCTTGTCATTGAGTGCATCATACATGAAATATCTGTACGCATATAATAAATAATACACATCATTTACAACATATTGGTGTTTAAGAACGTTACACATCACCGTCCCCTCAAACACCAAATGAAACCACTAATGGCTTGGGGCACTATGCATCACCACCCCTCAAAACACTAAGCAATGCCAGTGATTAAGGGTATTACATTTCGCCATCCCCCCAATTCACAAAAATAACCTGTAAGTATCCTTGGGGCGTTACATTCATCCGTCCCCCAAGTCATAATTCAATCATTAAGGATGTTACGTATCACTGTCACCCGGTATCAAATTCTAAACCATAATACACAAACTCACAAGATAAAGGCATTCCATTCTTTCCATTTCGTATCACAACACAATATATATATATATATAGTCAATAGCCAACACTTTGCATTTACGGCCATTCTCAGTCATATAATACCATTATTCTTTCTAACATCAATTATCACATATCAAGATCATTTTATGCAATCATCACAACTCATCTTTACAACCCAGTTATCAACATAGAATCTCCACTTCCATATAACAAATCAAAGCACATATGAACAGTTTTTCAATCAATTTAGTTCATGTACAATTTTGGCATTGGTTTCACATACACACATGCACATATTTCTTATGCATGGATAATAACAAATCATTTTCCTTTTTGATCGATTACCTCTATATAACACAATCATCCTGAATTTATCCCAACATAAATTTGCATAGTTCAAATTAGTTGTACATCATATATGATTTTAGTACTCATTTTAAATGCATACATACATATATATATATATATAAACACCCACTCACAATGTCAGCTGCGGTGTACTCGTCATACTGCGGGATCGACTGATGGTCGACCTGATGATCTAAACACATATGTTACTATGTTAAATTCTTTCATTGTAACTAAATAAATACATAATTATGTTATGCATGAAATCTGCCCCCCTCTCATAAGACTAGACTAAACTTGTCCATTTTGGACATCCGTACTGCGTTAACTACGCATTGACCAATTTCAAACTCGTGGTGCATTGCACTGGTAATGTATCTCATCTAAGTTTTTCATAACACATTCTAGTATGTGTCTAGTTTCTACCACTTTTTGTGGATTCACATTCCGAGTCCGAACGCTTAAGTTATAACATTTTTTTCTACCCTGCTCTGTGTAGTCGGCTGTGAACCGTCGACAAGGCAGCTCGATTTTAACAAAAATTATACTGCCTCGCTTAATATCTTGACTTGATTTTTTACTATGTCGTGTCCCTATGTGTCTAATTTTCGTTGTCAATCTAAGGTTTAGAACTTACACAATCCCCATTTTATTGAACCCTGCATAGAAATTACTACGACCAACGCTCATTCGTTTCGCTCGCACTTCCACTTGCTTAGCACTCCACTCACGTACACTACCCCATACGTATCTTATAACACTCATATACTATAATTTTATCAACTCAAAACATACCTTTCATGAACATACAACTACAACCTACTAGCGTCGCAAGTTTGTGTTTCAATTTTTCGACAACACTACACAATTCACATTTACGCTTTCAAACTTATCAACATCACTTCGCACATTAAATTTTCACAACACAACTATAACTCACATGCAGCAACATATTGCCGCAATTCAATTTATACTTAATCAATCATTTCAGCAACAATTATTTATGCACAATGTATTACAATTCATCTATAATTTTAGCTAAACACATTTATGCTCATCAAATCATCATTTCAACATAATTTAACTCACCTTTACTTGTTGAAATAAGTTTCTCTTTACTGTTTTGGCTTCCCTCCTCTCAGTCACAGCTTGTTTCTCCTTATTCAATTTAAAATCCGATCAGCCCTCACTTATCCTACAAGTTTCCGGCTATCTACCATCTAATCCACTCATGGTTCCACCTTAATCTAACCATTTTTCCTTCTTCCTGCACCAATTCATCCACACATTCTCTTCTCCTTCAATTGCCACCCAAATTTAGTCACACACAACCAACCATCTCTTTCTTACAACCTGTTCGGCCACTCCCTTCTATGTCTCATAGAAATTTGGCCACAAATTCCACTTTAATTTACCAATTCTTACCCCTTTAGCTTGGTAGTTTTTAGTCTCTTAACTTTACTTTTTTTAATTTTCTATTTTTATTAACTCAAGAATGTAAGATAAAGACAGAACAAAGGGAAAAAAAGAAGAACAAAACATTTAATCATCATTTGACCACAATTTACCTTTGTAATCACTCATTTCTTCATACATGCATGAAAGGTGTGCTTGGCTTCCTCTCAGTTTTACTCTTTATTTTCTCTCCCAATTTTGTTTTAATTTACTTCGAATGAAAATGAAATAGGTGAAGGTGGTCGAATAAAGGAGGGTTATAATCCTTAAGTTATGTTTAACTAACACTTGGCAACTTTAATAACATGACTTTGCAAATATAAACACATGGCCGATTAAATTAAGTTTTTTTTTCTTTTTAAAAAAAAAAAAGCTTAAGAACAATTTTAATATATATGTATATGTATGGTACAAGCACATTATAGTACAAGCATTATATATATATATATATGCATTAGTTTAAGTATCAAGTATGTATATGGTATATACACACTATATATATATATATATATATTTATATGTTTTAGTATTAGTTTAAGTATCATATATGTATACGGTATATACACACTATATGTGTGTGTGTGTGTGTGTGTGTGTGTGTGTGTGTGTTTTGGTACAATTTTGGTTAATACGTATATACATGATACAACACCATATATATATATATGTATTATTTTACTACTAGTAGTGTTACCCGTATATACCACTTTTATAAACTTGTATTATATTTTATTAGTATATCTAATTATGCAATCATAACAATATGTAAGCTAAGAAAAAGCTTATATAAGCTGAAACAAGCTCCAAGACAGTGATATAAGAAATTTCATTCATTTATGGAGAATCAAGGTTTTAGTAAGACTACATTTGACCATTGCCTTTTTGTGAAGAAATTTGTTGATGCTAATTTCATCATTATCTTGCTTTATGTGGATGACATGTTAATCGTTAGCCATGATACTAGTAAAATTGAAAAACTAAAGATAGATCTTAACATGTCATTTGCTATGAAGAACTTAACACCAACAAAACAAATTTGGCATGAAGACCTCAAGATAGGAAGAATGAGAAGACATGGTTGTCTCAAAAAACTTACATTGAAAAAAAAATCTTAAAAGATTTAACTTGAGCAAGGCGAAACCAATTTATTCTCCACTTGCAGGTGACTTCAAAGTTAGTTCAAATCAATTTCCTACAAGTGAGGAAGAGAAAAAAGATATGAGAAGCATATTTTATGCATTAGCCGTTGTGAGTTTGATATATATTATGGTTCGTATTAGGCCATATATTGCTCATGTAGCTGGACGAATAAGTTGATTTCTTCTTAATCTTGGAAAAGAACACTAGATAATAGTGAAGTATATTATTAAATATCTCAAAGGCAGTTCCAAGGCATGTTTATATTTTGATAATGGGAAACTTGTGTTATAAAGGGTACACAGATGCAAATATGATAGGAGATGTTGATTCTAGGAAATTCATTTTAGAATATCTGATTACTTTTTCAAGGGGAGCAATTTCATAACAGTTAAGACTTTAGAAGTGTGTTACATTATTAACTATAGAAGTTGAATATATTATAGTTACTGAAGCTTACAAAGAACACTTGTGGATAATAAAGTTTCTACAAAAGTTGGGGATGAAGCAAGAGAACTATGTTGTCTGTTGTGATAGTCAGAGTGTCATTCGCTTGTTGAAGAACTCAATATTCCATTTGAGGTCCAAGCACATTGATGTGAAATATCTTTAATAAAAGGGTTTCCTAATCAAATAAATAAAAGGAAGTCTAATCTTATGTGGAAAAGAAATTTATGTAAGTCTAAAAAAAGAAATAGATAAAATTATATAAAAAGTGACTTGCTTTAATTTTTAGAATACAAAAAAATATAGAGAAATAGAGAGTGAGTGGAGAGAGAAGAAAGAAATAAGAAGAGAGAAGAAGTTGTAGGAATAATAACCAAGTGGTAATTCTCCCTTTAACCATTCTTTTATAATTCAATGGGTGAGACTCTTTTATTTTGTTTTTCTTTATAGAGAGTCAATAAGATTATTTTATAATGTTGTGAGCCTGATCTAGAGAAAATATTTAATTGTAATCTCATTATTTGATATAGTGGAAGTTGATTTTAGATTGTGATCTCGTAGTTTTTTTCATTGTGAATTTTCTTATCACGACTTTTTCACGAAAATTAATGTTTTTTGTGGTTGTTTATTTTTTATGGTATTTTATTTTTCACTAATTATTGTAGTAATTAGTCATATTTTAATCACACAAACAGAAAAATAATTATTCGGCAAACCTATTTTTAGTAATTTGTTCCCAACAATTTCCATTGCCATGGGTTTAGTTCACAGCATTGCCACCAGGTTCATTGATAAATGAAGTACAGTTCATAAATTTTTCGTGATCCTGAAACTGAAGCTTTAATTTAATATTGTAACGACTCTATATATTTTTGCAGCAACCATAACGTATTCCTGACAAGAGATTGCTTAGCTTACTGTAAACTGAAGCCTGCTGTGAATCAGATTGAAACTCACCTTTACTTTCAGCGCGATTCTCTAGTCAAATTCTGTCAAAAGCATGGAATTTAGCCAGCATCAAGCGATTGGGTTCAGTTTCCTGTCTCGGTGATCCAGTTCTCCAAGTAATACAAATATTAGTTTTGATTGTTTGCTATTTTAATTAATTACAAAGTAACTCTTGCTCAACTCTTCTGTAATCTGCATATATGTCTGTGACTGTAGGATTTGGCTGAGAAGTACAAGAAAACAGTGACTGTACGATTGTTCTGAGGTGGGGAATTCAGAGGAACACCATTGTCATCCCAAAAACATCATCTGTGAAAAGATTGAAAGACAATTTCTATGTTTTCGACTTCGAGCTAAGCGAAGAAGATATTGAAATCATCAATGGCATTGACAGAAAACATAGCACCAACCATCCAACCAAGGCATGGGGATTAGACCGTTAGACCCTTATGCTTGAGCTTAAGTTAAATTAACAATGCTAGCTGCTGCTGGTTTGTGTTATGGGAAGAATAAGGAGTTATTTATGCCATTTTGTGATGAATAAGTGTATCGGCACTGTCGAGGATCGGAGTCATTTAAATTCCTTTATGTTGAAATATTTTTCTTTCATATATTATCCTTTCGGATCCGAATCTTCTCAAATTTATTTTTATTAACAAATTTCTGTCATTTATTTTATTTTCTTAATTATTAACGAAGATGGGATAAAATTATAAATTTTAAATCAAGAATTTAATTAAAAATAGTTATTTATCATCGAATGATAAGAGTGTTAATATATAGGTTCCAGTTAGTCTTGGGGAAAAAAATAAATAAAAACATATTTTACTCAATTGCAATAAATAAGTTCTTTTCAAACCTAAATGAAACTAGGATTTGGCTACAATATATATATATATATATATATGTGTGTGTGTGTGTGTGTATATGTATGTATGTATGTATTGTTATTTCATTAAATATAAAGATTAACACAAAATTTAAA
>JAXCLQ010000010.1:5812836-5823057 GCA_035584115.1 Cedrela odorata | reverse complement strand
ATATATATATATATATGTTAAAGTTATAAAAGTATATTTTTATATATTATTTTAGAAAAAAAAAATGTGGACTTTTATGTGATTATTTCAATATGGTGATCACTTAGAATATAGTCTAAGAAAGCATATCTACATGGTTAATCAGGTAAAATTGGCTGGCTACTAGTGTCCCACTAGATCAGCTTTATCAGTACTCACAAGATTCGTAAGCATTTTTCTGTCGTCAAGAAAAACCGATAAGAAAAGCCAAACTGTCAACAGTCTGTGATACTCATATCACTCCCTCCAATTCCCAAGTAGAGAGAAAATACTTGAAGAACAATGGCGATAACACTCAACAATGGATTCAAGATGCCAATAATCGGTCTGGGTGTTTGGCGCATGCAAGGAAACGACGTCAGAGACCTCATCATCAATTCCATCAAGATTGGCTATCGCCATTTTGATTGTGCTGGTACTTTTTCTAATTTACCATTTCATTTCCTTCAAAATTTTGTTTCTGGGTTTGTCTATGATTATCTATTGTCACTACTGAGTTATATGTATGGTTGGTTTCAATGTTTTATAATCTTGTTCTGTATAGCGGTGTTCTTAGAAGATATTTCACTTTTGTTTAGCATTTTTTAGATTTAAATTTACTTGTAGTTGATAAAAAAAACATTTCAACTTAGATGACATAGTGCGTCTGCATCTTGTTACTCGAATTAGTGGATTTGGCATATATTTTTATTTGACCTGAAATTTCTGGACCCTAGTTCTATCATTGTTTTGGTAACAGTGGGTGTTATGAGAAGAAGAAATCAAGGAACAATGTCATGTATTATAAATTTATTTCCACTTGATGACTTCTTACTTCACTGTGTAGTTTGGCAGTGTTTTCAAATCTTGCTTGTATATGGCCTTTTAAGTTAAATAATGTTTAATAAGTTGGTGCTGTTTGCAGCCGATTACAAGAATGAAGCAGAGGTTGGGGAGGCACTTGCAGAGGCATTTAAGACTGGGCTTGTCAAGAGGGAGGATCTTTTTATTACCACCAAGGCTAGTTAATTGCAAATCTTATAGATTTTCTTTGGTTGACTGTCCATTGGGCATCCAACATTCTACAAACGATGACTGGTCTTTTTCTCATTGGATTTCATATTAATTGCAGCTTTGGAATTCTGACCATGGGCATGTTCTTGAGGCCTGTAAAGACAGTCTAAAGAAGCTTCAGCTTGATTATCTAGATCTCTACCTTGTGCACTTTCCTGTAGCCACAAAACACACTGGTATTCCTGCCTATCGTTTTCATCTTTAACATGAATGGGTGTATATGTGTCTTTGTGTTTGTTTGTCAATGATTGTATGTCTAGTTTAATCAGTGCTGTGCAATACAGTATAGCTTGATAGTATTTTTATTAGAAGATGTTAAGATGAAAAAGTATGAGATGGCTATGAAGCCAAAAAATATAGTTACAAGAGAAACAATATCCATTATGTGCAATCACTGAAACTGAGTGGTTGAGGATATTAGATCTTCAAAATTACTTGGGGAGAATAGTTTAATTTTGCTGAAGGGTTTTTTCATTAGGCAAATAGTACCTTATTAAGGATAAGTTTGCTTTATGTCCGTGCATACTGTTTTTAACTAACATTAGATGGACAACGTGTGAAATGAAACTTATTGGTGAGATGGGAGATGCAGACATTGCCATGCGTTGGTCTTCTGTCATGTGCATCCGGCATTCCTTTGCTATTTTTTGTAATATTGTTATTTTTTAGTGGCATTTTCAGTGTTTAAAATCAATTGGCAATCCACTTGTGTTTTATGGTGAGGTGAATTTTTGAACAGTTTGTTATATTGTACATACATGCAGGAATTGGTACAACTGATAGTGCATTAGATGCGAATGGAGTGCTGGAGATAGACACAACTATATCATTGGAGACCACGTGGCATGCAATGGAAGATCTGGTTTCCAAGGGTTTAGTTCGCAGCATTGGGATCAGGTGCGTTGGCATTTTGAATATCAGTGCAAACCTTCCACTGTATCCTATAAATTTTTATCTTGAATGTATATAAGTTACCTAATGACTTTTCTGCTGCGTCAAAAATCCATTTTAATCATGTCATGGAAGAGAAACTATAAATGTGATAATTGTTATCTTTAGAAGAGAAACTTTTGCAATTTTTATATCAAGATGATGGGAGATGACCCTTCATACACCCCCCTGCTGAGCTTGTGATACAGAAAAAGGGAAGTCATGCAAATCACACACTGTAGTCTTTTTCCTATTCCAAAAGTTCACTTAACCACGTGATATATATCATGTCATTTATCACAATCTTTGGAATGCCATATATACAATTAGATGTCCAGGCACATATGGGTGTTTGGATTTTGTGTGTTGAAAACTTGCCAATGATTTCATGCAGATTGAACTTCACTTATGTTTAGGTATATGTTTATTCCTCTTTTTCCATCCAAGCTGTCATTTCCTCTTGCTGTGATTGTTGGAAACACATGCTCTTCAACATGATCAATGACAAATAGATAGACTAAATTTGATGAGAGGAAGTCTATTTTTTTGTCTAACTGTATTCAATCACATGTGCCACTTTAGGGTCTGAAATTACAAGTTAATAAAGTTCCAAAAGATAGGTGTCGTATTTTTGTGCCCCATTTCATCCAAATGAAAAAAAAAAATTGCTAGGAAACCTTTTACATCTGAATGGATGGCCTTCTGAGGTCTACCTTGAAAGTGATTTGCTGGTGTCACTACTGTAAACGTAGATCTTTTGCAAATGTGTAGAATATTTGTGTTTCCATGTCCCATCTGAATGTAATATGTGTAACAAGTACTGCAAGTTGCTTTATTGTTTTTGTCCTGATATATTGGTATTCCTGAGTATGCATTTCTTTGGAATTTGTGTGGTCATCTGATGAAAAATTGTTTGCAGCAACTTTGACATCTTTCTAACAAGAGATTGCTTAGCTTACTCCAAAGTGAAGCCTGCAGTGAATCAGATTGAAACCCACCCATACTTCCAACGTGATTGTCTTGTCAAGTTCTGTCAGAAGCATGGTATCTGTATTACAGCTCATACTCCTCTAGGAGGTGCTGTGGCCAACACTGAATGGTTTGGAAGCGTGTCGTGTTTGGATGATCCCGTTCTCAAAGTGAGTATATACTTGCACTGATCAATTGAAGTACCTGTCATTACCATGCACAAATACCCTCAATTACACTTACTAGCCAATATTCTTCTCCATCTGAATCTTCTTGTCTCAGGAACTGGCCAAGAAATACAAGAAGACCGTGCCCCAGATTGTTCTCAAGTGGGGCATCCAACGGAACACAGTTGTTATTCCTAAGACATCAAAGCTCGAGAGACTAGAAGAGAATTTTCGAGTTTTTGACTTTGAGCTGAGCAAAGACGATATGGACATGATTAAGAAAGTGGACAGGAAATGTCGGACCAACCAACCGGGCAAATTTTGGGGCATAGATCTGTTTGCATAAGTATGCTCAATATTTTGTGTAAGAATGTTACTTTGTGTTTCTGCGAAGAATAAGAGTGATGAATCCTTCTTATGAATTGGTGTTTGATGAAAAGATTACCTTATATGGAATTTGAATAATAGGATAAGTTTTATCCTAAGTTTATTGTTTTTATTATTATCTTCTTTTTTTTAATAAGTTTCTTAAAATTAAGATCCTCTATTTGTTAGAGGCAGTTTTCTGAAAGGATTGTTCTTTTTGGTTTGTAGATTCCATCTTTATGAGATGCAATCTTGTAATAAGTTCTATTTAATAGATGCTTCTGTTTAATAAAAGATTAACGGACTGTTTAATATAAATAAATAATATGATATCCGAGCAGTGTTTACGACCTTTGAAAATTAAAAAATAAAAATAAAAATGGTAAAAACTGTCATGATTGACAGAAATTTTGAGGTATTTACCAAGCCTTAACAACAAGCAGCTTCTATAGAAGGGACATTCTTCAACTGTCCCAAGTCTCATTAGTTACAGATTACGAAACACAAACTCAATGGATCAAACTACATAGATTGGTCTTAACTTAGTTTTGTTTGTCATTTGCGGCGAAAAGAGAATTGTCTAATCACTGGCGAAAGAAAGAAACCACAAGAGCAGGAGTTGGGATATCAGATCTGGGAATCAGAAAATTCTATGGTGATTGCATGGCTTTTCAACTCCATAGAACCAAAAATCCATAAAAACTATTTATCTTACAAATATGCTAAAGAGTTTGTATTCTTATTTTGTAATTCTTCTCAAATGTTTGAATTGAAATCTATTTTGAGAGATACAAAGTAAAAGGAGAGTCCAATGTAACGGATTACTAGTAGGAGTGCACAGTGGTTTTGGTTCAACTCGAAACCGATAAGAACTAAATTGAAAAAATTGATTTCAAACTAGAACCAAATTTTTAAGGTAAGTTTCGATTCTAAAAATTGTGGAACCGGTACCAAACAAAAGAATCGGTTCGATTTAAACATAAAAAATTATTTTTTTATTTCAAATGGATAAAACTTCAACTCATATTCAAATATAAGCTATTAATCATTAAATTACGTATATAAAATTATACAATTTATTAAAAATAATATTTTTTATTTGTTCAGTTATATAGAAAAAATTAATCAATGTATTTATAATGTTTTATTTAACTTAATTTATCGTGTTATTTCTATAATAATTTAATAAAATCATGATATGCATATATTTATTTTAAAATTGTGAAATATATAATTCTATTATCGTAAAAAAATTAAATTTATCTTTTTAGTGATGTGTAATATTAATTCAAGTAATAATACAATATTTTTTCAATAATTTTTTATATATCAATTTTCTTTAATAATTTATTTATATTCTCTTTCGTTAACTCAATTTTTTGTCATGTATATAATATTTTTATAATTTAATTTCATTAATTTTATTTTTTAAAGATTTTTTATGGAGTTAAGAATTAGAAAAATTGAGATAATTAATAAAGATGGTACTCTATTTTTAAACCAAAACCGAATTGAAATTGAAAAAAATTATTCTAAAATTTAAAAACTGAATTATTTACAGTAGATTTTGATTATCAGTAAAACCAAAATCGAAACTGATTTTGTCCACCTCTAGCTACTACAGTATCTTAACGGGCCTTTGACAAAGAACTTAAAATGTTTGATGATAAAATTGGGCTTGCACGTAGATAATCTAAAATATGCACAGAAAGTGGAGAGGAAAAGGCAAGATTGTTTGATTTTTTTCATGGCTTGAATATTAAGACTTAGACGAGTTTAGTGGAAGGATTCTTGGAACGAAACTACTTCTGCCAATACAAGATATTTTTGTTAAAAGTTTGGCGTAAGTAGAGTAGGAGAAGAGTTATGTTAAATCTGATTCGATGGAGAGCTCTATGCAAAATTCAGCACAATTCAGCACTTGCTACAAAGAGTTGTAATGTGAGCTTACAGTGAGCTACGACTCAATTATAACCAACAATCAACTTAGGAGCAGTTGACTGGAAAAAGAGTGTGGCATGACTATGACTATTGTAAGAAGCCTAATCACACTACGAAAAATTAAACGGAAAACCAACTAACTTGAAGTCCAGACGTAGAGAAAATCAGGGTGGAGATAGCCATGGGTTTCAAGTAGAGGTGGAGGATGACAGTAACCAACAAGTAAAATCAACCTCTAATTAAGAACAAGTCTCAGAATTGCAGAGGTATTCAAATTCGAATATTTCTCATCCTGTATTCAAATCCAATAGTTTTCATCAGCCACAGCAAGGTTTTAGGTCAAATCAAAGTACCTCTCATCTAAATATTAATTCTTCTTGCAACATAACTTATAACGGTAAATTTCACCGTCGCTTTGAAGATAAGGACAACATCAAATGATGTTCGGATAATTTATTCAGGAGCTTCAGATCCCGTAACAAAAAATATTGAGCTATTTGGGAGCACTTAAGATTAAGAATATTACTGGGGTGAGATGATTTATTATCTTTATCAATGATCTCACCAGGATATGTTAGGTATTCATATTAAAAGGTAAATTAGAAACATAGATTACCTTTCAAAATTTTCATACAATGATTAAAATTCAATTCCAAACACAAATATAAATACTTCACACACATAATGGCAAAAAGTATTTTAATCAGATTTTGAGAAAGTATTCGTTGACCAAGGATTGTTCGCCAAAGCATTTGCATAAATACATTGCAACAAATCGATAATACTAAAAGGAAAAATAGACATTTGTTAGAAGTTTCTTGAGCGTGCCTATAATGTTTTGGCAAGAAATTGTTCTTACAATATCGTATGTAATAAATCGTTTATTCTATTGTTTTAAACTTTCGAACACCTCTTCAAAAATTTTTACAATTTTATCCTTCATATTCGTTAAAATTATTATGTTATTTAGAATTTGAATATTAGAATAAGTTTTATCTTAAGTTTATTATTTTTATTATTAACTTTTATGTTTTTTTTGAATAAATTTTTAATATTAGGATTGCTCTTTCTAATTTGTAGATCCTATTTTTATGAGATGCAACAAGTGTATTAAGCTCTATTTAACAGAGCCTTTTAATAAAAGATTAAGGGACTGTTTAATCCAAATAATAGTATTGAAAACATTTGAGCCATGACATATTCTTCATTTACCAAGCACCGGCTTTATTTGCATCATTATTAATGGCTCGTCACATTTGTCGTTAGTTCATTTTTATTTTTTTTTTATTTGGTAGGTTTTAGTTTTAATGTTTTAGAGCCCACTTCGAAATTTAAGTGTCTTGATTTTTAATCTGTAATTACAATAAAATAAAATAAAAAAACAGAATAAATTTCCTCTATCAAAACGTGGTGATCATGATTTCTCTGCTACATTGCAGGTCCTTAGAGCAAAGACTACATGAAAACAGTGTAGGTGAGAATACTGGCGATTTCATCAACCCCCACCCCACTTAACATATCTCCTTTTGATAAGATTTAAAACATCCTTTGAATCAAACTCTATTAGAGCTGGGGTTAATCCTGTGTCGCTGCAAGATTGATTCATTTTTTAGTTGCAACTGCCTCAACAAATTCAACATCTCTTGGAAAAGGAATCCTTCAAGTTGAGGCTATCATGACTTCTCCTTCTGCATTTCTGGTCAATATTACAATTCCAGCTCAACCTTTCTTTTCATTAGCTGCTGCTGCATCCACATTGATTTTGTACCAGGCTTGATTAGGAGGCTGCCATTTGGGTGGGCAGGTTTTGCTTGGGATCGGAAGAATAGTTTCGAGTGCAGATTGAAATGAAAGCAACGTATTCTTTGCTCTGTTAATTGTATCTTGGGGGTTAATAATCTGTTGTCCATGAAATTACAATTGTGAAAGTAGCTTGCCTTCAAGATTCTCAAAACACGAGAGTCCTTTTAAGTCATGCTAGATGATACACCTAACCTAAGGCCTCCTGCTATTTTTCATAAACATAATTCTTTCCATGGCAGCCAATATATGCCCTCAGTTGTTGAATTCCAACCCCACCAGAAATTTGAAATTAACCTCTGAATTTCATCTCGAAGGTTGAAAAAAGCTAAGAATAACAATATAAGATAATGGAGCTCATAGCTGAGGAACATACCCCATTCGGTTTTCATTTATCCACTACAAAAGAATTACAATGTTTTTTTTTTACCACAGCACATGTACTGTTGAAGATGCAAAGCTACAGCCCCTGCATCTCAAGATGGTCTCAGGCTCATCAGCTCCTATGCTCGAAAGCAAACAGCCAAAAGCTTACATGATCAGAGATCTGAGAAAAAATGTAAGGTGGCTGTGTCTGCTGCACAACAAAATGAGGCTGCGTACACAGCAGACTGATAAAACGATATGTATTATTTACAGCTGTATAAAATTTGGTATTTGGACACATCATAACACAAAATGGTAGAAAACTCACTAGAGTTTCTTCTCTTTAATCTATGTATATAAATATAATGTAATATTTTGTAAAGTTTTAAGTTACAATACAAGAAAAAGCTTTACATTTTGCCTCTGCATATCCTCTGTTCATCTTGGTATCAGAGCCAACCGCCATGGTAGCTTCTTCATCAAATCCAAATCAGTCCATGAATACAGGAAACAATGCAACTTCAGCTTTACAAACACAAACCAACCTATTCTTCAGTGCACCGGTGAAACTAGACAGGAAAAACTTTCTCGTTTGGAAAACACAAGTGTTACTTATGATAAGAAGAAATGACATTGAAGGATTTATTGATGGATCAAAGAAGACTCCAGACAGATTCATCAACATCTCTGATGAAGAAGGAAACATCACGGCAACTGAAAATCCAAAGTTTCTTCAGCGGAGAAAGCAGGACTAACTGCTCTTAAGTTGGCTGCTTTCAACATCAGTGAGAATGCACTCACAGCCTTCACCAACTACATCACCTCTAAGGAATTATGGGATGCAGTCAACAGATTGTACTCCTCACAATCTCAAGCTCACATCATGCAGCTTAAAATCAACTTCAAACCACCAAGAAGGCACAAATGACCATGAGTGACTAGATTACAAAAATGAGAACCATTGCAGATGCTCTTGCAATTTCTGAAAAGAGCTTAAGTGAAGAGGATCTCATAGAGCATATCCTCAATGGTCTGAGTCAAGAATATGATGCTATTGTTGTGAATATTGTTTCGAGAATGGACTTGATGTCACTTGAGGATGTTTTTGATCAACTTCTCATCTCCTAAAGCAGACTTGAGCACAACAATCTGTCAAGCAACATCAACATTGAAAAGCAAACGTTGCCTCTGGAAAAAACAGCCATACCTAGAACCAAAGAAAGAACCAAAACACAGGAGGAAGAAATCAAACTAATGCAGGAAACATGGATGGCTTCAGAGGAAGAGGAAGAGGCAGGTAATCTCAAGCAAGAGGACAGTCCAAGCTTACCTGTCAGATCTGCAACAAAAATGGCCATGGGGCCATTGTCTGCTGATTTTGATTTGATCAGGACTTTGAGCCCAAAACAGCAAACAATCATGCATCTTCATCTACATATGAAACAACTCAAGACTCACCAAATGATAGTGGATGGTATCTTGATAATGGAGCCACCAACCATATTACAAATGATCTCAACAACATGTCCATAAAGTCATAATACAAAGGTAATCAAAATCTAATCGTTGGAAATGGGAGGAAACTTAAAATTCTTCATGTAGGACACGGCTACTTGCATCCTAAAAACTCATCTCCTTCAAAGCTAAAAAACATCCTGCATGTCGCCCAAATAACAAAAAACTTGCTGAGCATTTCTAAACTTATCTCAAACAATAATCTATGTGTTGAATTTAATATCCTTATATGTGTTGTGAAGGACCAGAAACAAAAAGTGGTGCTCCTAGGAATGGCTAGAAGAAGTCTCTACATGCTCAAGAAAATTAAGGAGATTGGAGGAGTCGTCAATTAGGAAATCCAACAAATTTAAGTCTTTAGTTTCTATTGTGTCTTTATTTGCATATGTTAATGTAGATGATCCTATGGACATCCACCCTAGATTAGAGTTAGTGTCAAGATCTTTAAATAGTACAGATGAATTTACCAATGTAATAGATGTTCTTTATAGAAGGTTTGGTCATCCTAATGACCATACTCTAAAAAGTATTATCTTTGCTTGTAAGAATCTGCCTTTAAGTAATAAAATTCAATCTCCTAATTTCTATGTTTCTTGTCAATTGGGCAAAAACCACAAAATGAACTTTAACAGCAGTGAGTCATGTTCCAGCAGACCCTTAGAACTTCTATTCTCAAACCTTTGGGGTCCAGCACCTATTTCATCTGGAAATAACTACAAATACTACTTGAGCATTGTAGATGATTTCAGCTGATATGTATGGATCTTGCCTCTCCAAGCTAAGTCACAAACAACATAAATCTTTCTAGAGTTCATGAAACAAATCGAAAACCTGTTAGGAACAAAGATCTCAGCCTTGCAAACTAACAATGAAAGGGAATTCAAATCACTTGAACTATTCCTTAAACAGCAAGGTATAACACTGAGATTTACCTCCCAAACATATCCCATCAAAATGGAAGGGTAAAAAGGAAACACAAGCATATAACTGAAACTGGCCTAAGTCTCCTTGCTCAAGCAAGTCTTCCTCTCACCTTTTGGTATGAAGCCTTTGAAACTGTTGTTTTTTTCAATAA
>JAXCLQ010000010.1:5781666-5793878 GCA_035584115.1 Cedrela odorata | reverse complement strand
AAAAATTATAATTAAATCAATTTTAATCATATCACTTATGCATGTGTTTGGTCGATGTTTGGTTTCAAAAATTATCAAGCACTCTTCCCCAACCGCACCGTTTTATATTTATTCCGAATTTGACAAAAGGGGGCAATGCTGTCAACTTTTAAATGCCGGGTTTGCTCGCATAACTCTAGTGGGCCCATTCTAAAAATTAAGTAGGGCCCATTTGCCTTTTCTATTGATGACTGACAAATCTTAAATGGGGAGTCGATAAACTTGCATGCCGCTTTTTCCTTGAAGCATTAAATTTATGCCACGTGTATTAGGAAAAGTAATATTCGTTATCTTCCAACACGTGTCTACTATCTACGATCTGAAGTCAACTTGAACGTGGTCTACGTCTTGTAGTGCCCGGCTATCGCGTGATTGGCGGAATGGAGATGGCGGATGGGTCTGCTTTGTATTTTACACTTTTTGAATTGAGCTTCATAAATTAATAATTGGGTTCCTTAATTATTATTATTTTTTACTAATTTTTAATTGAATCCATTAATTAAGTAAATATTATTAGTTTTTAAAATTTACCAAATCCTTTACTACAATTTTTTTTATTTTTTAATTTTGCTCACCCTTAATTCACTTAAAATATGTCAACTTAATAAAGTTTTAAAAATTTATAAATTCTCGACAAACTTACATTTGCTAATAATTTAAAATGTGATATAAAAAATTCAAATTTTTGTATGGTAAATCTAGAAAAGTAAACAAAATATAATTAGATAAATGTATTTTTGTTTTCAAATATTTTAATACTTACACCCATTAAATACTTGTTGAATTAAGAAAGAAAAAATATACTCATTTATTATGAATATTCATTTAAGTAAGTATCAACTAAAATTGAAATTAAAGTCCATAAACAAACATTTTATTAGTAAGTTATTTTTATAAGAAAGTTGATACTTTTTAATGATTGAAAATAATGATAAGAGGTGATTGTGATGATACATAATCAAAGAGAAGTAACAAAACCTTAAATTTTTGTTCTAAATTTGTTCATAGAGGTTTTTGAAGATGAATCACATATGGGTTAGTTAGTTTATGATGTTAAAGAAATCAAAGAAGATGTGGAGAATATCAACATCAAAATGTGTCAAACTAAAAATGGGACCACAAGTATGAAACCTAGTTTGATGCCATATGACTTTCACTTAACATATATATACTAAATCCACATTGGAATACGAAACATTCAACATTTTATACCAAAGTTTTTGTATGAACGAACATGTGCCAATTGACAAAATTTCATGCTACAAAGTCAAAAATATTGCCATTTTGTTGGTTAAGTTTCCTCTTGTTCTTTAACCACAATTTTTATTTGATGCGTGGACAAGGACAACTCTTATAAGACATGCCTCTCAATATCTTATTTTAATCGAGTTAGTAGTAAGCAATATCAAACATGCTCCTACTATTATTAATTTGAAAATTAATTTTTCTAAACTATTGACCTCTTTATGACATATAAATAATTCATTCATTTAAATTATATATATATATATATCAACAAAATATTCATCCTTATTTTGTTTTATTTTAAAATTTCAATGAAACAAACGGCTACATAGCTAATGCCATGCTCTCCCTTTTTAGATACAATGTACAAAAAAATTATGGACAAGGAAACTTAGCGAACGGCAAGATTTATCAATAAATAAATAACATTTGCTGAATTTTGTCTCTCGAGATAGAAATAATAGAGAACAGCCAAGATATTATGGGGACCCATTTTCTAATTTGATTATTTCTCATGCCTATGAAACAACAAATTATGCTAGGGGGTTGCAATTCAATAATTCAATATCGTGCTGAAAAATGTATTATTATCATTATGTATAGACTATAGATAAATTATTCTTATTTGTGACAATATATTTTATAATTAAGAAGGGTGTATTATCACGGACAACCTAATTATTATATTGTCTAGAAAGAAATATAAAGTTACATTAAAGTTCGGAAGGGAGGAATTTGGTCACATTACATATTAGATAATAATAATTTTCTGTTAAAAATGTCCGTGCCTGCCAAGATTAAATCTATTTAAAGTTGAACCCGAATATCCGCTTCCAAAAAGAGAGATCTACTCTTCTTCTTCTTATTATTATTAATTTTGATTTTCTAAAGGTAAGATAATATAAATTAGTTAAAAGAGGAGGGGGTCCCTTTTGTTGGTATTTTCAATCAAGTCACATTTAGGTTACAATTTTTGGTATTATTTATTATTTATTTGCTGGCTGGCTGGCTGGCTGGTGGGGTCTTAGCATTAATTACGGATTAAAAGTTTGATTGATTGCAAAAAGTTTAAAAGATTAACATAAATATTTTATTTTGGTTTTTATCATCTGCACCCTTAACTTTTACATGATTCTATTTTAGAATATTTATTTTTTTTTTTTACAAAAAGTCTTAGAGCTTGGTATAAAGATTTATCATCACACTCCCATCCCATATAATTTAGGACTGGGTGAACAAAAGTTGGTTCAATTTGATTTTTGTTTTCAACTATTGGTTGTTGAGCATTATCAAAAGAGTTTTTATGAATCCTTTATTGCTATTTTTCCTCAGCAATGACACATTTTGTTGGATATATTTGATTGTTAAAATATTGTATTTATGAATACTATGTTATTTTGTTTAAAAAAACCTAATCATATAAGCTTAGTTTCAATTACACTCTAATAACAAATAAAGTTAAAATTAATTTTTTTATTAATATTAGATTATTTACTTAATTAATTATTATTAACAAAAATTATTAAATATCATACGTATAAATGTCACCTATACTACTATATTTATCTTTCTTTGATTGTATTATTGTATGCGCAGCTAACATTTTGATACTTAGTCATTCTACACCTTGAATGACAACTTTAGTAGCAACTCCAACTACATTATTAAATATAACATTTACGTTTAAATCAAAAAAAAAAAATTATTCGGCACTATAGTAACATATCACTTTTTTACTATTATCACTTTAATCTAAATAGTGGTTGCCAATTCTATATTTTTTTTATTATTTATTTAAACAAAACTAAATATGTATTTTCAATTTTACCCTTTTACCATTTGTGTAGTTAACAGAAGAGCATTGATGACATGAAATTTCATTAAAAAAAAAAGAGATAAATTGTATCCTTAGATGAAATAATGCAAAATCGAAGAACCCATATGATAAAATCCCATTATTTTTAAGGAGATATGAATCTTTATATGGAAAAAAAAAATTAATTTAAAATAATAATAGGAAGGTATATATATATATTAATTACTTTTTGGTTTGAAGAATATATAACAAAACACATCAAATTATTTAAAATTAAGTTGTGAAAAATTTTCAAGTAATTTCCAAAAACGCCCTTACAATATTTTTCTAATAAATAACATCAAACTTTTGGGAAATAAAAACAATTATCAAGGGAAAGCACTTACAGAAACCAATACTTGAAAGAAAGAAAGAAACACTTAGAATCCTAAAGGGGTGGGGTTACCACTACTTTAAAACTCAAGTTAAGTTGTCTACTTGTATTGCAAACGAAACGACGTGTTAGATTGTCACAAGCGAAACCATGTTTAAAGAAACCTCATTTAAATAATACCAAAATCCTTTGCTATACATACATACGTGCATGGATAGTTGGATAACTATCACAAATTGAAAATTAAAGCAATATTTTGTCAATTGGACAATTTCTAAAGAAAACATAATCACATTTATGTGTGTTTCAAAGTTGGATCAAATCCCAAGTTAACCCATTTTTAATTTATCTAAGATAAAGAAGGAAATTAGACGATTATTACCAATATAATAAGAATGTTTGTTTAAACATTTATGTAAATTTGGGTTTAAATTTATGTTATTTATAAATATGTATAATAATTATTTAACAAATAAGAATGATAATTAATTATGAAATTTATGTTATTTTCATAATATAAAATAAGGTAATAGTCTAATGAATGGATTAATATAAACGCATTTACTACAATAACAAAAACACAATATCGTTTTAAAGCCTGTTAACAACGCATACACCAACATAATCTTTTGGCAAGTGAACGCACGTAATATGGAAGCGCGTGGGAGGTAAGGTAATCTCTGTCCTGAATTAATTAGCATCTGAAGACGATTAAAATAATAAAGCGGGCAAAATTCATTGCGGAGACACGGGAGAGACAGAGAGAAACAAAGTGAAATGAGGTCGGAATGAAATTGAAATTCACACTCAAATGAAAATGAAATTTATATCTGATTTGTTCCTTCTCTCTCATGATATCCGTGTGTCGTCGTAGTAGTCTCCGTCGTCACAGAGAGACAGGCACACTTTTTAGAAAGACAAATTCACAGAATAATATACACAAAAATATAAGAAAAAAATATATTCAAGTTTTTTTACAGGGACAAGTACAAAGAAAGAGAGAGAAAGCGCCTGCTGTTTCTGTTTATATCTCTTAGCCATTTCCGTCAAAACCGGAGCTGTATTGATTGAAATGATCGACTGGGTTACAAGGTTCTGGCTTCTCTCTATATACTACTCTTTTTAAGTCTCTTCTTCTTGTTTCTGTTAATCTTTTTGGTGTTATTGTTGCTTTTTTAGTGGTATTTTTGTTTATCTGTTTATTCATTTGCAGATTCTGGTGCTTTGATTTGCTGTGTCATCTGGGTTTTGGTTCAACTGAACTGAGTTAAGTCTTGAATCGGGTTTTGTAGGATTTTCAAGTAATTTTTCTTAGTGTTTTGAGGGTTTTTCATTGGCATTACATAGTAGAGAGTAAAGTTTTGAAAGCTGTAAAATGGGTGATACTGAAGAGGTTAATGGTAATGCTGATATGATTCAAAGAATTCACTCTTCATTTGGTACTTCGTCGTCTTCGATTCCAAAACAACAGGCTTTATTGTCAACAAACCAACTTGATATACCTCAATTGAATCCGATTCACATTCGTGCTCGCCACTTTTCACAGTTTGCAACCAATTTTGGCGGTGATAGCATCAAAAGAGTTGGTATACCACCTTCACACCCTAATCAAATCCCACCCATTTCGCCATATTCACTGATCCCAGTGTCTAGGCAAGCGAACCAGCAAATGGGTTCTCAGGGTTTCAGCTCTGGACCTACCCATTCCAGATCTCTATCTCAACCATCGTCATTTTTTTCACTTGATTCTTTGCCCCCATTAAGCCCATCTTCATTTAGAGACTCATCAAGCACTTCAATGTCAGACCAAGTATCCACTGATGTCACGATGGAAGATAGGGATGGAAATTCTCATTCATTATTGCCGCCTTCACCTTTTACCCGGGGTAATGCTTCACGGATTGGTGAGAGTTTGCCTCCACGCAATAAGCATCGAAGGTCTAATAGCGACATCCCATTTGGGTTTTCAACAGTGATTCAATCATCACCTCCACTTATTTCTCCAAAGGTTGCTGGTGGTTTGGACAGGGTGGTCTCTGGGGGGGAGAATTGCGGGGCAGCAAAGCCAGCTCAGTTAGTTAAGAAGGAATCAAGCTGGGAGAGAGGTGGTGATGGCAATGCTGAAGGGACGGGGGAGAGGAAATCTGAAGGGGAAGTTGTGGATGATTTGTTTTCTGCATACATGAATTTGGATACCATTGATACTTTGAATTCCTCGGGGACAGATGACAAGAATGGTAATGATATTCGTGAGGATTTGGACAGTAGAGCAAGTGGGACGAAGACCAATGGAGGTGATAGCAGTGACAATGAAGCTGAAAGCAGTGTAAATGAAAGTGGGAACAGCTTGCAGAGAGCAGCAATGAATTTTTCTGCTGAGAAGAGGGAAGGGATTAAAAGGACTGCTGGGGGAGATGTTGCTCCTACGACTAGACACTATAGAAGTGTTTCTATGGATAGTTTCATGAGGAAGTTGAACTTTGGTGATGAATCGCCTAAATTGCCACCTTCACCTGGGACTCGTCCAGGACAACTCTCACCAAGCAACTCAATTGATGCCAATTCACCTGCCTTTAGCTTGGAGTTTGGGAATGGTGAGTTCAGTGGGGCAGAACTGAAGAAGATAATGGCTAATGAAAAACTTGCGGAGATTGCATTAACTGACCCAAAGCGTGCAAAAAGGTATTATTATTCATCTATTTTGTTGCTCTAATGAAACCATTCATTTGTAATCATTGAACCACCCTTGCATATACTATCATTTATTTTAGTTGCTGGTGCATTCTAGGATTTTGGCCAATCGTCAGTCAGCTGCTCGTTCCAAAGAGCGGAAGATGCGTTATATTTCTGAGTTGGAACACAAGGTTCAAACACTGCAGACAGAAGCTACCACATTGTCTGCCCAGCTTACACTTTTACAGGTAAAGGACTTGTAGTGCTGAGAGATTTTGCCCCACAACTTCTTTTTCTGTTTCTCAATATTCCTCTGTTTTTTTCTCTTTATATTTCCACCAGAGAGATTCTGTTGGGCTCACAAATCAGAATAATGAATTGAAGTTTCGTCTTCAAGCCATGGAGCAACAGGCACAACTTCGAGATGGTATTATTCTTATTAAAATATTTCTGTTGCATTTAGAGGATGGTGCACCTACTCATTTATCTTTTGACTTGTGCGATGAAAGCAGATGTTTGGCTTGTATGCAAGCATCCTTCATTTGCATGGCTTTTTGTGTTTATTCTTTTTCTTGATCATTTCTTTGAATAATATATTTTTATAATTCATGGTAGCAAACACCAAGTCCATAAACACTTTGGCTTTCTTAATGCATATTTGAGTGCTTCCTTGTTTGAGGATAAAAATAGGAAATATATCTAAATTCAAGTGTCTTATGCGTCATCCCTGTATGCTGTTCTGTGACTGTAGGAAAGCAAAGTTGTTTTGTGGCTTTTAGTTCTTTTCTTGTGAAGTTGTTCGAACAATTTGTGGGAATTATGCATCATATTGCAAATAATAACCATGGCAAGTTGTAACCCTTGGTTCTTCTATATCTCAGTTTCATGTCTCAATATTTATAGTTTTCTTCATGTTTGCTCATTAGTTTTGAATGTTCAGGTGCCCATCTGATGCTCGTTTTCTCTCTAGTAAAACTGACACATCTCAAAATGATAATTACGTTTTAATTATTGTACATTAAAAGTGAATGTTTAAGTAATCTTCTTAAATATTTGATGTGTAATTTGTCCTACTAAATGAAACTTAGACTTTGACACCTTTTTGGGTTACAAACAGATTCTAATATTTACTTCAGTAGAACTATAGGGAAATGCATTTACTCTTATGTTTTTGCACTTGCATTGTTTTTAGGTATTGAGGTAGAAACATGTGAGACACTATACTCTTATTCTAGGAAAATTTGGTTTGTTTTTAAGGTTTATTCTATCATACATTTGGGATGTACCTGGAAGAAGAAAAAAGCTCCAAAGATGGATTATAGAAAAGAAAAAGCTTGTGGGGGTAAAATAAGTTGATTGGACAATTAGGTCTTGAAATACATGAAGTCTGAAAGTTAACTCGGAAGAAATGGCAAAAATTGTTACTTTTTGTCAAGAACTGTTTATTTAACTGAAACTACATCTGCTTAAAATTGGCGTAGTAAATATGGAAATTGAAATGGATGAGTCAAAAAAGGGGAAAAAATGTTAGCAATTGTATTTCTGAGAAGCTCATGGTCACCGTAGATGGGGGGCGATCCAACGAAATCACCTAACGTGGCTTATTTTAATTGCTTGTCAAAACTAATTGAACCATTTGTGAGGAAATCTTATGAAGTTGGTTAAGGTAGTGAATATGCGAACCAATGGAACAATCCTAAATTGGAATTACAGATTATATCAGTCATTTGAAAATTCACTTTCTTTTAAACTTCGTCTCCTTTGGTTGCAAACAAAACTAATATTATTTTTCTTTTTGGCTGAGGTATTTTGTTCTCTCATTTTCATGTAAACAATCTTTGACTAGTAGAAGTTATTGAGTGCTAGATGTGTGATTGACTGTATACGTTGAAGTTGTTGAATGTATAGGGCATACTGGTTTAGAGCAGTGTTCTGGCCTGCATAAATACTAAAAGTTACTTGCCAATGCTTACACGTGGTACCATATGTTGCCTCATGGTATTACACTGACTTAAAAGGTACATGATGGTGAGAATGACTAGCAGACAGAACTACTCTCAAAACTGTGTATTGATCTTCTTAACCTCTTACCTGATTTTAATAATGCACTCAGTGCTTGAAAGTTTTGTATGCAAGGTTCTTATATAATCAACAGGGACATAATTGGTGGATTTTCAAGACTTAAATATGAATAATGCATTTCCTTTTTGTGCTGAACAAGAAGTTGCTTGTACTGCACCTACTTCCTGCATGACTTAAATCAGTGCTTTTTAGATGTCAACTGTTTTTTGCTTTTTCTGGTCAATCTTTAATAAGACTAGCTGCATTGCTCTATGCTGAGTCCTGTACATGGTAAATGACTGAGCCTGCCAAACTTGTCTTGGAAGAAGTGCATATGCTTCATTAGTTATTCATCTAATTTTCATTGAGTCATTCTAGGTTTATGCTGCATGTATGTGCATTTCATCCGAATAGTTCACTAATAATCTTTTGTATCCTTCTCTGGATTTTGGGGGTCGTTTGTTGGGGCTGTCCTTTTGCTTTTGGGATCTTTTTATTTATATATATATATATATATATAAATGTATTTGACAATTCTGATGCCTGTATCTGGTTAAATTGTACATTTCATGCCTTGATATTAAATGACATTCTTTTTGGTTTTCTATGAATGGCTTGTTCACTTTCTTGTGAACCTTTTCAGTTTTCATCCTTTGATGCAGTACTACTTTTTTATTTCTAAACATGCCGTATGTATCTGCATTTAATCCCGATAGCTCCTAATATGTGCATTTAATCTCAACAGTCATTCTTTTAGCTGCATTTACCAGCTGTGTACATAACTTTTAATGCAGTCTTAAAAAAGCTTTTAAGAATGTTAAGTTTATAAATGTTCAATTGTGACAGCTCTAAATGAAGCATTAACTGCGGAGGTACGGCGGCTGAAAATCGCTACTCAAGAGGTTGCTAGCGATTCTGACCTATCCAAGGGAATGGTTAATCAGCAGCAGCTTCCCAAAAACTCCCAAATGTTCCAGCTACACCAGCAGCAGTCTTCCCAACTCAACATCCATCAGTTGCAACAACAGCATCAACAATCTCATTCCCAAGTCAACTTTCATCAGTTGCAATCACAGCAGTCACAGCAGCAGCAGCAGCAGCAGCAGCCACAGCAGAATGGGAGCACAACAGCAAAGCCTGAGTCGAATCAGTAGGTTGTGAAGAATGGAAAGGTCTCCTATCCCAATACCTTATCTTACGAGTCTGTCGAATTTATGTTCAGTAGTAGTTTCTTCAGTGCATTCATTTATTACTTTTGCTTGCATCGCCACCAAAAGCCTGTGGGGGCATGGTGACTACAAGTTCAACCTGCATCTCATATCCATCTCGGATTTGTGTTATTAAGTCTTGTTATACAAACAATAATATTTAGTTACATTATTATTCATTATTATAATAGTGTTTATTTAAATCTGGTAGATATAAACATTAATTGTTTGGACTTTTTTGTTCCATGACATTAGAAGAGAAACTTTTTAACTCTTCCAACTTTGTCTATTTCAGTAAAGAATTGTGTATTTTTCTTTGTTTTGTTCTGGTTTTTAACTTCTTTTCCTTCATGGCTTGGTAATGCTTCTTGTTGCCAGAGGTATTAATAGAGGTCTCATTTCAAGAACTCATCTTAGACACTCAAATATTCAGGGAAACTTAGGGCCGCTCTTGGCTGTTGCAACTGATGAATGAGAATGTACACTATTTATTAAGCTTTATGGATTGTAGTTGTGTGATGCTTTTCAATTGAAGAGTTAAAACTTGTTAAGAGAGATGGAGCTCATATGGTGCTAATACAAAGGCCATCTATCTTTATACTTGCTATCCAAACTTTGAAATTGTAGAGAATCCCCAATGTTATCCAAGACCAGTAACTCACAAGCCCTGATGGCCGCAATGCTGAAGCGCCTGATATTTGTCATATTTTGGAAAAAACTTCAGACACCACAAATTACTATGGCTACACGGCTTGATTCAGAAAGGCACGTACATGGACTGCCCTTTGGCAAATCGCAGCTGTTCTTCAACGTTGACATTAGCCACCGCAATATAGGGATGTTGATTTGATTGTTCTGGTTACTTGTACCACGAACATTGATTTTAGGTGCAATCTTCATGTAATGAGCAAGTGACTAGATGTGCATGTGCCCTATCAATGGCACCAAGTTGACTAGATGTGCATGTACCCTATCAATGGCACCAAGTCTAAGGGAGAAGATCAGGCGAATAAACAAAATTGTTCATGCTCGTGCATGGGTTCAACACAACACCAGCACTAGAACTAGAAGACATAAATTAAACCCGGACACTCAGTCTCTCAAAGATGTTAATTTGTATGCTCGTCTCTAATAGTTTGTTTGTTATTAGGAAAAATATTCGGGACTTCGTATACTTAAAATAGTACTTTGGTAAGTCTATCAGTTACTTGAATTCACAATAAAATTAATTTTTTACATACTTTTTATTAAATTGTCTTTGGATGACTTAAATGACCGATTAATAGAATAAATTGAGTCCCAGGCACCACATTAAATATAAATTAATAAGAAGGAACTGAAGTTATTTTTATTTTATAAAAAATAATAAAAATAAAAATAAAACATTGATTGTACTGTGAGCACTCTATTGCAACCCAATTAAGATCATCCACATCTAATGACTAATCCCACCACTCTTTGCAAAATTCCTCTCACTTAAAGACCACCATTACAACAACAATTACAAACAAATAACTTTTAGTTATACATAATTCAAATCACGATAAGATAGAATCCTAATGAAAATGAAATGGTTACTTCTTCTTTCTTATTCACTAGAACAAATTTTTTTTTCTTTGCAAGGGTTTGCTGCTTTTAGGGCTGCTTATTTGGTTATCTTTACTGCCTTTTTCGTCAGCCAAAAGCTGCGGCAGACATACTTCAAAGTTAAATAAAAATGTCACAATTTTAAACATACTCCCGACTAATTGTTTAAATTTACATTTACATTCATCAAAGTTCAAACTTCTTTCATGCATGCAAACCACTCACATTCACGGATCACTCCCAACATTCATAAGACTAAAGTCTTCCACCTATATTGACTTTAATTTGCCGAAAATCGTCAGGATGGTCTCAAGTTCTGGTCTTCGAAAGAGGGCGTGGGTTCAAATCCCACTTCTGATAATTTAATTTTCCTTTCGCAACTTTAAAATGGCATTGTTTCACGTCGTTTCATTTATCTTCTTTAAAACAAAATTCTCATCTAAAATCAAAGGAAAAATTCTTAAAATAATCTTATTTTATACTTACTACTAACCTAAATTATCTACCTAAATCATCTAACTATAGTGTGCTCGTATGTTACAGTATCCGTACTACAGTATTTATATATATATATATTTTTAAAAATTTTAAATTTTAAATTTTTTTAATTTACATAATAAATAATAAGTGATAAAATTAAATTTATTCATAATAAAATTTACTATTTAAAATATACATAAAATTGCAAATTTAAAAATTTTAAAAATAAATTTTATTACTTATTATTTATTACGTAAATTTAAAAAAATAAAAAATTATTTATTATGTAAATTTAAAAAAATAAAAAAATTATTTATTATGTAAATAAAAAAGAAATTAAAAAAATTGGTTCGTATCCACTAAAAGATTAAGACAAAAAATTGACTCCAATTTACTTAAAAAAAAAAAAAAAATAGTCTGAGTTCACTAAAAGATAAAAAAAATTAATCTGAGCCTTGTGCCTTTGATCCTAGTGCTGAACAATTTTTTTTGTTATGCTCCGATCCATAAATTGGAGTACGTAATAACTGTCATACACTCGTGTGGTATACTTTTCATTAGTACTTCCCATAAATGTGTAAGACTTATAATATCACATCCATATATATATATATATAAAATCCTATAATATCATATATATACATAATATTTATAAATGTAATATTTTTGCCAATCACAGAATGATATAAAATTTTCGAACCCCTTCTACAAAGTTTATATATATATATAT
>JAXCLQ010000010.1:5741315-5772594 GCA_035584115.1 Cedrela odorata | reverse complement strand
CTTATTTGTCTGAGATAAACTTAAGTGTTCCATGCCTGAGACCTTTATTATCTGTGTCTAAGACCTCTATGAAGGGATCTTGGAATGAGGTTTTGGTTTGAGGCTCTCAATGTGAGTTTAAGAGGTCTTGACTCTAATCACTCCTGAGGCCTCTTGTCTGACTTTGGGAAATCACATCCCTCATTGTACTTAGGGTTCTTGTTATTTTCTGGTCGATGCCTTTGGGTCTAGGCATATGACGTATTGGGCCCTTAGTTTTAGTAAAAAATAACTGTTTTTGAAAAAAACTAAAAGTTTTCATTTGAAAAGATGTGTCTGCCTGTCGATCTTAAATGCTCAACTGAAAATCTGTCAGCTTCTTGCACGTGGCAGGTTATGGATGGTCATTAAGATCACGACGCTTCAAGTTTTTGACAGATCTTGTTGGCCTTAATGATGACCGCTTCTTTTTGCATTTATGAGGAACATCTTTTTAACCACACTTCTTACATGGCGTCATTTTCTCTTTTGATTTATAACACACATTGACAGTTGAGGTTCCTCAATTTCTTTAAATATTCCCTTTTCATTGCTTTTTCTCCTTTCTACCTTTACTTTTACTTCGTCATTTTTCTCGTACTTCAAGCAATTTTAGCAGTATCACAGTTCTAGTTTCAAGTACAGGCTTCAAGTTCTTTCTTTCTTCAACAACAACTAGTAAGTTTCTATTTCTTATTTCTAGTTGTTATTGTTGATTTTATAGAATTATTGGTTGATTGTGGCAATTTGCTAGTGAATCCCTTAGGATTAGCGACCTTAGACATTTTCCTTTGTGAGTTGTTGATGACCTTGGAGCAACTTTTGACTTTGTATTTTTCTCCCTTATGAATAGAGATAGATTCTATTGATAATGTAACTGTCTCCAAGGAAAACAACTCTGAAAAAGAATGGACTATTGTTCCTGTTCCTCCCCATGTCTCAACGAGGTGAAACTCGACACCATTTGAAGTCGATTGGTTTCCTTCCATTTCTCTAGAAATAGATTTAGAGGTCTATTTTAGGATTTGTAATATTCTTGAAGGGATTTACCTTAGGGTCTCTGAGGAGGATAAGAATCTCAGTTGTCTTCATGAGGGAGAAATTGCCTTCAATGAAGAACTTTTTCACTTAGGAGTCAGATTTCCCCTTCAAACTTATTTTGCCCAAATACTTGCCTCCTTTAGGATCCTTCCTTACCAACTAAATTTGAACAGTTGGGGGATCCTAAATAGTTTGTTTGTCTTGTAGCATATTTTGATCATTTTATTGAGGAAATTGAACATATGTACATATTAAAAAGAAATCCAACAAAGAACCCAAGATGACATTACCTTTAAAACCGACCCAAAAAGCAGAATCCCATCTCTGGTAAACCCACTTACAACAAAAAATTGGAAGAACAAGTGGTTCTTTGTTGGTGGTGACTAAAACTCTAGTTTTAACATTCAGCTACCAAGATTGTTTGGGAAATGAGTCACCTGGAACGATCTATCTGAGTTAAGTTCTCATAGCTTAGAGAGGGTGAGAATGGCTAGGTCATTAGCCTTTGACTAGAGGACTTTACTTTCAGATGATGATTTGATCTCCTTTGGTTTGGTAGGTTTTTGCGTGTCCAAAGGTCAACTAGCTTCGAAAAAAATTTTCTTTAATAGGTAAATGTCTTGAGTCTCATTTCCTATATGCTTAAATCGAATCGTCTGACTTTGGCATGATTTATTTTTCAAGAGATATGGCTTTTAAGGGATCTGCCCCCGACCCCATCAAAGTGCTGAAGAGTTTAGTAAAGGGAAAAAAGGCAGTAAAGGTCCCCCAACCTCCAAAGGCTGCATTAAAGGGTCAAACTAGGGCCTCGGCCTTATCTAGTGTTGTTAAACATTCCAACACGAGTAAGTTTATAGCTCCTAGCAAGGGAGTGGTGATCCAAGACCCTCAAGCACCTTCTCCTCCCCTTGTTCCATAAGCGGATAAGGGGAAGGGAAAAATGAAAGTTGTTGCTACTGGTGTTGAGGAAAGGTTTCATAAGAAGAAGAAAGCATTTTTGCAGGATTTACGTCGAGATTACCGAGGCGACTGAGATGGTCAAGGTGGCTGAGATGGCAGAGGTGCCCGAGTTGCTTTTTGAGGACCTTATTGTAGAGAAAAGGAGTTCTTCGAGCACTTTCTTCCTTACATTAACTAGCAGGCTCGAGCATCAGTTCGAAATGCTCTAACATTGTAGCTAGAGCCTCGAGTTTGGTGCTATTGGAATTTTAACTAAAGTGGCAGAGTTGGGTAAGTTAACTTTCCCTTAGCTTTTTGGTAGAAGAGATATTCCTTTTGTGTCATCAGATTTCAACTTCAGCATGCAACCTTATTGCAGCGAGATACCATTATGAAGGATTTTTTAAGGGAGTCTAATGTTGAGAAAAGGGCGAAAAAGGCCGAGCATATCTTGGTCATAAAGAGGATCAGGGCTGAGTTCGAGCTAGAGAAATAGGCTAAGGAACAGGAAGAGCTTCAGGTTAGGGTGGCTACGACTAAATCTTCCTGCCTCGAGGTCAACAAAATGGTGAGTACCCTGGAATCAGAGCTTGACAGCCTGAAGGAGGAGAGCTGGAGCCTTCTCTTAGAATATGAGAAAAAATGCCAGGAGTTAGCACAGAAGTTGGACGCCAGGAGAAAGAGGTGCATACTCCTATATAAGTAGCTCAAGGAAGATGAGAAGATGATGGAGGCTTGGATCTGGGAGCTTGTTAATGAAGGTATTGACCTAACTTGCAAAACGTTCTAAGGCCAATATCCCTAATTGAACTAAATTGGTTGTATGAGGCCCTAGGACGTGAGCCTTCTCGTCGCGACGGGGAGCTTTAGAGGGAGTTCTTAAGGGGGAAGAGCACCCAAATCTGAAGATCACCAGACCCTCTTGTAGAATCAACTGTTGGTCCTTCGGCTGCCACTCTTGTTAAGCTATTCAAGGTTTCTTCAGCCGAGGTGACTAAAGTTCCTTTCGCCGAGGCTATTAAGGTTGTCTCTGCTACTGAGATCTCTTTTGCTGACCCGATTAATGATCCAGCCGACTCAACCTATTAAACCTAGTTTACCTTAGTCATTTCTTTCTTTATATATATATATATGTGTGTGTGTGTGTGTGTGTGTGTGTATGTGTACGCACGTGCGTGCGTGCTTGTGTACATGCTTGTAATGAACTACACATAATATAATGGACTTGTGCATTAACAAAATAATTTCAGTTTACAAGTCTTTTGGTTGCTTAGCTTCATTTTTTCTTCTCTTTAATACCTAACATTTACTTCAATTCATAGGCTTTAATTGTTACCAATGCATATAATGCTTCTAAAAAAGACTTAACTTGGAATAAGTTGGATAAATAACATTGAATTTGTTAACATTAGTCCTTTGACTTTCATGTCTCAGATCAAATGTCTTCAAACAGGAATCGCGTTAGTCTTGACCTTCATGACTTAACGAATTTAAGATATTGTTACCCTAACTTAAAGTTGTTGGTGATAATCTGAGAACCATTCATCTCTTAACTTTATTCCCAAGATTTAGTAAGACCTCAGACGCTCTTAACTTTTGATTAAAGTTGAGCGTAGTCACTAGAGAGTAGTCGTACCTTTGTGATCCATCTTTTGAGATTATTTTGGAGGCCTTTGCAAGTTATGGTTATTATTCTGAGATGATCTGAAGTTTCAATCCTCTAGCAACCCTATCTACTTTTGCCTTAGGGCATTCTCAAGACTTATTTGAGTTATAAATGTGAGAATTAATCGTCTAGGAACCCAATTTGCTCTTATGTGTTTTGAGGTCATGTTCAATGCTTATTCGAGCTAGAGGCAATGTTGCCTTAAGATGATAGTGGAGTATAATTTCCCGAGAATCTTTTTTTCTCTTGTACGTCCCGAAAGCGTACTTAGGGCTTATTCGAGTTGATGATAGTATTACTTTAAGATAAACATGAAGTAGACATCTGGGAGCCAAGTCACTCGTGCTTGGGCTTTAGGAAGATATTAACGTGAGATGTTTGAGAAATAAGTATTTGGAAACAAAGTTACCTATGTTTGGGCTTTGGGAGGATATTACTCCGAGATATTTGTATCTTTTTATTTCCTTAGTTTGAAACCATCTACTGATTCATGCACTTCTTCATAAGCTTTTTGATGAAAAATAATGATTTTATTTATTTCTAGTGCAAAAATTGTTACAAATCTTTAATGGTTTTAGGAGTAATACAACTTCAATCACTTAGCATTCCACGGCTTTCTGACCTTATTCCCAGCCGAGGATTTCAGTTTGTAAACTCTAGGTCTGAGAATTTGAATGACTTTGTATGGTCCTTCTTAATTAGCTTCGAGGACACCTTTTCTTAGCACTTTGGTGTTTGACTTGGAAAGAACAATGTCAGACGTACTTGTTGTAATATCTGGCCACTCTTTGTTGGTAGGCTGCCACCCTTATCATCATCTGATTCCTTTTTTCTTCAAGTAGATCTAATTCTAAGCACAAGCTCTAATCATTGGATGCTTTATCATATTTGTTGACCTGGAAAGTTGGTATGTTAACTCAATGGGAGTTACCGCCTCACATCTAAAAGCTAGACTATAGGGAGTTTCGCCTGTGGCCACATTCAAGGTGATTTTGTATGCCTGAAAAACCTCAAAATGTTTGTCAATCCATATACCTTTATGTTCATTAAACTTCTTCTTGAGTGCCTTCTTGATGACATTGTTGACGGCTTTCACTTGTCCATTAGCTTTTGGATGAGCAGGCGTTACAAATTTGAGGTTGATCGAGAAGTCTGAGCAAAATTCTTTGAAGCTTGAGTTGTCGAATTGCTTTCCGTTGTCTATGATTAGCACTTGAGGTATTCTGAATTGATAGATAATATTATGTTTGACAAATGCCGTGACCCTTTTTTAGGTAATGGCGGCTAATAGCTCGGCTTTTACTCACTTGATGAAGTAATCAATAGCCATTATCGCATACTTTGTATTTGCTCATGCAGGTGGAAGAGGTCCAATGAGATCTAGTACCCATTGGGAGAATAGTTAAGGGCTCAATAAAGATGTCAGTTTTTTAGAGGGTTGTTTTAGAATATTGTCGTATACTTGACACTCGTAGTAAGTCTTTGCCACCTGAGCTGCATCTTGTGAAAGTGTCAGCTAGTAATACCCTTATCTCAAAATCTTGTACGTTATGGATCAAACTCCCCCATATCCCTCGCATACTCCATGATGGATTTCTTTTAAGATTTGAGCCGCCTCTTCAAGTTTGAGGCATTTAAGATATGAAGTGTTGTAACCCCACTTATAAAATACCTTATCGATAACAGTGTACCTTGCCGACCTATTTTTTTTTTTTTTTTTATCTTTTTCGCCTTATCCTTGTCGTCTAAGAGCTTCCCTTCCTAGATGTAAGATTTTATCTCTTTAATCCAACAAGGGCGAAAGTTAAGCGAGGCTATGCAAGGCTCATCAGCGTTTTCATTTGTGCTCCTTTGCTCTAGAACTTCGATTAGGACTAAGGCCGAAATGCTTCCTTTGAAGGTAAATGTCTGTTTTGTCAACATATTTGCCCTGGGGTTTTCTGACCTTGGGATCTACTTCATGGTGATAGTCTTCAGAGAGCTTAGGAGTCATCTAGCTTTTTCAAAATAAGCCTACATATTGTTCTCCCAAGCTTGGAATTGTCCATCAATTTGGCTGGCTATTAGTTGGGAATCATAATAAATGTTCAGGCTTGTGATTCATGCTGCCTGGGCCAACATGATCCCTGTAATCAGAGCTTCGCACTCCACCTCATTGTTAGTAACTTTAAAGTTGAATTTTAAGGAATACATTACCTCGACTTCGTCTGAATCTGTGAGGACAACATCGGCCCCTCCCCCTTGTGCATTCAAGGCTCCATTAATGAAGTGGTTCCAAATCGGCTTGGTCTCGCCTGAGTTGGTTGAGTCTTATTGTGTCGGATCATACTATTCTTCCATGATTTGATATATGAAGAGATGTTTGGAGATTGACCTTTTAGCCACAAAGTCTGCCAGAGTCTACCTCTTTATTATTTTATTAGGTTTATAGTTGATGTTATACTTACTGAGTTCAATTGATCACTTCACTAATCAGTCTGAGAGGTCGAGTTGGTATAAAATCTGTCTCAAAGGTTGATTTGTCAATACTACCACCTAGTGGGCTTAGAAGTATGGCCATAACTTTTTTGCTGCCACTACTAGTGCTAACGCCAACTTCTCAAGTGGCAAATATTTTGTCTCGGTGTCCAAAAATGCATTACTAGTGTAGTAGATAGAACGATAGATTTTCTCTGCGTCCTCCTTTACCAAGACTAAGCTCACTGCATGGTCATTTACTGCTAGATAAAAGTACATCACATTCTTGCTTGAAGGCTCATTAGGTGTGGTGGTGACACGAGGTATCATTTCAACTCTTGAAAACTGCTTTTGCATTCTTCAGTCCATTCGATCTTCTTCCCCTCTTTCATAATCTGAAAGAAGGGAAAACATCTATTAGTCGCCTTAGACAGGAATCTGCTCAATACTGCCAATTGTCCTGTTAAGTTTTGGAGTTCCTTGAGATTGGATGAGGACTTTAATTCTAGTATGGCTTTAATCTTTTACGGATTGGCTTTAATGCCTTGTTCATTAACTATATACCTAAGAACTTTCTAGCTCGGACCTCTAAATGCATACTTTTTGGGGTTCAGCTTCATGTTGTATCTTCTTAAATAGAATAATGTTTCTTCCAAGTGTCCCGAATGGTCTCGAGCTTTCATAGATTTAGTGATTATGTCATTCACGTAAACCTTCATGGTTTTCTCGATTAATGGCTTGAAAACTCTATTGACTAGCCTTTGGAAAGTAGCGCCTATATTCTTTAACCCAAAGGACATTACCTTATAGCAATACAACCCTTAGTTAGTGATGAACCCAGCTTTCTCCTGATCTGGCTCGTGTATTTTGATTTGATTATACCTTAAGAATACATCTATAAAGCTCAGCAGTTCGTGCCTGGCTATTGAGTTTACCAATTGATCGATCTTAGGGAATGAGAAGCTATTGTTAGGGCATGTCTTGTTCAAATCTGTAAAGTTCACGAACATTCTCCACTTTCCGTTAGCTTTCTTGGCCGTCACTACATTTGAAGCCTATTCTGCGTAATGCATTTCTCTGATGAACTTAGCTTTCATCAGTTTGTCTACATCGGCGTGCACTGCTTCTCTTCTTTCAATGTTGAATGGTAGCCTCTTCTGTTTTACCAGGTTGCACTGGGGATTGATTGCGAGCTGATGTGAGATCACTTGAGGGTCAATCCTTGGCATGTTTTCATGTGTCCATATGAACATGTCCATGTGCTGTCTCAGAATTTCCTTGAATTTCACTTTTTGTTCCTCAGAAAGATGAGAGCCAATCTTAATGATTCTTTGAGGAATCTCTTGGTTCAAAATGATAGACTCAAGCTCTTTTGTTGGCTTTAATATAGGTGGTTTATCGTCAAGCTCGACTTTTTGACCCGACCTTTCTATCACCTTCTAGTCTTGCTAGTTCTTGTTATCGGTTTCAAGAACTTTTGCCCAAGGACATTTTGATAGGCAGTATGAGTTCTATGAGGAGGTTGTGAAGCACGAACAAGTTCATTTTTTTTACTCCCCTTGATGATACCATCCTTTCTTCTACTCGAAATTTTAACTTCAAACAGTGAATATTTTCTACTGCCTTCGTGGTTTTAAGCAAGGGTCTCCCGAGAATCATCGTATATGGAATTCTGAGGTCGACCACTATTGTGGTCTTCTAATATTAGTTTTCTCCCATGGTAATGGGTAATTGCACTTTCCTCAATGGGTAGACACACGACTGGCCGAAGCCATGAAGTGCAGTCCCCGCAAGTCTTAATATCAAGTATTCAATTCCCAAGGAATTAAGAGTTTCCTTAAAAATAATGTCAGCTGTGCTCCATGTATCTACCAAATTTCAACTGATCCAAGATGTTCCTACTAATGATATCATGTTGACAATTTAATATGAAATTAATGACATCATAATATGTTTTATATATTTTCGATGATGACTAAGTGTATTATAAATGTCAAGCAAATATGTGATGATAAAATTAAATAAAACCTGTTGAGAATCAGATAATGTGTGCATAATTATGTTAGTAAGAAATCATTAAAAATTTCCTTGAAAAGCTCTTTTAAAGTTAAACAGGATCAATACATTGAAGCAACAGATCGATACAACGAAATAAAGAGATCGATATATGCTAAGGCAAAAGCTTCAGTTAAAATCCTTAAGACAGATATATCGATACCTAAGGAAAGGGGATTGATATGTGGTAAGCAGATCGATACAAGTTTTGTCCAAAAAGTTACAAAATAATTACACAGCAGACCAGATCGATAATTGGGCCAGAAGAGATCGATACAAATCTTGTTTAGAGAGTTACAAAATAATTACAGAGTAGACCAGATCGATACTTGATCTAGAAAAGATCGATATAAGTCCTGTCCAGAGAGTTGCAAAATAATTATGGAGTAAACCAAATCAATACCTCAAAGTAGAAGATCGATTCATTGAGATTCCAGAGAGTTGGAAATTAATTACGAAGTAAATTAGATCGATACGTAAAAGTAAACAGATCAATACTCAGAACCCAGATTCAAAATTTCGCACAAACATATCAATACATTCAAAAAAGGATCGATACTTCTCTCAATTTAAAACTCAATGGTAACTTCTGCAGCATTTATGACGGACATTAAATGAGCCAAATCAAGCTGTTAGGCACAAGGGTCTTCAAAAAGAGAATGAATATAAATAGAAGATAAACAAAAAAAGAGAACATAGTGTATTATTCTAAAAAATCAAAAAGACATTCTTAAGAACTTTCTTTGTGCGAACAGTGACACTTTCTTTCACTACTATAAAACTTTCAATTCATAAAGTGAAAGAATTTTTCTTTGTGAGATTTAAAAACATAATCACATTTCTCAAATTGTATTGGGTATATTTTCACCCGAAATAAAGAAGATTGTTGTGGATTACTCTTCACCCGTGTAAAAGCAAGTTTACGGTTGCCTTTCACTTTAGAAGGAGTTGTAGTGGTTTCACTTGACCCGACAAAATAAAGAGATAGTAGAACCTCAATGGTGGTGATCTGTATACAAGAGAGTGGACGTAGGCAAACCTTTGCTGAACTACTATAAACTGTATTTGTTTTTCTCTCTCTATACTATTATTTTATTTGTTGTACTGCATGACATTTCTTTTAAGTTTCTAAACTTCTAAAAACCTAATTCACCCCCCTCTTGGGTGTTGTCAACAAGTGGTATCAGAGCTTAACTTAGTGAAATAGGATTAACAACCTTGAGAAGTAGATCAAAAATGGCATCTAGTAGTAACCTTACACAAGTAGTTGAGGGATAATTCACAAACAGACCTCTATTCTTTAATGGAACTAATTATTCCTATTGAAAAAAGTGGATGCAAATCTTTTTGACAACTCTAAATTTTGAAATCCTAAATATTATAGAAGATAGATACTTTCCACCCACAACAGAAGATGTACTAACTAGAAAGAGAAAATTAAAACCAAAAAGAGAATAGACACTTGAGGAAAGAAATAGATTCACTTTAAATGGTAAAGCCATGAACATACTTTACTATGCCTTAGATAGAGCTGAATTTAATAGAATCTCAGGACGTGAAATGGCTAAATCAATTTGGGATATACTTACGGCCACACATGAGGGCATTATAGAGTTAAAAACTAAAAAATAAGCATGTTAGTTCATGACTATGAATTGTTTAAAATGAAATCACATAAAAGCATTAAAGATATGTTCACTCGATTTACTGACATTACTAACGAGAAGTTTACTTAGAAGCTAGGAAGCCAAAGTAACTGTAATTAGAGAAGCAAAAGATTTTATGATATTGCCACTTGAGGAGCTTCTCGAATCACTCATGACATATAATTTGGAAGGCAGATGGAATGATGATGAAAGCAAAGAAAAAGGGAAGAGAAATGTTTCCTTAAAGATCACTAAAAAGGAAGAAGAAGACGATGAAAGTGAAGAAGAATCCGAGTAGGACAAATTTCTTCTCATGGCCAAGAAATTTAAGAAGTACTTCAACAAGAGAAGAAATTGGAAAAGAAGAAATCATCCAAGGAAAGATAAATTCAAAAGAAACAATGAAAGAGAAAAAGAAAAAGAGAAAGAACGAGAAATCATTTACTATGAGTGCAAGAAACTGAGGCACACAAGACCCGAATGTCCATTGAGGGATGATAAGAAGAAGAAGATAATAAATGTGACATGGGATGACTCATCAAGTGAAGATAACACCTCATCATTAAAAATGAGAGAGCCTACTTCTGCCTCATGGGAAAGCAAGAAGATGAGGTAATTTCCCTTGACCAAAATTCTTCTCACTATGACACATGTACAAGTAGTGACAATGATGACCTACTAGAAGATGACTGATGTGATCTAGATAGCATAAGGAGAATTTAAGGAGGGAGCAGATACGATTAAAAAAAGTGATCCATTACATGTTTCAGTTGGGCCTATTACAAGACAAAGAGCAAAGAAGATTAAAAAGGTAATAGCAGGCTTAACTCAGCACATGATGACCGAATATACTAAGTAGATGGGAGGAGCAGACATGCAGCATATGGACTTCATAGAGGAGGGTCTTAGACTGATTCATTTGACCTAAATATTATAAGATCGAGCCTAGTTGTAAGGAAGAGCCCGATCTATGTTTTATGTTTTAAGTTTTAAGTTATTTCATATTTTAATGTTATGGACTGAACTTTAATATTATGTTTTAAAAGCCCATGCATGAAATTAGGCTTTTTTTTTTAGCTTAGAGATAATTTTAGTCTTTACATCATATTAGTGGAGTTCTAGTTCAAATAGGATATGCATTCCTATTAGTATAAGGGTAGTATTAATAATTTAAACACATTATGTCTCATTAATGAAAAAAATGATTAAAATATGATTTCAATTAAATTCATGTGTTATGAGAAGAGTAATTCGTCTTGTTCACTGATTGAACAAATAACTTATCAAAGGAGTGGTGACCTTTGTAGCGTTGTTGCTAGCAAAAGACTATCGAGATTCTACAAGAGTTTTCAAGGGCAGGTTCATTGGGGGTTTGCGTAGATTTTTGAAGGATTTTGTTCTTACAAAATCACGATTCGAGATTCTTGGGCTTAGTTTCTCTTTTGTAGGGTTTTAATATTATGTTTTAAAAGCCCATGCATGAAATTAGGCTTTTTTTTTTAGCTTAGAGATAATTTTAGTCTTTACATCATATTAGTGGAGTTCTAGTTCAAATAGGATATGCATTCCTATTAGTATAAGGGTAGTATTAATAATTTAAACACATTATGTCTCATTAATGAAAAAAATGATTAAAATATGATTTCAATTAAATTCATGTGTTATGAGAAGAGTAATTCGTCTTGTTCACTGATTGAACAAATAACTTATCAAAGGAGTGGTGACCTTTGTAGCGTTGTTGCTAGCAAAAGACTATCGAGATTCTACAAGAGTTTTCAAGGGCAGGTTCATTGGGGGTTTGCGTAGATTTTTGAAGGATTTTGTTCTTACAAAATCACGATTCGAGATTCTTGGGCTTAGTTTCTCTTTTGTAGGGTTTCCTTGGTTTCTTGTTCAAGGGAGTTTCTTGTAAGTTGGTATCAGAGCTTAAGATTCTAAGGTCTGATTTCTATCTTTGTTTCTTTTGTTTTTCTTTTCGTTTTTGTTCCTTTTGTTTGAGTCATCACGAGTTGTTCCTTGTGAAATCCTTGTCTCGGTCATTGCCTGTTCTTTTGCTTTCTTTATGGCTTTTTGTTTTCCATAAAAGACTCATATTTATTTTCCATAATTGTGTTAGATTTAGCTTCTATAATACAGTTAATTTTTGATTTTTCCTTAATTCTTTCAAATTCGGTTTCACTCCAAATTCAATTTCAAATTCGGTTTCCCTGAAAATAAGGAGATTCGGTTTTCTTACTTCTTAAATTAGGGTAGACAAAATCGTGAGAGTTAATTAGTAGGTTGCTTATTTAAGACGTGTTTCTAAAAAGAAAAAAATTAAGAAAGTAAAAAAAGAAAAGAAAAAAAAATCTCTCAAAATTGCATATTGATTAAAGAAAAATAAAATTATCTAGGTATAGGTTTTCTTTGATTGAGTTTCGTATTTGTCTCTTGAGTCATTATACTTCTACTTGATACCTTAGCACCTAAGAATTTTTGTGGTATTTTGCTAGTTAGGATTAAACATTGGTTGTTTAATTTTTTTTTGAATAGTTAGTAGTTCGACATTGAACTTGAGATAATTCTCTTGAGTGGTAAAAGGCAGAGGGTGTGAGCACAGCATCAAGAAAAGCCAATCGAGTGTAAACACGAGCGGAGTGACATCTTGAGTGTAAACACAATATGATTTGTGAGGTTAATTTTTTATTTTCTTGTTATTACTGACCTATTTGTTGAGATGACAGAGAAAAAATTGGGTCTTTTAGATAGACTTAATGCCTTAGACAAGAAGTTTATGGACATAATAGAGAACATAAACACTACCTTATAGAAATTTTCTAGGGAGGTAGCTAGTGTTCAGTTGACTAGTGCTCAGAGGGGGTTTGTGGAGCCACAGCATTCTAGGCAAATATCAATAAGGCAGCAACAGTCGAAGGCACCAGTTGATGAGTTTGAGGTGGAGAATAACTTAGATGAGCTTGAAGATCTCGGTAAGGATGAAGATGAGGATGGGTATAGGCCAAGGGATAGGAGAAATGAGAGGAGGTTTGATAGGAGGGACAGAAGATTTGACAATAGGCTAGACTATAGGAGGGCAGAAAGAAGAGATCACAGAAAGGAAAACCGGAGACATGAGGATAGATATGACCATGATGAGAGAACTTATAATGGTAGGAGAGAGTATAAAAGGAGGAATTATGGTAGGAGAGATGAGTTAGATGATGATTTGGGCATTATAAAAATCAAGATTCTATCTTTCCAAAGCAGAAACAATCCAGAAGCTTACTTAGAGTGGGAAAAGAAAATAAAGATGATCTTTGACTACCACCATTATTCAGAAGAAAAGAAGGTGAAATTAGCAGTCATTGAGTTCACAAATTATGCTATGATATGGTGGGATCAGTTGGTTTCTAATAGGAGGAGATACTATGAGCGGCTTATTAAGACTTGGGCAGAATTGAAAGCTTTGTGTGTAAGAAATTTATTCCCAGCCATTACTACAGAGAGCTATATCAGAAGCTACAACATCTATACCAAGGCTCAAAGAGTGTTGAGGACTACTATACTAAGATGGAAGTAGCGATGATTAGGGCGAATGTGGTAGAAGATAGAGAAGTCACTATGGCTTGGTTCTTAGGTGGGCTGAATAAGAAGATTACGAGTGTAGTTGAGCTGCATCATTATGTGGAGTTAGAAGATATGCTACATATGGCAATTAAGGTAGAAAGACAATTGAAAAAGAAGTCTTCATCTATATATACATCACAGAGCACTGCTACTTAGAAGGGGAAGTGACCTAGTATGGAAAAATGGGATAGAGGTTATGACAAGCCCAAACCGAGAGTGGTAAGGGGAAAGAAGTGGAATCAGGCAAAGTTAAGGTTAAGTCTGAGGTCGTAGTACGAAGATCCAAAGAGATAAAGTGTTTTAAGTGTTTGAGTATGGGACATTATGCATCACAATGCCCTGATAAGAGAATGCTAGTAATGAAGGTTGATGGTGATGTAGATTCTATAGATGGTGATGTAGAGGATGAGATGTCTATTTTAGAGGATGTTAGTGATCATGAGGGAGCAACTTTCCCATAGGATAACCTCTCATTAATTGTTAGACAAGCATTGAGTACTGAAGCTAGAGAAGATGAGACTAAGTAGTAAAGAGAGAACATATTCCACACTAGGTGTCGTGTGAACGGGAGGTTTTGCAGTATGATTATTGATGGAGGTAGTTGCACCAATGTAGCTAATATAGCTTTGGTAGAGAGATTGTGATGGCTTATTTGAAATATCCCAGGCCATATAGGTTACAGTGGTTGAACGAGTGTGATGAAGTTAGAGTGACTAAGCAGGTGTTGTTGAACTTCACTATTGAGCTTTATACAGGTAAGGTTTTATGTGATGTGGTGCCCATACATGTGGGCTACATTCTTTTGAGGAGGCCTTGGCAGTTTGACAAAAAGATTATATATGATGGGATTAGAAATAAGTATTCATTTCATCATAAAGGAAAGCCCATCACTTTATACCCTTTGACATCTAAGCAAGTGCATGAAGATCAAGTTAAACTGCAATTAGAGAGTGATAAGGAAAAGAAAAGAGAGGTTGTGTACTTGGGGGTAAAATTAGAAAGTGTTGAGAAAAGTAGGGCTAAAACCGAAAATGAGAGAAGAGTGGGGGTTAAGGTCGAGAGTGAACCCCAAGGAGAGAGGGCCGAGAGTGAAAGAGATAAAAAGATGAGAGTGAAAAAAAAGTTTTTATTTAGGTGAGGGCAAAGTGAAGAGAGCTTTTATGACTAGCAAGCTCATGCTGCTACTAGTCTTTAAACACATTGCTTTTTCTTTACTGACCAACACTAATGATATTTCACTCCCTGTTTCTATTTCTGCTCTTTTACAGGAATTTGATGATATACTCATAGAGAACATCCCTAATAGACTTCACCTATTAGAGGGATTGAGCATTATATCAATTTTGTACCTGGAGCAGTCATTCCTAACAAGCCGGCATACAGAAGTAATCTTGAGGAGATAAAGGAACTTCAAAGGCAAGTAGAGGAATTGATGGCAAAGGGTTATGTACTTGAAAGTATGAGTCTTTGTGCAGTAACAGTACTGTTAGTGCCTAAGAAAGATGGGTCATGGCATATATGCGTGGATTACAAAGCCATCAACAATATAACAGTAAAGTATCGCCACCCTATCCCTAGATTAGCTGATATGTTAGACGAATTGCATGGTTCCAAGTTATTTTCTAGGGTAGATCTTAAGAATGGATACCATCAAATTCGTATGAGAGATGGTGATGAGTGCAAGACAGTATTTAAAACCAAACATGGCTTATACGAGTGGTTAGTAAGGCTTTTTGGTTTAACAAATGCCCCTAGCACCTTTATGAGATTAATGAACTATGTCTTGCGTGCATTTACAGGGAAGTCTGTTATTGTCTATTTTGATGACATTCTAGTGTACAGTAAGTCATTAGAAGAGCATGTATAACATTTTATGCATGTTCTTAAAGTTTTGAGGAAAGAAAAATTGTATGTTAACCTTAAGAAATGCACATTCTACATAGATATAATTGTTTTTCTTAGTTTTGTTGTATCTGCAGATGGTGTTGAAGTGGACAAAGATAAGGTTAAGGCTATTCAAGATTGACCTACACCTAAGTCTGCAGGCGAGGTTAGGAGCTTCCACGGGTTAGCTAGCTTCTATCGTCAATTTGTTCGAGATTTCAGTAACATTGCAACACCACTTACCGAGGTCGTGAAAAAGACAATAAGTTTTTAGTGGGGTGAAGAGCAAGAGAATGCCTTTCAAATTTTGAAGAAGAGATTATGCAGTGCACCAGTATTGGCATTGCCAAATTTTGATGTAACGTTTGAGATTGAGTGCGACGCTTTAGGCATAGGTATTATAGCAGTGCTGATGCAAGTGAAAAGGTCTATTGTTTATTTTAGTGAGAAATTGAATGGGGCAGCATTGAAATACCCTACATATAATAAAGAATTATATGAGCTCGTGAGAGCATTGGAGACTTGGTGCATTACATATGGCCTAAGGAGTTTGTCATACACACAGATCATAAATCCTTGAAACACCTTAAAAGGGCAAGGAAAGCTGAACAAGTGCCATGCGAGGTGGATAGAGTTCATAGAAACATTTCCATATGTGATTCGCTATAAGCAAGGTAAAGAAAATGTAGTTGCAGATGCCTTATCACGTAGGTATATTTTACTTACTTCACTAAGTGCAAGAATGCTTGGGTTTGAATTTATTAAGGAACTTTACGCATGTGATACTGATTTTGCTGAAATTTATGCTGCATATGAAAAGTTTGCATTTAATAAGTTCTATAAGCATGAAGGATTTTTGTTTCAAGAAAATAAGTTATATATTCCTGTTTGTAGTATGCGTAAATTACTAGTTAGAGAAGCGCATAGAGGAGGCTTCAGGGGCATTTTGGTATTAGTAAAAACCTTAAGGATTTTAAGTGAGCATTTTTATTGGCCTAAAATGAAGCTTGATGTCGAGCATATTTATGATAGATGTCTGACTTGTAAGAAGGCCAAATCTAGGGTAATGCCTCATGAATTGTATACACCCTTGCTAGTACCTAGTGAGCCTTGGGTAGATATATTTATGGATTTTGTGTTAAGATTACCTAGGACTAAGTGGGATAGAGATTCTATTTTTGTAGTGGTTGACAGATTTAGCAAGATGTTATATTTTATTGCATGCCATAAAACTGATGATGCCATTATCATTGCTGACCTGTTCTTTAGAGAAATAGTATGACTTCATGGGATTCCTAGGAGTATAGTGTCGAACAGAGATGTCAAGTTCCTTAGTTACCTTTGGAAAGTCTTGTGGGGTAAATTAGAAACCAAACTTTTATATCTACTACATGTCATTCCCAAACTGATGGACAGACAGAGGTGGTTAATAGGACTTTGACTCAGTTATTACGTACTATTGTCACTAAGAATTTGAAGACTTAGGAAGAGGATTTGCCTTTTATTGAGTTTGCATATAATCGTTGCATTCATTCTTCTACATCTTATTCACCATTTGAAATTGTTTACGGGTTTTAGCCATTAACCCCATTGGATTTAATTCCTTCACCTGTTGATGAGTGTATTGGCTTAGATGGTAAACGAAAGGCTAAGTTGGTTAAGTAGATTCATGAGAAGGCACGAGAGCACATACAAAGAAAGAATGAACAGTACGCTACTTATGCTAATAAAGGAAGAAAACGTATGGTGTTTGTGCTTAGTAATTGGGTTTGGCTACACATGCGAAAGGAGAGATTCCTATTACAGAGAAGATCCAAGCTACAACCTAGAGAAGATGGTCCTTTTCAAATTTTAGAGAGGATTAATGATAATGCATACAAGCTAGATCTTTCAAGTGAGTATAATGTGTCTGCTACATTTAACGTTTCTAACTTATCCCCTTTTAATGGAGGTACTGATTCGAGGACGAATCCTTTCGAGAAGAGAGGGAATGATGTGATCTAGATAGCACAAGGAAAATCTAAGGAGGGAGGAGATATAGTAAAAAAAAAGTGATCCATTACATATTCTAGTTGGGCCTATTATAAGACAAAGAGCAAAGAAGCTTAAGAAGGCAATAGCAGTCCTAGCCCAGCACATGATGGCTGAATGTACTAAGCAGACGAGAGGAGCAAAAATATAGCATATGGACTTCATAGAGGAGGGTCCTAAACTGATTCATTTGACCAAAATATTATAAGATCAAGCCTAGCTATGAGGAAGAGACCGATCTATATTTTATGTTTTAAGTTTTAAGTTATTTCATATTTTGATGTCATGGGCTAAACTTTAATATTATGTTTTAAAAGCCCATGCACAAAATTAGGTTTTTTTTTTTTGGCTTAGGGGTTATTTTAGTCTTTGTATCCTATTAGTGGAGTTCTAGTTTAAATAGGATATGCATTCCTATTAGTATAAGGGTAATATTAGGGTTTTCTGTAAAAAATTATTTAAACACATTGTGTCATTAATGAAAAAAAAACGATTAAAATCTGATTTCAAGTAAATTCGTGTGTTGTGAGAAGAGTGATTGTTCTTGTTCAGTGATTGAACAGATAACTTATCAAAGGAGTGACGACCTTTGTGGCGTTCTTGCTAGCAAAAGATTATCGAGATTCTACAAGGGTTTTCAAGGGCAGGTTCCTTAGGGGTTTGCATAGATCTTAGAAAGATTTTGTTCTTACAAAATCACGATTCGAGATTCTTGGACTTAGGTTCTCTTTTGTAGGGTTTCCTTGGCTTCATGTTCAAGAGGGTTTCTCGTCAATGACTTATGTGCCTTATATTAAGAACTTAGGGATGATTTTTAAAAGTTATATGTTAGTTATAAAGAATTAAAGAAAATGAGTCATTGAAATTAAAAGTTAATGAACTTAACCATAAAAATGATTCTAGCGTAATTAAGGAATGTAACACATTGAAAAATGAAAACAAAAACTTGAAAGATGAAATCATTTCCCTTAAAAATCTGTTAGCAAAATTTACATAAGGAAAAGAAACCTTAGATAAACTCTTAGGTAGTCAAAGGCTAGTATTTGATAAAGCCGGACTTGGATATAAACAAAGAACCAAACAAAAGGCCTTTGCAAACTATTTCGTAAAATCTACACAACAAGTAACATCATCCATTACTTGTCATTATTAAAATAGGAAAGGTCATTATAGCAACGCATGTCTACATAAAAAGAATAAGTATAATAGACCTAAGATGATGTGAGTACCTAAGGGCACAAAACTTAAGGAAACCATGCATGCTAAGATGGCTAAGACTTTCAAAGGTAGAACTAGTATTTATAGACCTAAAGTCACTTGGGTACCAAAATAAACTTCTCTATTTTATAGGTACCGCATGTAAAGAGCAACAAGTATAAAAAGAAGTAGCTCTTCGATAACGATTACTCAAGACACATAACGGGAAACAAGAGGCTATTTCTCCATTTAAAGAAAGAAGAACAAAAAGATGTAATCTTTGGAAACAATAGCCAAGGTAAAGTGAAAGGTATGGGTACCATTGACATCAACTCAATCTCAATTAAAGATATTTTATATGTTAAAGGTCTTAAGTATAACTTACTTAGTATGAGTCAATTGTGTGATTGTGGATATAATGTTATATTTGTTAATAATGAATGTGAAGTATTAGATGAACATGAAAATAAGTTATTTTATGCTTTTAGGAACAATGATGAGTATATCATAAAACTGGAAAAATTGAATGAAATGAATGACATTTGTTTGCAAGCTCTTTGTGATGATTCTTGGATGTGGCATAGGAGATTAGGATATTGTAGTATAGATCTTTTGTAAAAACTTGCTAAACAATGCTTGTTAGGAGATCTTCCTAATTTAAAATTCACAAAAGACAAAATATGTAGTCTTTGTCAACTAGGAAAACAAGTTAAGACATCATTTAAACCTAAAAACTTAGTTTCTACAACAAGACCTCTAAAACTCTTAAATATGGATCTTTTCAAACCAAATAGAGTTGTATCCTTAGGAGGAAAATTTTATACATATGTAATCGTAGATAATTATTTAAGATTTACATGAGTGTTCTTCTTGGATAGCAAAAATAATACATTTGAAACATTTGATAAATTCTTAGGAAGTGTTAAAAATAAAGTAGACTATAAAATCATAAAGATTAGAAATGATCAAGGTAGGGAGTTTGTAAACAAAGACTTTAAAAATCTTTGCAATGAGAATGGATACTCTCACAATTTCTCTACACCTAGAACCCTATAACAAAATAGAGTTGCCAAAAGAAATAATAGAACCTTACAAAAAATGGGTAGAACAATGCTAAGTGAATATAACTTACCCGAATACTTTTGGGCGGAGACTATTAACACCGCATGTCATATAACAAATAGGGTTCTAATTAGAAAAATATTGAACAAAACTCCATATGAGCTAATCTTTTAAAGAAAACCAAAGATTAAATTCTTTAGAGTATTTTGATGTAATTGTTACATTATTAATACCAAGGACAACCTAGGAAAATTTGAACAAAAATCCAATTTAGGAATATTTCTAGGTTATTCCTCTAAAAGCAAAGCTTATAGAGTTTTCAATAGAAGAACTCAAGTCGTGGAAGAAAATGTGCATATAACTTTTGATGAATTTAATCTCGACTTGGCTAAATTAATTGCTAAAGAAAAAGAGAAAGAATTGGAAGTCATTGAAAACTTAGAAAATTTAAACTTAAATGATGCACCTTTAGAAAAAAGAAAAGAAATTGTAGAAGAAGAGTAAATCACTAAAGAGCTTCCCAAGATATAAAAATATACTTATAGTCATCCAAAAGAATTAATGATAGATGATTTCTCATAAGGAGCTAAAATTAGAAGAAAAGTAAGAGAAATGGATGAAAATCTAAATAAAGTTCAAAACCTAACTTTTGTCTCTCAAATTGAGGCAAAACAAGTTGAAGAAGTCCTAAATAAAAAAAATTAGTTAATGGTTATGTAAGAGGAATTAAATCAATTCAAAAGAAATGAAGTTTGGACCTTAGTACTTAGACCTAATGATTATCCAACTATAAGCACCAAATAGGTGTTTAGAAACAAAATTGATGAAAGAGGGAATATCTCTCGAAATAATGCTAGACTAGTGGCATAAAGATATAGTCAAGAAGAAGAAATAGACTATGACGAAACATATGCTCCCGTAGCTAGATTGAAAGCCATTAGAGTGTTCTTAAAATTTGCATGCTATAAAAATTTCAAACTTCATCAAATGGATGTCAAAAATGTATTTTTAAATGGTTTTATAAATAAAGAAGTTTATGTAGAGGAACCTCTCGATTTTGAAAACTATAAATTTTCAAATCATGTCTATAAACTCATTAAGGCACTCTATGGTTTAAAACAAAGACCTAGAGCTTGGTGTAAAAGACTTATTGAATTTTTGCTAAAACATAACTTTGAAAAGGGGAGTCTTAATACTATACATTATTAAAACAAAAAATGATGATATTTTATTAATACAAATATATGTTGGTGATATCATTTTTGAAAGTACAAATCAGTTCTTATATATTGAAATTTCAAATCTTATGAAATGTGAATTTGAAATGAATATGATAAGAGAATTAGATTTCTTTTAGGACTTCAAATTAAACAAATAAATAATGGAATTTACATATATCAATCAAAATATATCAAAGAATTGCTAAGAAAATTTGACATGATAGAGAGCAAATCCATTCAAAATTTTATGAGCACTTCTACTTCATTAGATAAGCATGAAATAAGAAAGAATATAAATCAAAAGTTATATAGAGGCATGAATGGATCACTATTTTATTTGACTGCCTCTAGACCCAACATTTTCTATGGAGTATGTATATGTGCTAGATTTCAATCCAATCCCAAGGAGTTACACTTTGTAGCGGTAAAACGAATTTTTAGGTACTTAAGAGCTACACCTAACTTAGGATTATTTTATTCAAAGGATGGTGAGTTTAACTTGAAGGGCTATTCGGATGCCAATTATGGAGGATGCAAAGTGGATAGAAAATATATAAGTGATACTTGTTACTTCCTTGGAAATGCTCTAGTATCTTGGTTTAGCAACAAATTAAACATGGTCGCACTTTCCACTACCGAAGCCGAAAACATATCCGTTGGTAGTTGTTGTGCTCAACTTCTACATATTAAACATCAATTGCAGGATTATGAATTAGATCTTAGTAAAATTTCGATTCTTTATGATAACATAAGTGTCATAAACTTGACCAAGAATCCTGTTCATCACTCTAGAACTAAGCATATAGAAATCTGTCACCATTTCATTAGAGATTATGTTAGTAAAGGAGATGTCTATCTATAATATGTGAATACAAATCTTCAATTAGTTGACATTTTTACTAAGCCACTTGATAAGGATCGTTTCTGTGCAATTAGAAATGAACTAGGAATGATGAAAATTGATTGAATCTTAATTGAACTTGTTTGTGTGTATTAAGTGGACAGAAAATCATTTCTGAAAGAATTCGGATTAATACTTTTATCACAAAGTACCAATATCTTCATAACGGATCGATACACCTCTGATACTGTATCGATACCTATATGCATTAGAGTCAATATTAACACAGCTCTTAAATGTATCGATATTGAAAATTCAATCCTGTTCGCATTGATACATTTCATGATCGGATCGATATTTTAGCTCATGTACATGAGTGGCCATATCTACTTTGAAATTTTCAAAAGACTCATCATTCATCTGCTAAAATTAAATGTGCATTAAAAGACATGTTTATACATCAATGTCTGTTCATTCTCCAACAAGCATGTATCGATGCATTCTTTTTATTGTATCGATACCCGTACTTATAAAGATGAATGAATTGAAACCTTTTCAAAGAAGATCGATATCTCCTCTTAGATCTAGAAATGGATTGACTTGATACTTTTAAGAGAATTCTCGTCTAAAAAGTGCTTAAATCTAAACATATCGATACTTTCTTTTCACTCACAAACTCAAAGTTTTTTCTCTACAAACCTTAGCTTTTTGAAATCATCTATTCCAGCTCTCTAAATCTTCTAACTTTTTTCAAGAACAAACTTGAAAATGCCCAAGACAAAGAAGCCCAAAGAGAGAGAGGTACCAATCCAGAGGCCGAGGATTGGTACCTCTCTCTCTTCCTAAATCGAAAAGTCAGCCCTGGCCGAGTTCTTGACTTCAATTTCCTGCTGTCCATCAAATTCTCGTACCTTAAGACATTTGAAGACTTCGAATGGATTAAATTTCTTAGCCTATAAAGGAAATACTTTGACAGCCTTTTCAAGATGTTTTACTTAAATCTTGACGCCAAGGATCCTCACACGGGGAAAACCAAACTGACAGAGTTTACTAGCACTATTTGTGGGCATCCATTTTAGCTTAATACGAGTCTTTGTCCTGCATCATTCACGTACAAGAATAGGGTATCTCTTATCCAGCAAACGCGTTTCAACCACTCGAAGCATGCAAAATAATATACAAAAACCCAAATCTAACCAAAGTTAATAACAAAGTAGTGCATTTAGGCATCCACGTGCGAATTCTTCATTTAATTGTCTCATATAATCTCAACACGTGTTCTGGACGCTTTCTAGAGATGACATATGAAGACATGTGGTGGATGCAAAGCATAATAGAAGGTAAGTGGCCTGTCCTGATTTTCTGGATTCTCAATTTTATGGTAAGTCCATCATGAATTCATGCTGAGATAGATACCATTGAGCTTCTAGCTACTGTTATGTTATTGGAGACCACACTCCGACACATGTATTATAAACAACAAGTAGATGGAGAATGAATGGTTTAAACTCGCTACAAGCACTTACATAGCAAAGCGAACACTACACAAACACCACAACAGCACTCAACTTAAGTACGAAGTAGCAGCCATAACAAGAATTTCATCATGATCTGAACCTCTCTCAGTTTCAATTGCATAGGAATCACCATCACCTCCCTCATCAGTATTATTGCATATAATAGAGGACATTCAAGCCAAGATGACACACATGAAAGAAGGGGTGGAAACCGTTATGACAAGCTTTGATGAGCGCCTCACTAGCCTTAAAACCATGGTCACAACGCAAATGCACAAGATCTAAGAGTATCTTGCTTGGGAGGAACAAGGCATCACATAGCTTGGATGACTCGGACTCAAGTTCTATAGTGAAACTCTTAGATTTATGTAGAGCTTAGCTAGAGTAGCCACCCCAGCACCTGCACCTGCATATTATGGCCATATTGCCTCTTCATCTCGATCACGACCTCCTCCACACACCTTACGGCCTAGTACTTCCCATACAGTCGACTTAGATGTTTATAGCAATAGTTATAATAATCTTTGTCTTTGGCACTTTGTAATATTGCTTATGTGTGTTTTCAAAAATGTTTCTCTCTATTTTCTGTTTTCTTTGACTTAATGCTTAATGAAGAGAAATGTGCACTTACTTGCTATTATTTGCTTTGTTTCATTATATCGCTACGCATGTATGCCATTTTTGACTTCTTCTTTGATTGTTGACAAAAGAGGGAGACTTTGATAACCTTCTCTTAAGGGGGAGACACTAAATAATTGAATTATTAATTTAAGCATCACATTAAGGGATAGAAAGAACAAAGAGGATTAAAAACCTTATGGGAAATTAGACACTTTATTTGATTAAAAATCTTGAAGAAATACTTAGTTTTTGTCATTATCAAAAAAAATGGAGATTGATGATATCATATTGACAATTTAATATGAAATTAATGATATCATAATATATTTTATATATTTTCGATGATGACTAAGTGTATTGTAAATGTCAAGAAAATATATAATGATAAAATTAAATCAAACCTGTTGAGAATCAAATAATGTGTGCATAATTATGTTAGTAAGAAATCATTAACAAATTTCTATGAAAAGCTCTTTTAAAGTTAAACAGGATCGATACATTGAAGCAACAGAGAGATATATTTATTGAACGGATCAATAACAGGAAGTAAAAAGATCGATATATACTAAGGCAGAAGCTTCAGTTGAAATCCTTAAGACAGATATATCAATATATAAGGAAAAGAGATTGATACGTGGTAAGCCAATCGATACTTGAGCCAGAAAAGATCGATACAAGTCTTGTCCAGAGAGTTGCAAAATAATTACGGAGCAGACCAGATCGATAACTGAGCCAGAAGAGGTCAATATAAGTCCTATTCAGAGAGTTGCAAAATAATTACAGAGCAGACCAGATCGATACCTCAAAGTGGAAAATTGATAAATTGAGATTCCAAAGAGTTGGAAATTAATTACAAAGTGAACCAGATCGATACGTAAAAGTAAATGGATCGATACTCAGAATCCAAATTCAAAATGTCACCCAAACAGATCGATACATTCAAAAAGGGATCGATACTTTTTTGAATTTAAAGCTCAATAGTAATTTCTACAGCATTTATAGCGGATATTAAATGCTCAAAATCAAGCCATTAGACACAAAGGTCTTCACAAAGAAAATGAATATAAATAAAAGATAAATAGAAGATAAATAGAAAAAGAGAACACAATGCATTATTGTGAAAAATCAAAAAGACATTCTCATGAACATTCTCTACGCGAATAATGACACTTTCTCTCATTACTGTAAAACTTTCAATTCTTATTGTGAAAGAATTTTTCTTTGTGAGAGTATATTGATATATCTACTCTAGTGTAAGATTTAAAAACAGAATCACATTTCTCAAATTGTATTGGGTATATCTTCACTCAAAGTAAAGAAGATTGTTATGGGTTACTCTTCACCTGTGTAAAAGCAAGTGTACAGTTGTCCTTCACTTTAGAATAAGTTGTAGTGGATTTCACTTGATCCGACAAAACAATGAGATAATAGAACCTTGGTGGTGGTAATCTGTATCCGAGAGAGTGGAAGTAGGCCAAGTTTTACCGAACTACTATAAATTATGTTTGTTTTTCTCTCTCTATACTACTAGTTTATTTGTTGTACTGCATTACATTCTTTTTAAGTTTCTAAATTGTTGCCAATTGGGCCAACACCTACCATTAGAGTTATCACTAAAGTGTTATCGTGTGGGTAGTGTACTCTAACTTTATCTTTGTTTGTGAACATAATTGATACCAAAGTGACCTTTTGTTTCTTCTTAGCTCTGACATTTATAATGTGGATGTTCGAGGCGACATTCAACAATGAATACCATAAATAGTTCTTTTTGCTCTATTCGAATTTTTAGCCAATGTAGTTTTTCTTGAGATCACCATAGTCCATTTTTTGTGCATCTACTAATGTTCGATCTCTTAGTTGAAGGCGTCGAGCTCTTCCCTATTATTTTCTATAAAGTCTGACAAGTAATTGCTTCGAATCAGCATCTCGATCTGATATCTGAGATCGAAACACTCGTATGTCAAGTGTCCTGTACTTTGACAGAATTCACAATACTTGTTTTATGCACTTCCTCTCAGTTTAATTTTTATAGGATGAGATTATATCAGTATGGTTCATCTTCTCTTGATTTCCTGGTAGACGTGTGATAGTGGGACATTCAAAGGAGTGAAGACTTTATCCTTTCTGTCTCGTCCCTTCTTGGTCGTGACGTTCTCTTAGGGAAAATTCAGCTATTCTATTTTGCCCCTGAGCTTGTCTCTCATTTCTTTCAAAGTCCCAAAAGTTTCTTCTATCGTCACGTCTTTTTCTCGAGTCAATCCTTAGGTTTCTCATCTCAATATGAGGTGGTGGTCCGAGAACCTTTTCTTCTTTTAATTTGAGGGTAACTTGATCTTCAATTCAATCTCGTTCAAAAGCTTCCTTCGAGCTATTTCATAGGTGGTAACAAATGGTTTTCGCATAGCGTACCACCCTCGATCTACTCGTAAACCTTTTTTGAGACCTTCTAAAGCCAAGGATTGATGATAAGCCCCAAATTTCATTACTTCGTCATGATATCTTTTGACCAAATTCCTAAAGCTTTCACCTTCCCCTTACTTTATGAGTAGTATCGAGCCAGGAGTTTTAAGGCTAACAATTGCCTCTAGGAATTCGTTAACAAATATTTCATATAATTGTTCGAAGTTGCAAATACTGCCTGGGGTTAGACTAGTAAACCATTTCTTCATTTGCCCTTCTAAAGTCAATGGGAATAAGTTGCACATCTGAAACTCGTCTAACCTTATCAATATCATCTCCCTAAAGAGATCCACATGCAGAGACGGATCAGTTTTTCCCATAAAAGAGTTTATCTGTGGCATCTTAAACTTCCTAAGAAGAACAAGATTTAGGATCTTTTAGGAGAAGGGGAACTTGGAGTATAGACTTATTCGTGAAGCAGGCTCGTCATCCTTTCTTCGCCCTCGTCTCTTTTAGTCTTCTAATTCCTCGACAAATTTTCTGACACAGGCCACCAAATTATTAACCCGGTCGTTATTTTCCTTGTGCCTTTTTCTTCAAGGTAAACTCTGCAAAGAGGCTTCTCTCTCATTTCGTTGTTTTCGATTAAGAAACGTCCTTAAATCCTCAGGACCGGAACTATCACCCCCGTTTACGAATAATCATTGAATCTTTAGGGAAATACTAAAATTCAAGCTCAAGTTCACTAATGGTTCTAAAGGAAATATCTTCACCTCATAGCTCTTCAGATGGATGGCTGAAAGCTTTTCCCTTTCCTTTTTTAGTGGCTGTATACCTCTTCCTAGGGGTGTTCTACCGAAAATTGGTTTCATGTTTCTTAGTTCATAAAACACTTGGAACGCTACTTTTCACTACTTCTCCCAGTACAAGCATCTCTAACTTTTGAGAATCGGCTTAGAGCATCCTCTTTATTCTCATTACCTTCTCAACCAAGGCTTGGATCTGCCTATCTTTTTTCTGCATGCTGCCTTTCATTATCAGCCAGTCTTTTAACTAACCATGTAGTTTCCAAGATTCCTTGGTTGGAGGGAATATGGTGTGTTGACAAAGCCTTTAAACTATGATTTGCGCCTTCTACAGGTGGTAGCTGACTGTCATTACTCTGATTAATTGTCGCTATCTCTTCAAGGGGATTATTGTGAGGAATTCCTCTTGCCGTTGCTTGGTTTCTTGTCACATAAGTTCAAGAGGTTACCATTATTTACTTTTAATGGTGGTTTTTGACTTTTTGTTCAGTATTCCCACAGACAGTGCCAAATATTGATTTGGAAAAAATCCTTCCTTGGATCACAATAGAAACCTAAGAGGGTAAAAGTTGGTTGTCAGACGAAAACTCTTCGATGCTTAAGTCAGGGTTTTGCTTTATGTAAGTAAAGAGAAAGAGAATCTAGACTCTTAATGCTAGAGTTTCATAATGTGTACCTGTTTATCCGTAGTCTCCTTTTATAGATACTCTTGTCTCTCAAGTTTAGTAAAATTCTATGGAATCTAGAAACAAGTATCTCGCCGTACGGGAATCAAGGGGATTTTATTTAATAAGCATTGGTTTTTTGAATTTAACAGGATCTTGAGCCCTTCTTGTAGAACGCATCTACTAGGCCTGGAATCTTTATTATGGAATACCTTTATTAGGTTAAGGATCCTTACTATAGAGGAATCTGGGAAAGAAATGAATCTTCCCTTAATGCATAGTTATGAAGAAGTCTTGAAAACCACTACTTAAGGCCTTCTTATTTGCCTGAGATGAGCTCAAGTGTCCCCTGCCTGAGACCTTTATTATTTGTGTCTGAGACTTACATGAAGAGATCTCGAAATGAGGTTTTGGCTCAAAGCTCTCAATGTGAGTTTAAGAAGTCTCGGCTCTAATCACTCTTGAGGCATCTTGTCTGACTTTGGGACGTCTCAACCTTCATTATACGGGAGTCCTTGTTATCCCTTAGTCGATGCCTTTGGGTTTGGGCCTATGACGTATTGAGCCCTTATTTCGTCCTAGGCTGTATACCCAACAACTAGAAATGGCCATTATATACATACATCTTAGGCTTACAATTAGGCTTCATTTAACATAGATTTTGGGTCATTATTTTGTATGCAAATTTAGGCTTTATGGGCTTGACATTGGGCTTTTTATTTTTATCAACTTGAGCTTGGTTGGTGGGCTTGATCTTTGACTTGAATATGTAGGCTTCATGTATCCTACTTCTTAAGCTTTGATTTTTTGGGCCTTCATTCATACAATATTGGGTTTAATTTGGGCAATTCTTTTATTTTTGCACTTTTTCCCCACTGTTATGGCAACTTTATATTTCTTCACACATTTTGTTAGAAATTAATACATTGGCGTCTCGAACTTTGAAAACCTTCCATTCAAGCCACCGTCATCTTGTGTTAATTTTATAGAAAATTTTAGGCTATTATAGTTTAGATTCGTCTATTCGTTTAGATATGATTATTCATTTATTCATTTAAATTTTTTTATTCGTTTAAATACGATTAAATTATAACAAAAATAATAAAAAACTATAATAATAATAATAATAATAATTTAATGTTATCAAGCATATAAATTAAATTTATCTATCCAAACATCTTCTAAGTAAATAGAAAAAAAATAAATTTCAATTCATATAGCATATTCATAATCCATAAATAATAAATAAATAATGAAATAAACTCAAATCTCAATTTTTCAATCCCAAATAAATAGAACAATGTTAAAGTTGTATTATTTATGAAAAATCACTAAACATTGTACTACTTTCTGAAAATGGAGTATTAGTGATATTGATGTTTATCAGTTCTTCAGTACACTTGTCTAATTTGAAACTGGACCTTTCTGTAATAAAAGGATACTCTTGGAATTAAACATAAAAACTCCATGTTGATAAAATTTCTATCTAATTGCTTATGTATTTTCTTTTGATTTCCTAGAGCTGAACATATTCAAATTCCAGCTTAAACTTATTAATTTGATTCAAATTGCCTAGACACAAGACACTGTACTATAAATGAATATGAAAAACATACTATAAAACAATAAGTAATTAAATAAATCTGAAAGTATGCATTACTTACAATAGGAAGACGCGAATTGAAATGACAAAACTAGTAGATAAATGTGATACAAAAGTTGAAGCTAAACTTGAGGTGACCGAACATCAAAATATAGTAGAGAATTTGCTTTAATGCAAAGCAATTGAAGTTAAGATCAAAATAATATGGACCAGCAGATGAAAAGCAATGAAGAATGATTATCAATTTGGAAAACAATAATAATTTTCTATTATATTTGTCATTTGAAACTTTCAAAAGCAAACAAAAAAGGTAAGAGATATCTCTCAAAAGAGAACATACCATTCAATATGTCAAAAAATTATTCTCTATGTTCTTCATACTAGCTAAAGTAAGTAGTCGAATTGGAGTAAATAAAAATAAATTCAACATCCAAACTACTCTTAGATAATATTATAAATAAATGTACTTTTAGTTTCTAAATCTAGCAAAGCCCCTAAGTCTGAATTAAAGAGATTTAGAATAAATAAAGAAACATAGTCCAATATTACAATGCCAAAACTATTAATGACATAGAAGAAAAATAACTAGAGATCATATAAGGTTTTGCATCCTTACAAGATGGACAATCACTTCAGAATCACTTCTGATTCGGAACTAATGACTCTTTAGTTGTTCTCTCAACTATTTGTGGTTATATATCTTCTCATTGACCTAAATAACAAGAATCTATTAATCATAATCACTCTAATCAAGACCTCAGTGGCATAGCCTTCATTTTCAAACCAATAAAATCATAATCTTAGCAATTTACTAGAAAACATAACTCTATTTGAATCATGAAATAAACAAGGAACATAAAACCAAAGCCTCTTAAATTGCTATAAGAAAAGTATAAAACGGCATGTTCAATTTGCAATAAAATGGAAAAAAGAAGAATGAGGAGGCAAAGCGGAAAGAAGAAACCCTAAATTTGGTTGTTCTTTAGTTTATATATTATATTAAAATGATGTCGTTTTGATCGTGTTTTAAACGAATAAACAAATTAAGTGGGTTAGACACAAATATAACATAATTATTTTAGATTCGACACGATTACGACATGATTATTATTAGTATCAATTTTTTCAGATTTGAATCTATTTAATTACATCGAATTCATATAGAATAATTGTGTTATGTCTCAAATTGACACCCCTAGTGGTATCAATGATGTGAGCTAAGTATGCTTGACAGCTCTTATGTAATAATTTTTTGCCACTAACACGGATATCACACAAGAAGACAATACCAGGCGATCACCTCTAAACTCAATCTTTGGAGTACTAAATTTTCAAAATAATACTTGTTTTGTAAAACAATCTACTGAGACTCTATGTGTAGACAACCAATCCATTCTTAAAATTACAGCAAAATCTGCCATCTGTAGTGGGATTAGATCGGCCTCCAAAAAAAATTTCCTAATTTTTACCTCACAACCCTTATATACTGAATTCTAAACCAACCGTACTCCTAAGGGAGTGATAACTACTAATTCATGCTATAGAGGAGATAAGTTTCTATTGGCATGCTGTGCAAATGAAATACTGACAAAAGATTTATGCAACCTCAAATCTATTAAAATGTTAGCACATTTATCAAATACAATCATTGTACTTGTGATAATGTCAGGGTTTGGTTGGACTCTATTTGCTGTCATGGCGAATACTCGAGTCTGGGCCCTAATTTGAGGTTTTTGAACATTTTATGCAACTGAACTATTACTAGTCCCGCTCTTGTGAGATGCGGTGGCAACCCTTAGAGTTGTAGTACATGTACCTCTCTGAAGTGGAGTTCTGATATGTAGAGGTTGGAGGGTTAGAGTACTAACTCAAATACTCAATTATTTGAGAAAAATCTCTGAATATGGCTGGTTTGACCACATGGAAAATATCTTTGACAGCTAGAACATTATCAACTTCCTGTCGATGGAGTAAACTGGCTCCTTATTTCAAAGCTACCTACTG
>JAXCLQ010000010.1:5722373-5735090 GCA_035584115.1 Cedrela odorata | reverse complement strand
AAAATAAAATAATTAATTATTTAAAATACAATAATAAGTAAATATTTTAAAATATTAATTTAAATTATTAATAAATTATTTTTTATTTCAAATATTTTCTTATCATATCCTATATTATCCTAATAGTTGTCATAGTATAAATTTATTTTATTATTTTCTTACTAAATATATGGGTTCAAAATAATTTATGTAGGCTTCGTATATTTGATCGTATCTTGAGGTTGCTCTCAAACATGAGATTGAATTATTTAATCAAATTATATTCTTATTTCATGCACCAAACAAGATCTTAGGGTTTCGAGTCTGTTCAATTCCTTTTTAATGGATACCTCAATTGCTTCCTTTCATTCTCATATGAAATTGCTTCCTTTTTAATGGATACCTCTATTGCTTCCTTTCATTCTCATATAAAATTGCTTAATTTGTTGGATATATTTGATTGCAAAAATATTGTGAGTTTGTATAGTATGTTATTTTATTAAAAATTCTTTATATAATATATAATATTTATTAACTTAACTAACAACGAATTAAAATAATTTTTCAAAATTAGATTAAAGAAAAATCTAATCATATAAGCTAAATTCCAATATTACTCTAATATTAATATTTAACGTCAAAATTACTTACTTAATTAATTATTAATAAAGATTATTAAAAATTATATATACAAAAATTAAATTAATGGCTAATCATCATAGTCTTTTTCTTTTTGCACGTCATGTTACGGGCCACACCATTACATTTGTTGTTTTTTGATCTACAAAAGAGAAGCAATAACTATAGAAAAATAATCAAAGGTACGATTATATGCGCAAATAACATTTTTGTGATTAGTTTTTTATTACTGTTGAACGATAACTTTAGTGAGAAGCATTCATTTTTTTTATTTGAATTTTAATTATTTATTTGAATATAAATATATATATATATTTTACCCTTTAAATCATTTGCAATTAACAAAAGAACACTAATTACATGAAATTTTATATTTAAAAAAATGATAAATTGTATCCTTAGATTAAATAAGACGAAATTGAAGCACCCACTTGATAAAATTCCATTGTTCTTGAGTAGTTAGATTATGTACAATGATAGTATCTTTTACAACGAAAAAATATTACTTTAAAATAATAAATAAATGATAATAGGAAGGTATACACACACACACATATATATATATATATATATATATTATTTATTTATTTAAAATGAATTTCTAAAATAAATTCAATTAAATTTCCAAACACGGCCTTACAATATTTTGTAACAACTAAAGTCAAACTTTTGGCAACTAAAAACAATTATTGAACAAAAACAAAACTTGAAAGAAACACTTTGAAATCTAAGGAAACAACGAGTTTGATTGTCACAAGCAAAACCATGTTTAAGATTAATTATGAGGGAATATTTTCACGTATATTTTATGAGATTTGGCGAAATCATACATAAATATAATTTTTAAAAAATTAACAGATAATAACTTTTAATAGTAATACCATTATATTTGACCATTAATCCATTAATTAAAATAATGAAATAATTAAAATAACCTTATGTGTATAAATTTTATATATTATTAGTATTAAAAAATTAATAGAAAGTATCCCTAAAAGTTATTTTTATGTTTTTGATATGAAATTTAATTTAATTTAATAAATATATATAAATTAAGTGCTAATTTATTACACATATCTAATTTGTTATAATAATACTCATATAAATTAGACATAGACATTAAATGTTATAATAATATTCATAGAAATATGACATAGATATCAAGTAATATAATAATATTTATATAAATTGGACATAAACGTCCATATAGTGCTAAAAATATTTTTATATAAATTTTAGAATTGTGTTTAGTGAATATTAATATTTAAAAATAATAAAAATATACATTGCAACTCTAATTTTTTCTATCTTAATTATTATAATCATGATATTGAATATGTATTGTAAGATCACTCATTAAATTTTAAAAAATACTACAATATTAGGAATTCACTCTAATTTTTTATTAGATTTTGAATTATTAGAGGTATAATTTAATGATTTAAAAATATTTGAATAATATAAAAATATATGTTTGAGTTTAAAATATTGTATTTTTAATTTATAATTATTAATATAAATAAATTCATTAAATATTAAATATATAAATAAATATGTGATTGATTGATAAATACGAATTTATAAATTAAATATTTTACATGCTATGTTTTAAAAATTGAACGAAAACATAAGAATTATTAATATAAAATTTAAGAAAATTTATTGTAATATATAATGTTTCTCGAATAATTATCAAATATACAAAATTTTTATTTTTTTAAAATTTATTGGATATGTGTAATATATTAACACCTAATATATATATATATGTATATATATATGTTTATCAAATTAAATTAAATTGAATATCAGAAAATAAAAAATAACTTTCATGAATATTTTTGTTAATTTTCTTAATTTTAGGAGAAATATGTAAAAAATATTATTAATATATAAAATATATACATATAAAGTTATTTTAATTATTTTATTATTTTAATTAGTTAATAACGATTAAATATAATGATATTATTATTAAAAAGTAGTATATATTAATTTTAAAAAAATTTGTGTATACGTGTAATTTCACCAAAGCTAGTGACAAAGTTTATGAAAATACCCATTAATTATTATGTTTCATTGATTGAATAATGCCAAAATCCCTTTGCTACACATACGTGCATGGATTATGATAACTATAACAAAGAAAATTCAAGCAAAATATATTTTGTCAATTGCACAAATTCAAAAGAAAGCACAATCACTTTGTCTTTTTCTTCTTTCTTTTTTTAATGTTTGATTAAATCACACGTTAACCTAGTTTTAATTTTTCCAAGATAAGGAGGGTAGTTAATTAAATTAGATGATCACGCAAGAATATTAGAATATTTATATTTCAATGATATTATATGATCCAAAATTATCTACATGATCACCACGAATATTGGAATTAAATAATACAAAGAAAAATAATTATATTATCATTTATTTAAACATGTTATTGTTCTTTTTCGTTTGAATAAATTTCTTGTTAAAATTAAATTAAGATGAAATTGAGTTTATATTTATGTAATATAAAAACATAAAATAATGACAACGACGTAAATTCCTCGGTTGCCCGCATATTTTATATAAGATAATAATATAACAATATTACATGAATGAATTTGTATACATAATACTATTGTGGCTCTAATGTATAATATTTTTATTTTTAATTAACCAACAATTTATTTATTTATTTTATAAAACAATTGTCCATCTTATGATAAAAAAAATATATATATTCTTAAATTTATAAATATAATATATTTTAGACAATTTTAAATTATTATATTATTTAACTGACTATTTTTTCGGTTTTATTTGCAAGACTTAAAAAGATACAAGAAATAGCAACTCAATTATTAAAAAGAGAGTTATTCGATTTTTTATTTTTATTTTTATATTTATATTTAATTTGTATACTTAAAAAATATTTAATTTTAATTATTAAAAAGCACTTAAAAATTCCAAAAATAGTACAATACTAGCAAACACAGCATAGTGTTTTAAAGGTGATGTGCACGTAATATGGAGGCGCGTGGGAGTTAACGTAATCTCTGTCCTGAATTAATTAGAATCTAAAATCGAATTAAAATAATAAAGCAGGCAAAATTGGTTGCAAGATAAGCTGCGGAGACACGGGAGAGAGAGAGAGAGAGAGAGAGAGAGAAAGAGAGACAAAGTCAAATGAGGTCGGAATGAAATTGAAATTCACTCCAAATTCAATTCAAATTCCACACACACCCTCACTTCACTCAAATGAAAATTTATATTTAATTTATACTTTCTTTCGTTATTAAATTCACGCGTCCTCCCCTTGTCATGAAATCCGTGTGTCGTAGTAGTCTTCGTCGTCAGAGACACATTTCAGAAAGAGAAATAAGAAATTTACAGGATAATATAAAACAAAAATGGAAAATTTATAATTATTAAAACTTCTTGGAGGGACAAAGAAGGAGAGAGAAAGCGCCTGCTGTTTCTGTTTCTTTGCCATTTCCGTCAAAACCGGAGCTGTATTGATTGAAATGACCGACTGGGTTACAAGGTAATCTGGGTTCTCTCTATATAGTTCTCTTTTTCAAGTCTTTTGTTCTTGTTTCAGTTTTATTTTTGGTGTGATTGTTGCTTATGTTTATCTGTTTACTCATTTGCAGATTCTGGTGCTTTGATTTGTTGAGTCATCTGGGTTTTTGGTTCAACTGAACTGAGTGAGTCTTGAATCGGGTTTTGTAGGCTTTTCAAGTAATTTGTCTTAGCGTTTTGGGGGTTTTTCATTGGCATTACATAGTAGAGAGTAAAGTTTGAGAGTTGAAAAATGGGTGATACTAAAGAGGTTAATGGTAATACTGATATGATGCACAGAATTCAGTCTTCATTTGGGACTTCTTCTTCTTCAATTCCTAAACAACAGACTTTACTGTCAACAAACCAACTTGATATACCTCAATTGAATCCGAATCACATTCGTGCTCGCCACTTTTCACAGTTTGCAACAAATTTTGGTGGTGATAGCAGCAAAAGAGTTGGTATACCGCCTTCACATCCTAATCAAATCCCACCCATTTCGCCGTACTCACTGATCCCAGTGTCTAGGCAGGCCAACCAGCAAATGGGTTCTCAAGGTTTCAGCCCTGGACCTACCCATTCCCGATCTTTATCTCAACCATCGTCATTTTTTTCACTTGATTCATTACCCCCATTAAGCCCATCTCCATTTAGAGACTCACCAAGCACTTCGATGTTGGACCAATTATCAACTGATGTCTCAATGGAAGATAGGGATGGGAATTCTCATTCATTATTGCCGCCTTCACCTTTTACCCGGTGTAATTCTTCACGGATTGGTGAGAGTTTGCCTCCACGCAATAAGCATAGAAGATCTAATAGTGACATCCCATTTGGGTTTTCAACCGTGATGCAATCACCACCGCCGCTTTTTTCTCCCAAGGTTGCTGGTGGTTTGGACAGGGTGGTCTCTGGGAGGGAGAATTCGGGGGTGGCTAAGCCAGCTCAGTTAGTTAAGAAGGAATCGAGCTGGGATAGAGGTGGTGATAGCAATGCTGAAGGGATGGGTGAGAGGAAATCTGAAGGGGAAGTCGTGGATGATTTGTTTTCTGCATACATGAATTTGGATACCATTGATGCGTTGAATTCCTCGGGGACAGATGACAAGAATGGTAATGAGAATCGTGAGGATTTGGACAGTAGAGCAAGTGGGACAAAGACCAATGGAGGTGATAGCAGCGACAATGAAGCTGAAAGCAGTGTGAATGAAAGTGGTAATAGCTTGCAGAGAGCAGGAATGAATTCTTCTGCTGAGAAGAGGGAAGGGATTAAAAGGACTGCTGGGGGAGATGTTGCTCCTACGACTAGACACTATAGAAGTGTTTCTATGGATAGTTTCATGGGAAAGTTGAACTTTGGTGATGAATCGCCTAAACTACCGCCTTCACCAGGAACTCGTCCAGGACAACTCTCACCAAGCAATTCAATTGATGCCAATTCACCTGCCTTTAGCTTGGATTTTGGTAGTGGTGAATTCAGTGGGGCAGAACTGAAGAAGATAATGGCTAATGAAAAACTTTCTGAGATTGCATTAACTGACCCAAAGCGTGCAAAAAGGTATTGTTATTCATCTGCTTTATTGCTCTAATGAAACCTTTCGATTATAATTGCTAAACCACCTTTGAATATTCTATCATTTACATTAGTTCTGGTGCATTCTAGGATTTTGGCAAATCGTCAGTCAGCTGCTCGTTCCAAAGAGCGAAAGATGCGTTATATTTCTGAGTTGGAACACAAGGTTCAAACACTTCAGACAGAAGCTACCACATTGTCTGCCCAGCTTACACTTTTACAGGTAAAGGACTTATAGTGCTGAGAGATTTTGCCCCACCGCTTCCTTCTTTTTCTGTTACTTCATATTCCTCTGTTCTTCCTTCTTTATATTTCTACCAGAGAGATTCTGTTGGGCTTACAAGCCAGAATAGTGAATTGAAGTTTCGTCTTCAAGCCATGGAGCAACAGGCACAACTTCGAGATGGTACTATTCTTATTAAAATACTTCTGTTGCATGTAGAGGAAGCTGCACAAACTCATTTATATTTTTTGACTTGTGTGAGGAAACCAGGTGTTTGGCTTGTATGTAAGCATGCTTCGTTTGCATTACTATTTATGTTTATTCTTTTTCTTGAACATCTCTTTGCACAGTATATTTTTCAAATTCATGGTAGCAATCACAACTAACTGTTACCCAGTCCATAAACACATCCTTTCTTAATGACTATTTCAGTGCTTCCTTGTTTGAGGTTAACAATAGGAAATATTTCTAAATTCAAGTGTCTTATGCTTCTTCCCTGTATGCTGTGCTGTGACTATAGGAAAACAAAGTTGTTTTGTGCCTTTTAGTTCTTTTCTCATGAAGTTGTTTGAAAAATTTGTGGGAAATGTGCATCATATTGCAAATAATAACCATGGCAAGTTGTAACCCTTGGTTCTTCTGTATCAGAGGTTCATGTCTTAATATATATAGCTTTCTTGATGTTTGCTCATTAGGTTTGAATGTTCAGGTGTCCATCCGATGCTCATTTTCTCTCTGGTAAAACTGACACACCTCAAATGAAAATTACTTTTTAATTATTGTGCATTAAAAGTGAATGTTTAAGTAATGGTCCTTAATATTTGATGTGTAATTTGTCCTACTAAATGAAACTAAGACTTTGACACCCTTTTGGGTTACAAACAAATTCTATTATTCACTTCAGTAGAATTGTAGAGAAATGCATTTATTCTCCTGTTCTTACACAAACCAAATTTTTTTAAGGTATTGAGGTAGAAGCATGTGAGGCACTTTACTCTTATTCTAGGAAAATTTGGTTTGTTTTTACCATAATATTATTTGTGTTTTAGGGTTTATTCTATCATACATTTGGGACGTACCTGGAAGAAAGAAAAAAGCTCCAAAGATGGATTATAGATAAGAAAAAGCTTGTGGGGTAAAATAAGTTGGTTGGACAATTAGGTCTTGAAATACATGAAGCCTGAAAGTTAACTTTGTGAAGAAATGGCAGAAATCGGTACTTTTTGTCAAGAAGTGTTTATTTAACTGAAACTACATCTACTTAAAATTGTCATAGTAAATATGGAAATTAAAATGGATTAGAGAAAAAATATGTTAACGAGTACTAGACGTCTGATTGACTACATTAAAGTTACTAAATCTATAGGGAATAATGGTGTTAGAGCAGTGTACTTGTCTGCATAAATACCAAAAGTTGCTTGCCAATGCTTAAAATGGTACTACATGTTGCCTCATGGTATTGCACTGAGTTAAATGCTACACGAGCATTGTTCTTTTTAATCTCTTACCGTGATATTAATAAAGCATGCTGCTCTTGAAAGTCTTTGTATCCTAGGTTCTTATTTAATTGATAGACGCATAATTGGTGGATTTTCATGACCAAAAAATGAATAATGCATTTCCTTTTCGTGGTGGACAAGAAGTAGCTTGTGCTGTGCCTACTTGCTGCATGACTTAAATCAGTGCTTTTTAGATGTCAGCTGCTTTTTGCCTTTTCTGGTCAATCTTTCATAAGACTTGCTGCATTGCTTTATAAGGAGTCTTGCACATGGTGAATGACTGAGCCTGCTGAACTTGTCTCGGAAGAACTGCACATGCTTCATTGGTTATTCATTTAATTCCCATTGTCATTCTAGATAATGCAGCATGTATGTGCATTTCAACTGCGTAGTTCCCTAATAATCTTTTGTATCCTTTTTGGATTTTGTGAGTCGTTTGTTGGGCCTGTCCTTTGCTTTTGGGATCTTTTTTTTTGTACTTTGACAATTACGATGCTTGTATCTGGTTAAATGTACAGTTCATACCTGGATATTAAATGATGTTCTTTTTGGTTTTCTATGGATGGGTTGTTCACTTTCTTGTGAAACTTTTCTAATTTTCATCTTTTTATGTAGTTCTACTCTTTATTTCTAAACATGCAGTAAGAATCTGCATATAATCCCTATAGTTCATAATATGTGCATTTAATCTCGGTAAGTCTTATGCTTTTAGCTGCATTTACCAGCTGTGTACATAACTTCTAATGCTGCCTTAAAAAGGATTTAAGAATGTAAGTTTATAATTGCTCAATTGTGACAGCTCTAAATGAAGCATTAACCGCGGAGGTACGGCGACTGAAAATCGCTACTCAAGAGATTGCTAGTGATTCTGACCCATCCAAGGGCATGGTCAATCAGCAGCAGCTACCCATAAACTCCCAAATGTTCCAGTTACACCAGCAACAATCTTCCCAACTCAACATCCATCCGTTGCAACAGCAGCATCAACAATCTCATTCCCAAATCAACTTTCATCAGTTGCAATCACAGCAGTCACAACATCAGCAACAGCAGCAGCAGCAGCAGCTGCAGCAGAATGGGAGCACGACCACAAAACCTGAGTCAAATCAGTAGGTTGTGAAGGATGGAAAGGTCTCCTTTACCTTATCTTACGAGTCTGGCACGTTTATGTTCTGTAGTAGTTTCTTCAGTGCATTCATTCATTACTTTCGCTTGCATCTCCACCAAAAGTCTGTGGGGCATGGTGATTACAAGTTCAACCTGCATTTCATATCCATCTCGGATTTGTGGTATTAAGTCTTGTATACAAACAATAATATTTATTTACAATATTATTCATGATTATAATAGTGTTTATTTACATCTGGTAGATATGTAAACATTAATTATTTGGACATATTTTGTTTTTTCCATGACATTAGAAGAGTTGAACTTTTTAACTCTTCCAACTTTGTTTATTTCAGTAAAGAATGAGTATTTTTCTTTAATTTGTTCTGATTTTTAACTTCTTTCCTTGCCGGTTGATGCATGCAGTTGCTACTGATGAATGAGAATATACACTGTATTTATTAAGCATTAGAGATTGTAGTTGTGTGATGCCTTTCAATCCAAGAGTTCAAACTTTTTAAGAGAGATGGAAAGGCAACTTCCTAGTGGAGCTCGTATGTTGCTAATACATAATTATACATAGGCCATCTAACTTTATACTGGCTACCCGAACGCTGAAGACACGGATGCCTGATATTTGTTACATTCTGGAAAAAAATTTAGACACCCCAAATTACTGAGTTTACATAGCTTGCGTTCAGAAAGGACATGTCCATGGACTGCCCTTCGGCAACTTTTTGGCGTCGCAGGTGTTCTCCACAGGTGACATTAGCCACACAATATTGCGAAGCTAACAACAGGTGATATGATTGTTCTGGTCTAGTTACTTGTGCAATGAACATTTATTTTAGGTGCAATTTCATGTAACTAGCAAGTATGGGTACCCGGTAGATAAACTAACGTGCTCTATCAAGGACACCAAGTCCAAGTGCGAAAACAATTTCATGGCAAAGGGTGAAATATATGACAGATTTTTGGGTAATACATGTGATGTGGACCAATGAAGGTTAGGGGCTAAACCTTGTACATAAACTACTTTATTACACAAGAAATGTATCTTTATCATATGGTTTTCATCTTCATCTTTTTACTCTTACCTCTCTTTCTCTCCTCACTTTCCTCCAACTCTATTATTTTCTGATTTAAGCATCGGATTAAGCTAGTGGGAAAAGTTTTTGGCGACTTCCTTAAGCCTTACCAATTTTTGTAGGTCACTTGGTGAACTTGGTAGAGGGTGGGGATTTGACTTGTTGGGAATCACTTTGTTCATTCTTCGACTCTCTGTTCATTCTTGCGTTATGTTTGATAAGTTGCATGGTGAAACCGGTCTGTGTTCGTCAGGATGGCCGAGTGGTCTAAGGCGCCAGACTCAAGTTCTGGTCTTCGAAAGAGGGCGTGGGTTCAAATCCCACTTCTGACAATTTAATTTTCCTTTTGCAGCTTTTTGGCCCAAAACCCTTTAAACGTCACGGTTCGACGTCGTTTCAATTGTCATCCTTAAAAACAGAGAGATTTTTCGCTTTCTAAGTAGGCCAAAACGACGTCATTTACATTTTTGGTCCCCAAAACACCTTAAACGGGCATGGTTTCATGTCGTTTCGTTTATCTTCTTTAAAACAAAAATCTGATCTAAAATCCAAACCCGCAATAAACCCTACTAATAACCTCCATTTCACTCTCAGTATTTTGACTGTCTCGGCCACTGAGTTCTTCTCAGTGCTCCCGAGTTAAACTCGCGTCTATGGCCGAGTCAGCAATCGAACTCGGCGAGCCGCCGGTTCTTCCGGTGGACTCACCGGTACCACAACTGAACTCAAGTGGATTTCCGGTTCAAAATCTTACACCAGAGGAGCTCGTGGCCAAAGCCATAGCTCCTATTAAGAAACAGTTCCTTTGTCCTCCTCCGACGAGAACCAGTCAAAAGGATACCGTTACAGCTACGGATGATAACTCCTCTCAGTACTCGTCGTCAACCTTAGTCAGGGATAGGAAATCAAAACGGCAACTCAAACGTGATCGCCGTCAGGTTCTTTTATTTCTCTATGTCTAAAACTACAATTGTTATTGCTTAAGGATGGAATTTTTAATATTGATGCTATTGAGAAGTATAACTGTTTTGCGTTAACAGGGGATATTCTAGCTTGAAGTTGTCTACTAAGTTATTGGATGTTTTAAAAAAGTTTGGAATATTTGGGTGAAATGTTAGGAAATGGTGGGCTTTTTTTAATTTTTTAATTTTTAATTTTCATGTTCATTTAAATGTTTGAAGTATAAGTTAGTGTTTAATTTTGAAATGAAAGATATTTTGTGTAGTGTGTTTATATTAGGCAGTTGCAGATGGGTTTTGTTGCACAATTGTGGGTCTAAACTGAATAAGGTTTATGTTTCATACTCTTTTTGTTTTTAAAGGAAGAACTCCATTTGTTATTTGATCAGACAAGATGCTTATTGATTTTGTAGGAACAAAAATCTGCCACTAATCTCTGTCCGGAATTAGCTAGGACTGGAGATATTAGTTCATGCCCTTACAAAGACAAGTGTCGTTTCTGCCATGACTTAGAATCCTTCAAGGCTCAGGTATCAAAATACCCAACTGACCACTTTTCTTTTCTAACATATTATGTTATTTGACAAGAGTGATGGTCTAGATATTGATAAATGCAGAAACCGGCTGACCTAGAAGGTGAATGTCCATTTTTGAGTGCTGAAGGCCCATGCCCTTATGGTTTGGCCTGCAGATTTTCGGGTACTCATAGAGATGTTGCTCCTGCTGATATGTCAAACAAGCAGAGGAAAAGCTCTGAGGTCAATGGATTGAAGAAAGATGTCCAGAAGCTTTTGTGGAAGAATAAAATGAAATTCCCAAAAGCTGATGCCAAACTCAAATCTCTTGGGCTCCTGGTATGAAATTTTATTTCTGGTTTGTGTTGGTCCTTGATGCTTCTCATGTTTTTTGCTTTTTCGTCATCAATATTGTTCTACTGATTCTGAATATGTGTTAGTAATCTTTATTGTGTTTCATATCCAAGAGAGAGAAATATAATTCATTCCATCATGTTGTTTCTATTATATTAGTACTATTGTGATTTTGGTTAGGTGAAGTCAAAATTGAAAATGAAGGAAGATAAGGAAGAAGGAGATGTAGTTGACTCTAATGATTCTCATGCCACTGATGGAAATGGTTGCATAAAAGGAGCTGGTGATTCAGTGGACGAATCTGAGTGCTCACCAAATGTTCCAGAAGAGAATAGTGTTGATGAGACTTGTGAGGCTGCTGAACTTAGGCCACCGAAGAAAGCAAAATCTGAAATTGTTGAAAATTGTTGCTTTGGTGAAGTGGAAAATGGTTGGTTTTGCTTTTCTTAATCTGAAGTATGATTGGTGTCAGTACACAATTGCCATACATCAAGATGTTTCTAACTTGTCTTGAATTTATCAATGCAGGTGTGACTTTATTGGAGGAAGATTTTGAGAAAAACTGTGCAGAAACTGCACCAGAGGCTAAAATTGATGATAGCCTCCCAGAAACTGATAAAAGTTTAAAAGTACATCCTTTTGAAAAGAAGCTTATTGATTTTAGAGGAAAGCTGTATCTTGCACCTCTGACAACTGTTGGGAATCTTCCTTTCCGAAGGGTTTGCAAAGTACTGGGAGCAGATGTAACATGTGGTGAAATGGCAATGTGTACAAATCTTTTGCAGGTTTGTATGTTGCTTTTGCCAATTGAGTTACATAACTTATGACAGTTAATAGTGCAGGAGATGGTGGTCTTTTTTGTTCACTTGATGATAGTGTTTGGCTTCTTAAAGTACTGAAAATTTCTCACACTATAAAGTGAAGATATATGTTTGTGATTTGGTTATTTATTTCCCCATATCTTTTACTAACTTTGAACTGACTCAAGTCCTCTCTCTGCAATTTATAAAGCTTTGGCTTTAGCTTTTTGGCTAATGGCTTTGACCGCTTTATATGAAGCCTCTCTGAAGTTTGCTAGTCTTCAGCTTGTACCAAACAACACATATTTTTAATATCTGTTTAAAATGATCAAGGCTTATTCTCCACAGGTCTCTATATATGCCATGCCATATATGGGAGGTGTTTGTCCATATATATTATCTCAGCATCTGGAATCAATAATGTCTGCAGCAG
>JAXCLQ010000010.1:5709450-5722273 GCA_035584115.1 Cedrela odorata | reverse complement strand
AAGAGAAATTGATGAAAATCTAGATGAAGTTCAAAATTTAGCCTTTGTCTCTCAAATAGAACCAAAACAAGTTGAAGAAGCCTTAATGACAAGAAGAATTAAATCAATTTTAAATAAATGAAGTTTGGACCTTAGTACTTAGACCAAGTGATTATCCAACTATAGGTACCAAGTGGGTATTTAGAAACAAACTTGATGAAAATGACAACATCTCTCGAAATAAAACTAGATTAGTAGCTTAAGGATATAGTCAAAAAGATGGAATAGACTATGATGAAATATATACTCTCATAACAAGATTAGAAGTCATTAGAGTGCTCTTAGCATTTGTATGTTACAAAAATTTCAAACTTTATCAAATGGATTTAAAAAAGTACTTTTTTAAATGGTTGTATAAATGAAGAAATTTATGTAGAGCAACCTCTCGGTTTTGAAAATCACAAATTTCTAAATCATGTTTTTAAACTTACTAAGGCACTTTATGGTTTAAAACAAACACCTAGAGCTTGGTATGAAAGACTTAATAAATTTTTGCCAAAACACAACTTCATGAGGGAGAGTGTTGATACTACACTTTTTATTAAAACCAAAGATAATCATATTCAATTAGTGCAAATCTATGTTTATGACATCATTTTTGGAAGCACAAAATGAGTCCTTGTGGATTAAATTTTCAAATCTTATAAAAAGTGAATTTAAAATAAGTATGATGGGAGAATTAAATTTCTTTTTAAGACTTCAAATTAAACAAACAAATGATGGAATTTATATCTCCCAATCAAAGTATATCAAAGAACTTTTAAGAAAATTTGACATGATAGAGGGCAAACCATTCTAACCCCTATGAGCACTTCCATTTCACTAGACAAAGATGAAAAAGGAAATAGTATAGATCAAAGATTATATAGAGGCATGATAGGATCATTACTTTATTTGACCGCCTCTAGACTTGATATTCTCTATGGAGTGTGTGTTTGTGCAAGATTTCAATCCATTCCTAAAGAGTTACATCTTTTAGCTGTAAAACTAATATTCCAATATTTAAGAACGACACCAAATCTATGATTATTTTATCCAAAGGATTGTAAATTTAGTTTAAAAGGCTACTCGGATGCCGACTATAGATGATTCAAAGTAAATAGAAAAAAATACAAGTGGTACTTGCTACTTTCTTGGAAACGTCTTAGTATCATGGTTTAGCAAAAAACAAAACACCGTTGCATTTTTCACTACCGAAGCCGAATACATATCCGTAGGTAGTTGTTGTGCACAACTTTTATAGATTAAGTATCAATTGCAAGATTATGGATAAGATTTTAGTAAAATTCATATTCTATGTGATAATACAAGTGCAATAAATCTAACAAAAAATCTAGTTCATCACTCTAAGACTAAGCACATAGAAATTCATCATCTTTTCATTAGATACCATGTTAATAAAAGAGATATTTGTTTAGAGTATATAAACACAAATCTTCAATTAACTGATATTTTCACAAAATCACTTGATAGAGATTGTTTTTGTGCAATTAGAACAAAACTAGGAATGATGGAAATTGTTTGAATATTGCTTAGTTTTTCCTATCTATGTGTATAACTGGCAAAATTTGGCTATTGGAATGAATCGGATCAATACATCTATCACAAAGTATCGATACCACGATAACAGATCGATATGCCATTGAAAATATATCGATACTTTCATTTGTCACTATTCAAGTATCAACACATTCTCTTGACATATTGATACTGAAACTCATTTTCAGTATGTATCGATATTCTTACTTTCAGATCGATATGTTGCATCCAAACAATGTATGATCACTTAAATTTTTGAAATTTGTGAAAGATAAGTCGTTAATCGTCAAAATTAAATGCTCATTAAAGACTAGACCAAAATTTGAATCTGCCTTCATATATCGATACACTCAACCCCATGTATCGATACTCGTGCTTAAATATTAAAACGTATCGACCTCTCTTCAAGAAGATATCGATCAATCTCTTTAGATCTAGAAACAGATTGATACGTTAAATAACTAATACTTTTACACGGTTTCATGTTTAAATTATACTCAGAATTCAAAAATATTAATATATCTTCAGCTTCAAAATCTCTATTGCTCAAACCCTAGAAATTGACCTCTCACTCAGATTATCTAATCGATTTCAAAAATGCCAAGAACTAAAAATCCAGAAGTGGGTCAACGCAAAAGGCAGAGGACGAACTTGGGTTCAACCTCAAAACCCTGATTTCCCAAATCAGGAGGCCGAGGATCGATACTTGCCGTCCTATGTCAATCGAAAGATCTCTCTAGGCCGGGTAAGTGATTTCTCATTTCTGGAATCCATTAATTTTTCCTATTTGCACCATTTTGAGGAATTCAGCTAGTTAGACTTCCTTCAACAAAAAAGTATGTCCGAGGCCATACCTACACCATTAATTCATAAATTATTTCTCGGGTCACCAACATTCCTGATAGCATTATTTCTACCCAACCAGTCACTTCCAACCTCTTGAAGCCTGCAAAATCATCTTCAAGAACCCAAACATAGCTGAAGTAGACTACAAGCTAGTACATCTAGGACTGCATGAGAGAATTCTACATCTTATCGTCTCTCACATCCTCAATGCACGGTCAAGGAGATTTTCCAAAATGACATATGAAGACATGTGGTGGATGTAGTCTATTATGAAGCGAAAAAGGCCAGATTTGATTAGTTGGATGCTCACAGCGATGATTCGCACATCTATATCTAAGGTGGGCATCTCCACTATGGATATGTTGTGTCCAACATCATTACCGATGGGCCAATTCATGTCTATGCCGATGCAAACACATTTGAGCCTCCTGTTGCAGCGATGCTCTCGGAGATAACATTACGACATATGCATTATAATGGCACAACAGATAAGACATGGACCTTTCAAGCACACTACCGACATCTGCAAAATCCAGATCAAGCTGCACACGCACCTCAGCAAGATAATGCTACTACGACAACTATGGATTTTGAGGCACCAGCTGAGTTGCCTGACACTACAAGACCTCCTTCACCTGCTCCAATGCCTCAGATAGAGTCTCAAACTCAATCCGCTTCCACATCTGTTATACTGTCCTTTTTGAAAAACATGCAAACTCAAATGACTCGCATAGAGGAGAAAGTTAAGACAACGATGTCCAACTTCAATGAGCGCCTCACCAGTCTCGAGAGCATGGTGACTACTCAAATGCATAAAATTAAAGAGCATCTAGCTTAGGGCAGCAACGCAATCGTTCAGCTTGGGCAACTAAGAGTGGAATTCCTCGGCGAAACCCACAAATTGATGCGTAGCTTAGCTAAGGCATCTACACTAGCACCCACACCAACTTCTGCTTCTACCTATCATGAACTTACGGCTTCTCATTCACGACCTCCTACTCCTGCACCCTAGTCTACCTATACCTCTATAAACCTCGATGTCGATAGTGACAGTCCAGACCCTTTTGGCACCCTTTGAAACATTTCTTCTCATTGTATGCTCTTTTATGTGAAATGAAAAATCTATTTTGATTATCATTGTTTTGTCTTATACTTCTTTGTTATGACTATGATGCTTATGTCTGAACTGAATCTTTTTATTCATTGACTTTGTTCATCTTTTCTTCGCTTATAAGCATGTACTTGTATGATTTTATTTTATTTTCCTTCTTTGATTGCTAACAAAAAGGGGGGGAAAATATACACTTTGAACATGCACAAAATCTTAATAGATAAAGAGGGGAGAAAACCAAAAATTTTAAAAGAAAAGTTAAACATCACATTAAGGGGGAGAACAATCAATTCACAAAGAGAGTTAGACACCTATTTTATTTTGTCATCACCAAAAAGTGGGGAGATTGATGATATCTTGAAAGAAATTGATAATATCAAACATTAATATTTATATGTTTTTTTATAATAACCAAGGAAAATAAAAAAAGGTTCTAAATATATCTCAAAATCATGTATGAGTATGCTTAATATTATTGCTTAACAAATTTCTGTCCAAGTGCATTAAAAAGCCTGCAAGATTGATACTCAAAGAGAAACAGATCGATATTTGAGTAAATAGATCGATACATCAAAATGATCGATATAAAGAAATAAGGATATCGATATTTGCTAAGACAGTAACTTTAGATAAAATCACCAATGCAACCAGATAAATACATGGTCTTTATATAGAGTTGCAAAATAATTACAGAGGCAACCAAATCGATACATAGTATTCACAAAGAGTTGCGAAATAATTACAAAGGCAACTAGATCAATACATGGAGATCAACAGATCGATACATGGTCTTCACAGAGAGTTTCAAAATAATTACAGAGGCAACCAGATCGATATCCTACATCAATAGATCAATACACTAAAACTCAAAAATAATTCCAACAGAAACATATTGATACTTGAAGAATAAAATATTGATATTCATGATACAAATCGTACTATTCACTTAAAGAAATTGATACATGAAAAAACTGATCGATACTCTCTCTGCTTTTAAAACTCAACGGTAACTTTTACAACATTAATGACGAATAATAAATGTACAAAATTAATCCATTGGACAAATGTTGCTTCACAAAAAGGAAGAATATAAATAGAAGATACACAGTAAAGTAAACTAAAACGATCACTTGTAATCAATATCAACAAGTTTCCTTAAATAGTATTTTTATACGTAAACAGTAAACTTTCTCTCTTTACTATAAATCTTAAAAATCTTGTGTGAGAAAATTTCTTGTGAGAGCAATATTAAAAACCTACTCTAGTGTGAGAACAAAATTTTCAATAAACATTTGTATTTTGATATTGAATAAATCTTCACCTATATTAAAAAAGATCAATGTGGTTACTTTTCATTCGTTGAAAAGAGTGTAAGGTTTTCCTTCACATCAAAAGGAATGTACTGGGTTTATTTTGTTCCTTCAAAACAAGAAGTTAGTTGAATTTCGTTAGAAGTGATTTGCATTCGAAAGAGTGGACGTAGGCCAAGATTTGCCGAACCACTATGAAACTGTGTTTGTATATTTCTCTCTCTTGCTATTGTTTTATTGCTGCACTGTATTGCATACAGTTTAATTGCAAAATTTTAAAAATCCAATTCACCCCCCTCTTGGTTGTGGCCAACTAGGCCAACACATAAAACATAGCTTATCAAATTCAATCATTCAAAGTACTAATGCCTATAATTTCATTTCATGTATAATATAAAAATCTTACCATTTCATATCATTTAATATCCTTCCATAACCATTTCCCATTTCAATTTCATCCAAAATATTCTTATTATACACCTATAGACCAATAATTGATTAGGCATTCAAATATTATCAATTACGCACAATACTGTCGTTTTTCTATTTTACAAAGTTAATAAGTACCAATACTAATCCAAATAAAATACTTTATATTAGCCACTATATTAATTTTCCAACATAAATTCTTTTCTATGTCCAAAATATAAACCAATTTATCACTCAAAATACGTCAAAAAAATAATGAAATTTTCATAAGATAAATTATTTCAACATAGTACAACAATTTCTCTCTAATAATTATTAAGCATATAGTATTCAACTTAAAGAAAACATCATTATTAAATACACCAAATAAACTCATAAAATCAATATTTATTACATCAAAATTCATTTCCAATTTTCTCTAAAAATTCAATCATTTTCACATTCTAGTAATAACTATACATGCTCCACCATCTCTATTCCACCTTAATTACCATATTACATAAAAGATTTTCATTTAACATAAGCAATATTCAACTATATATCTTCAACATTAATAAAACATCAAGTTATAATAATCAAATTATAAATTTCATCATATATGAGAACAATACATAAACACACACATATACCCCTAAATTTGGTCACTTACATTTCTTTTCATCAACATTAAATTTATGTTTCCTACATATTTCTAACATGATTCTAAGTTTAAAATAAGGGTTAAGAAGCTTACCAAAATCCCTAAACACAAGTATGCCTCCTTGAAATTTCTCCTTAATTAAAAAAAATAAAGAAAATCATTGATGTTGGACTTGGTTTCTTTGATTTTTCTTGCCCAAAAAAATCTTTCTATAACTTGTTTAGGGTGAATTTTGTTTTGTCAAAAAAGAGAAGGTAGCATTCAAAGTGGAAAGAAATAGAGAAGAATTTTGTGGAATTTTGTAAAGAAATGTAAAAAGGAGCATAAATTTGTAGAAATAATTAAGTTTTGCGCTTGGACCTAAACTAATTAAATTGACTACTAGATCCTCCAAGTTTACAAAAATACTCTTATGAAATCATTTTATGACATTTCCTAAAATTTTAACACTTAATATACTACAAAATATATTTAAAATCGTGATAATAATAATAATCACATAAATAAATATATCATATCATATGCCTTAATTTCATATCAACTAAACATGTGTAAACTCGATTAAATTCTCTTATAAACACAATATGTCGTAAACGTATTATGAATGTAAATTTAATGCACTTAAATAATATCAAAATTATGACACTTTAATAAATGAATTAAGGTAATGCTAGGCACAAGCTACTCTGGTGCCCTGTGGGCATGGCATAAGTGGTCGCGCTCGCTTCTAGTTCGATCTTATTTTATTTTTTTAAAATATATAAATAAATAAAATTTAAAGGTTATATAAAACTATATGTTTAATTTTTATAAAATTTTAATTTTTTTATTTTTTAAATTTACATAATAATTAATTTTTTATTTTTTTAAATATATAATAAATAATAAATGATAAAACTAATTTTATTTATAATAAATTTTATTATAATAAAATTATAAACTTAAAAAAATTAAAATATACTAAAAGACAAAAAAAATTGGTCAACGTTCAGGCTAAGCACATAAGGCTCAAGTCAATTTTTTATTTTTTGTCTTTTAGTAAATTTGGACCATTTTTTTTTTGTTTTTTTAGTAAATTTTGTCCTAATTTGATTTTTTTAAATGTAAAAATAAATAAAATTTAAGAGTTATAAAAAAAAATATATTTTTTTTTAAATTTTAATTTCTTTATTTCTTAAAATTTATATAATAAATAATTTTTTTATTTTTTAAATATACATAATAAATAATAATTGATGAAATAAATTTTTTTATTTTTTAAAATTTTAAATTTTATATAAATTTTATTTTAAATAAATTTAATTTTATTACTCATTATTTATTATTTATTATGTCAATTTAAAATAATAAAATAATCAAAAAAAATTATTTAGCATGGGTACTTTGCACATGAGCGCACTGTAATTAAGGTTTAAGCTATAATTAAGGTTTCAATTTTAAATTTTTAAGTTAAGTAGTTGTGAGGGTGAAATTATTTAAATTTTATAAAATTCATTCATTTAATAAAAATAATTTAGGATCAGGTATAAATATAACTTAGCGTAAAATAATGTTATTTTATTAATTTTCCCAAAATCCAAGCCCTAGATAAACCCTAATACTAACTGTCTTGGCCACTGAGTGCTTCTCGGTTCTCCCGGGGTTAAACTCGCCTCCATGGCCGAGTCGGCAATCGAACTCAGCAAGTCCCCGGTTCTTCCGGTGGACTCACCGCAACCGAACCCAAGTGGATTTGTGGTTCAAAATCTTACACCAGAGGAGCTGGTGGCCAAAGCCATAGCACCTATTAAGAAACAGTTCCTTCGTCCTCCTCCGACTAGAACCAGTCAAAACGATACCGTTACAGCTACCGATGATAAGTCCTCTAAGAACTCGTCAACCTTAGTCAAGGATAAGAAATCAAAACGGCAACTCAAACGTGAACGCCGCCAGGTTCTTCTATTTCTATATGTCTGAAACTACTATTGTTATTGCTTAAAAATGGAATTTTTAATATTGATGCTGTTGAGAAGTATAACTGTTTTGCGTTAAGATGTCTGAATCGTCCATCGACATGGGTCGCCACAGAATGGAAAGTTGAGATTTCATTAACTAGGGATATTGTAGCTTGAAGTTGTCTACTAAATTATTGTATGTTTTCGAAAAGTTTGGAATATTTGGGTGAAATATTAGGAAAAGTTGGACTCCCTTTTTTTTTTTTTAATGTTCATTTAAATGTTTAAGGTATTATTTAGTGTTTACATTTGAAATGAAAGAATGTGTGTAGTTTGTTTAGTTTAGGCAGTTGCAGATGGGTCTTGTTGCACAATTTTTGGCCTAAACTGAGTAAGGTTTATGTTCCATATTCATTTTGTTGTTAAAGGAAGAGTTCCATTTGTTATTTGATCAGGCAAGATGCGTATTGATTTTGTAGGAACAAAAATCTGCCGCTAATCTCTGTCCTGAATTAGCTAAGACTGGAGATGTTAGTTCATGTCCTTACAAAGACAAGTGCCGTTTCAGCCATGACTTAGAATCTTTCAAGGCTCAGGTATCAAAATACCCAACTGAACAATTTTGCTTTTCAAATATACAATGTTATGTTACTAGAGTGATGGTCTAGATATTGATAAATGCAGAAACCAGATGACCTAGAAGGTGAATGCCCATTTTTGAGTGCTGAAGGCCCATGCCCTTATGGTTTGGCCTGCAGATTTTCGGGTACTCATAGAGATGTTGCTGCTGCTGATACTTCAAACAAGCAGAGGAAAAGCCCTGAGGTCAATGGATTGAACAAAGCTGTCCAAAAGCTTTTGTGGAAGAATAAAATGAAATTCCCTAAAGCTGATGCCAAACTCAAATCTCTTGGGCTTTTGGTATGAAATTGTATTTCTGTTTAGTCTTGGTTATGCTTCTCATGTTTTTTTTTTCGTCATCAATGTCATTCAACTGATTCTGAATATATGTTAGTAATCTTTATTGTGTTTCTTATCAAAGAGAGAGAAATATAATTAGTACTTTGTGATTTTGGTTAGGTGAAGTCGAAATTGAAAACTAAGGAAGATAAGGAAGAAGATGTAGTTGACTATAATTCTCATGCCGCTGATGGAAATGGTTGCACAAAAGAAGTTGGTGGATCAGTGGATGAATCTGAGTGCTTACCAAGTGTTCCAGAGGAGAATAATGTTGATGAGACTTGTGAAGCCGCTGAACATAGGCCACTGAAGAAAGCAAAATCTGAAATTGTTGAAAACTGTTGCTCCGGTGAAGTGGAAAATGGTTGGTTTTGCTTTTCTTCATCTCAAGTATAATTTGTGTTAGTACATAATTGCCATACATCAAGATGTTTCTAACTTGTCTTGAATTTATTGATGCCGGTGTGACTATATTGGAAGAAAATTCTGGGAAAAAATGGGCAGAAACTGAACCAGCAGCTAAAATTGATGATATACTCCCAGAAACTGATAATAGCTTAAAAGTACATCCTCGTGAAAAGAAGCTTATTGATTTTAGAGGAAAGCTGTATCTTGCACCTCTGACCACTGTTGGGAATCTTCCTTTTCGAAGGGTTTGCAAAGTACTGGGAGCAGATGTAACGTGCGGTGAAATGGCAATGTGTACAAATCTTTTGCAGGTTTGTATGTTGCTTTTGCCAATTGAGTTACATAACTTATGACAATAGTGCAGGAGATGGTCTTTTTTGTTCACTTGATGATAGTGTATGTCTTCTTAAAGTACTGAAAATTGCTCACGCTATGAAGTGAAGATATATGCAAGTCGTCTCTCTGCAGTTTATAAAGCTTTTGCTTTAACTTTTTGGCTGATGGCTTTGACCGCTTTATATGAAGCTTCTCTGAAGTTTGTTATCTTCAACTCGTACTAAACGACACATATTTTAATCTGTAAAATAATCAGGGCTTATAATCCACAGGTCTCTATATTATACCCTGCCATATATGCGAGATGTTTATCTATTTATATTATCTCAGTAGCTGGAATCAATAATGTCTGCCGCTATTTTTAGCTATGTAACAGGAATCATTCGTTTCTTTTTTCCTTTTCTTCTTTCCTCTATGGGAGGTGTTCTCACTGGTTTGTGGTTCTCTATATGTACATATACTTCACATTTATTATATGAAATTCTGCATGTGTGGATTTTCATGTGCCATTTCCTGAATGTAATTTTGTTGTGGGAACAGGGTCAAGCTTCAGAATGGGCTTTGCTGAGACGACATTCATCCGAGGATTTGTTCGGCGTACAGATATGTGGGGCATACCCCGACACTTTGGCTCGTACTGTTGAACTTATTGATCAGCAATGCACAGTTGATTTCATTGATATTAATATGGGTTGCCCTATTGATATTGTTGTCAACAAGGGTGCTGGGTCATCTCTTCTTACAAAACCGATGCGAATGAAAAGCATTATTGAAGCAACTTCTGGCATAGTGGACAAACCTATAACTATTAAGGTACTTGGTAGAACTTGTATTTATTCTTCCATGCAGATGATAATTTTTGTTGATGTCACTTTGCTGCTTAGTGTTTATCAACCAGAAGATGGTTGAATACATTGTTTCTTTAGTGGTTTTGAAGTTATCACATGCCTGTAAAAGTCGATTAACTCTTCTGCTGTTGTAGAATATCATATCCTCTGTCTTCCGTTTTCTTTTTTTTTTTTGTTTTCGTTATCTATTTTTATTTTAGATGCATAATGTTAAATTGCTATTTTGCACTAGGTGCGAACAGGCTATTTTGAAGGGAAAAATCGCATTGATTCTTTAATAATGGATATTGGCAGCTGGGGAGTCAGTGCAGTGACAGTACATGGTCGAACACGTCAGCAACGCTATAGTAAGCTTGCTGATTGGGACTACATTTACCAATGTGCAAGAAAGGCCCCTGATGATCTGCAAATTCTTGGAAATGGTGATATTTATTCACATTTAGACTGGAACAACCATCAATATGACTGTCCCGAGCTCACTTCATTTATGATTGCTCGAGGAGCCCTAATTAAGGTTGTGTATCTGATTTGCACATGACTGCTTTTCCAATATGAATTGTTATTATTTGCATACTTCTGAGCCATGCAAAAATACATGTCCTTGTTTGCATGTTCACACTTATTTTGTTGAAGTCAATTTCTCTGTAAACAATTTTTATTGGGCTCTGCAGCCTTGGATATTTACTGAAATAAAGGAACAGAGGCATTGGGACATCACTTCTGGAGAACGTTTAAATATCCTGAAGGATTTTGTACATTTTGGCCTCCAACATTGGGGATCTGATAAGAAAGGTATGTGATAGATTAATGAGCTCATGGCAACATCTAGATCTCATCTTGGATACTTACATTGCTCTATATGTATCATTGGCCTTACTAGATGAGTGCTACTATGTTGTGTAAATGCCTAATTTCTATCATCTAGCATCTAAGACAATAAAATTCTTTAGGATTTTTACCCAGGTAAGAGTGTACGAAAATTTCCATTGAATAAGTTTTTATTTCCAAATATTAAAGTTACTGATGAAGTATAGGTTAGAAAAAAAAGGTTACTGATGAAGTACACAGATTTTGCATATCAGTGCTTTTTAGTTATCTGTATGTGGTTGAAACTTTTGGAAACTGTTAGCAGTACATCCCTTTGTCAATGAGAAGGGTAAAGATGGAGAAGTATTTTCATTCTTCCCACTACATTGTGTACTCTTTGTTATTATTTTTATTAGCAGAGATTTTTATTAATATAATAATACAATTAAAAATTAGTACTAATTTATAGCTAGTCAGAAAATTAGTCCATTTTATTTATTTTTTGATAGTCAATGCAGTTTAAAGCTTTATGTAAAATGTTTGTGACATCTTGTCTAAAGCTTGATTTTTCATTGGCTGTGTTAATCTGCGTTTCTTTGCAGGAGTGGAGACAACTAGGTATTTCTTATTGGAATGGCTTAGCTACACATATAGGTATATACCTGTTGGGCTTTTAGATGTCATCCCGCAGCGACTGAATTGGCGACCACCTGCCTACTATGGTCGTGATGACCTTGAGACAATAATGGCCTCTGATTCTGCAGCTGACTGGGTATGTATACTGCTGCTTTCTAACATAGCTCATTAATACCATATTTAAGGTGCAAAAAAATAAAGCAGTATGAAATTTCTCTTTTCTGCAGGTTGGAATATCTGAGATGTTGCTTGGCAAGGTTCCCAATGGTTTCACGTTTGCACCAAAGCACAAATCCAATGCTTACGACCGCGCAGAAAATGGCTAAGTTTTGCACAGTTTATTGCTCGTGGATGGATTTAATAGTGGTTTCTGCAGTGCAAAAGTTGCCGTTCAGATCCATTCCTTTACTCATTGAACAATTTTGATCTCAATTTGTTATTGGGGAAGCCAAATTAGTATTAAACATTTAATGTTGACATTGCTAACATTTGTTCAATGGAGGCAGGGATGTCATTTTCCGTAAATTTTATAGCACGACTGAATAATTGAGGTGTATAATTTCTTACTTTCAATAAAACTACAATTATTGAAATGCAAAATCAGACGGGTCATAATATTTTCAAATTCTTTCATATTCAAGACGGGTAGTTCTACATCTTCGAGAGGGCAGTTGTTTACCCAGATCTATCGCGGTGTAAGTAGTAGAGATTGGATCTCTCGTATCAATTTAAGAGGACTATGTTTAATTTCTCCTGCTATTCTCTCTCTTTATCTATCCATATATGCAATTTTATTCAGCAAAGTGAAACCATAAATTCGCAGGTTACTAATACTGCTACCAAAAAATTACGGAGGCTGAAGTTTATTCACAATCACTATATAACAGAGTTGACAAGAATTTCAGCTAGAGGACAAATTTTACCCTGATTCGCAACCTTAATCATGTATTCAATTATAGGGATGTTCTAACGGTACGTTC
>JAXCLQ010000010.1:5699115-5709350 GCA_035584115.1 Cedrela odorata | reverse complement strand
GGAATCGTAAAAAATCAAACTAAAAAAAATAGTTTCGAATCAGAATTGAAAGATTAGTTTTGAATTAGGACACAGATTCTTTTAGGGTAGGTTTCGGTTCCAAAAAATTAAGAATTGATTTTTTTTATAATAAATTTCGGTTTTAAAAATTATAAAATCAAAACTGAACCGAATAATCGGTTTGATTTAAAAATAAAAAATTTATTCTTCTGCTAAATAAATTAAACTTCACTTCATATTTAAATATAAATTCTTAATTATTAAACTACATATATAAAGTTATACAATTTATTAAAAATAATACATTTAATTACATATAAAAAAAAATTAATAAATATATTTATAATATTTTATTTAACTTAATTTATTATGTTATTTATATAATAATTTAATTAAATAGTGATGTGTATAATAAATAAATATATTCATAGTATAATATTATTATATATATAATTGTATTATTATAAAAAAAAATTCTTTTTCATGATGTATAATGTTAACTTGAATAATAATATAATATTTTTTTTATTAATTTATTATATATTAATTATTTTTAATAATTTATTTCTCTTCTCTTTTGTTCACTCAAATTTTCGTAATATATACAATAATTTTATAATTTAATTTAATTTAATTTTTTAAATTTTTTTATGGAGTTAAAAATTAAAAAAATTAAGATATTGATAAATAGAATTTTCGAATCAAAATCAAATTAGAACAAAAAAAAAAAAAAAGACTATCCTATTAAACAGAATAAATTTCAATTTCAAAATTTAAAAATCAAATTATTTAAAATAGATTTCGATTCCAAGTAAAATCGAAACCAAAACCGATTTTAAACCCGTCTATTTAATTACAAGAAGCCCCTAGCAAAATTGCTCGGGAGAGGACTTACTGCTGCTTGCTCCTTTAAGAATAAACAATATGCAAAAAAGTTCTAACAGGCCCTAATCTTCTCCATATAACATAGCACACAACATAAATAAATAATGAACCCCTTTCCTTAACCACTGCTACGAATTTCTGTTGAGACATCAAGATCATCTCTTGTACATACTGAGGCAAGACCTTCGAATATTGATCAGAGTTTACAGGTCTTCATCACAAGACTAAGCTGTCAAGATCATCTCTTCTCCGATTTGCTATCACCTCGATAAGTATCTCTCCCTTCATTTCTCATTCTTTCAATCGGCAGTATCAGAGATGGACTTTGAATCTTGTAAATGTGAGACTTTCCCATCATTACAGACAAAAAATGCATCTCCTCGTAGATTACAAGTACAACGACGCTGCAAACACAATGTCTCTCTTAATCTTGGAAACAGCCTCTTCAAATTTTGATTCAAGCTCTGTTTCTCCAATAGACTTTGCAGCGAGTATAAGTTGCTGAAGAACTTCCTCCAATCTCCTAATTGCCCTGATCAAGCTACCCTCAAAAACCTGTGTAATTTCCATGATCTCATAGAATTTAGACCCTTTGGCCCAAGCATAGACAGCCTCCATGATATCAGGCCGAAATGAACTCACAAAACTCTCCACATCAATTTGGACCTTATATATATATAAAGAAAACAAGAAACAGACATTGTCAGTCACTTAAAAATCAGAAAGAAAGTAGGATAATTCTATCTTTTCAGAATAACACAGTAAAATCCCACTTAAACGGCAGGCAGGGGGCCATCACTGACACAATATGCCCAAATTTGCCTAGATCAATATCGAGATAATTAGCCTCTTAAAATTCCCAATAAAGTTTATAAATATATCAAATCCAATCTTAGTCTTGGAAAACTTTTCAACATGTGCAGTAAGGAATGTTCAATCCATGGTATGGAACTTTCAAAAACTGAACAAGGAAATCATATGTTGAATCACCATCGTCCAATTTACAAATCATGATACTTGCTTCCTTCTAACAATGTTTAATCACTTGAACTAAATCCATATTAAAGACCTATGATACAACAGATAAATTTAAATCTAAAATATGGTATTAATGGAACTATGATATAACATATAACAATTACTGGCATCCTTTTTGTCATACTAAAAGATAGTCTTGACCAATCCATCTCCAATAATCACCAGTCCAAATTGCATTAGAAATCCATAAAGAGCGAGAGTACAATAATTCTTTTTATAAAAACTGGTGGCAACAATAATATGACTAATGTCCACAGGAACATAGCAGAAACTGTAAACATAAAATAAATAAATAGCAGCCAAGAATAAGTTCCATGAATACCTTGCACTCCAACTGTATTTTGGCAACTCTCTGAGCTGTATCTTGTAATTGTATAAACAGCAACTCAAGCTCTTCTCTGGGCTTTGTAGCATCTTGAAGCTTCTCTTGCCACACAAAACAGGAGAGAAGAGAAACCATTTCTTCCACCTTTACGTCTTTAAGAACTCCGTTGAATATGAGTTCTGTTAGGGTCAGCTCATCAGCACTACTGATTTCACAAGCAACTTTCCCTTTCAGCTCTACAACATCATCACTAGTGACATATCTGGAACAAGATCCACATCATCATTAGGAGACAATTCTAGACAACATTCACATTTTTTTTTGGCTGGAATTAAATAATATCAAATGAAAGTTGCTAAGGCAGAGCCACAGATGAAGCTCTAAGAGAATAGCATGGCACATTTATAGGATAAAAAAGCATATCACAAAAAGTCATAACCAAGCTACAGACCACAAACAATAAAATTGAAATAGAAGTTGGATGATGAAAACACAATGGAATTCCATGCGAGAAAATCTATTACAGTCTAAAGAGAAATGAAAATGGATCCAGAAAAATGTATATACATGTTGATAGAAGATTTTTTTCACTTAAAAGTGTTATTTCACATTCAGTGAGTTATGGGACAATACATCAAAAAAAGATTCTTGCTTCCTCGCTCATACAGCTGTCAAATAAAGAATAAACCAGGTAGCTTCCACAGAAAGAAACAACTACATGGAAGAGAAAGTAAATGAAAAAATTTTATTACCCTAGCCTCCGAAGAACTCGTTTTCTTGCCTTCAGCTCATCTTTAAATGCTAATTCAGTGGAAGAACGCATCTGTTTCCTAATTGATCTGATCTTGGCTGTCAATTCTTGCTTCGTGTGTAACAATTTGAGCTTTTGCTCAATAAGTGGAGACTTTGCAATTTCATGCTTGTCAAATAGGCTCTCTAAAGCCTCTATCCTGCGGACCACTTTCTGATATGAACTACTCCGAATCTGAAAAATGACAAAATTTGTGCGGTGACAACTTTTAAAGAAGAAAATGAAGAAACAATTTGCAAAAGCAAGGTGCAGTATATACCCCCATATTAGCTTCAGGATCGAGGGGCAGTCCACTAGAATTTCTAGCAAGAAATTCAGATGTCGCCTTCAGCATGTTTTCTCGAGTTTGCAATGGCAAGAGATCCTTTGGCATAGGCAAACGAGCACTACTTAAATTAATAATCTGTACAAAACATAGTACAGCAGATGAATTCTCCCTTCCCCGACAACTTAATGAAACTAAGATGAACAAAAAGAAGTTAAAAGCACCACAACACAAAAGCTTTTCCAAGCATATGCTTTTGCATGAACAACATTGTCACCAATTAAGTTGCAGAAGAACAGGAAAAGATAAATAAAGTCAAAACAGATTTTCTAAACCCACAAGAGCAACTTAAGTTATTTCACTACCAAACAAAGAAATTCATAAGAAATCTAAAATTGGCTACCCTTACAAAGGATTACAAATTAAATACTCTTAGTGGCCTCCATAACCAAAGCATAGATCTAACCTTCAGTTCATTTCACTGAAAATTCAAAATTCCTTTTCTTTTTCCATAGTAAACCTCAGAACACAGAAAAATAGGTAACTCAAGAAAATCTACCAATGAAACATGACTGTACAAATATCAAAATACAGATAAGATATAAAATCAAGAATTGAAAAAACTATGACATAGAGGAATTTTTTGAAACAATAAACAAGGCAGCAAAGCACATATAAAAAGAAATAAAAAAGTATCAGGGACATTGCCTGAGAGATAGGAACAGATATGACAAGAGGTTCTCCAGGCTCTTTTAGTGGAACAATTTTGAATGTTTTCTTCCCAGCTCCATCTTTGCTTACCACACATCTTGTGAGGACATTCACTTTGTAATTGGCATCTTCTGGTCTCTTAGTTGCATCATCTAGATTATGCATGCACCCTTTAATAATTAACAACCTTGAATAGTTAAGGCACAACTGAATCACAAACAAAGATGAGTTCTCACCTTCATAAATACCTTTAACCTTCTCAAATTCAATAACTACTCCCCATGTGACCTGGTCCTCAGTGGAGAAAGATGGAGATTTGTCATCACTCCTGGTGCACTCAATACACACAAACCTGCCTGGTTGCAAATAGGGTAAGCAGTACTTTGGAGACAACACAATCTCACGAACATCCTTCTTCAAGCTTTTGTATTGTTGGAGCAGATTGTAATAATTCTCCAAAGCATCTTCCTCTTCAATTATCATTGAATCCCTTTCCTCTTCAAGGACCTTAGCTTGTTTCTGAAAAGTAACATTTTTATCAGATTAATAAGTAAATACTTCAATATTTAGTTAATGAAACAACAAATTAAAAAACTCAGATGTAAAGATTATTTTATAGTAGTATAAAATAAAACTGGCAGAAAACATAATCATCAAAGGAATTTAAATTGGATATCGATCCTCAACATTGACACTCATTTCATTTTCTTTTTCTTGAGCTGGGAAAACATTAGAGATAGAATTATATCTACTGTAATCTATTTATTTTTGTTCTGTTTACAGAATAAGGCAAGGTCTTATTGGCCTTCATATCTGCTCTCTCTATAAATTTCAAGAAGTTTGATTTTCTTCAATGTTTTATATTAATTCTTCCATTGGGTGTTATGGCCCTCTCCAATTGATAGCTGCAGAAAACAGTACCGAACACCATTCTTATTCAGGTTTTTTTGGCTGTTCCAGTCCATATATTTTTGAAAGAGTAGTACTCCACCTGACCACCTAAATCCCCATCCCCCAAACAAACTCTTCTTTAGCTGTCTCTTCACATAATTCAGGTTTAAGGATTTTCAACAATCTATGATTCACAATTCTAAAATTTATTGCTTTCAAATTCCTGGATGGTTTGGTCCTCCACATCAACAATCGCAGAAGCAATGCTGGGAACCAGTCTCATATTAATCTTTTACAGCTTTTGTGATTCATGTACATGGAAATTGTAATATAAGTGTGCATATTGCTTGTATAATCGTCACTTGAACTCTAAATATTGGGAAACTATGAAGATCAGAAAGTAAATGCCAACTGGGAACAAAGCCAGTCACCCAGCCAGAATGTAGAATAAGGATCTCCTGATAAATACTGGTCCCAGGAAAAGACAACACAATAAATCATGTTGATAACTGAACAAAGTTTTATCAAAATTAGTCAATAACCTATCTGTTACTTCTAGAAACAAATAAAAATCACAAACCCACATAATGCCACAAGTTTGATTGTTTTTTAACATAAACTGACCTCAAGATCAGGGATGGCATGATCAGCTTGGAACTGATAGAATGAATTACGGAGCAAATTTTCAGGATTGCCCTCTTCACAGCGGATTTGATTCAAAAGCATGTTGTAGCTTAGATGGAAGGCACTGGAAAGCAATTGAAAGTAAGTTGGCAGAAAGCACTTCCAGAAAAACAAAAAGTATACCATCTAATTATCAGTAAACTGCAATCATGATAAGGAATCTAGCACCAGCAATGCATTACAGTTCTAATTTACAATAGTATCCCATTTGTCATTTCTAACTCTTATCATCATATATTTAGGCTTACAACTCATTAATTTGCTGATATTTCAATAAACTAATGTGTAACCAACAAAATTTAACATTTCAAAGTTCACAAAGAAAAGAAAAGAAGAAGGAGCACACTCCCTAATTTAAGATTTCACACCTGAACAAGTAGCTGCTCCCCATCAAGGTATATGATACAGCTTAGTGACCATTTCAAAGGTAACATTCAAACTTCTCTCCCAGCGTGAGAAAAATATAGAGCCAGATAAAAAATTAGAAAAAAAAATTCCTACAAGTGAATCTACTTTTGCATCAATCATTTTGCAAAATGGCACAAAAGGACTCACATAGCTAACCCTGACCTTGTTTAGTAGGGAATGACACTTAGTTAAGTTATGTTTTATATTTTTGCATCTCTTTTGCATGACATTCAAGTCCTACAGTGACACCAAGGTATTGCCAGAATTCTAGTAAAAAAAAACTCAGTTACTCATTACCATAAGATAATCCAAGAGTAAGCAAAATGTGAAATGCCCATCATGAACTAGTGTTTAAAGTCCAGTCCAGCCAGAAGAAATAATGGAGTGTTAACCACATTATCAGTAACACCAGACAAGGGACTATGCACCCTAATAAGGTGTTTTTCAAATCTCTTCACTTCTAATTCTGCATGCAACACAAGGATAACACTATTGAAATAGTATCCCATTTCAATAAAATTGAATCTTCTAAACCAAGGATTTACTTTTGTAGCTTCGACAACCTGAACTACCAGTTGTGCATGTACCTGTTCAAACTATCAGCGCTTCCTTTGAGCATCATTTTAGCAGTAGAGGGCTCCATTTTGTCATCAACCATAAGTATACATATACCACGTTCATCAATGCCTCGACGACCAGCACGGCCACTCATCTGTATGTACTCTCCACTAGATATCCATCTAAACTTGTCCCCATCGAATTTACGCACATTCGTAAACACAACAGTTTTTGCAGGCATGTTCAAACCTATGCTGAAGGTCTCTGTAGCAAACAAACACTAAAAGAGAAAATTTTCAGTCTTCATGGCACTTCAAATAGTCGGGGAAAAAAGGTTAAGAGCAAAAGATGAAAGAGGTCAAATAAATTAATCTAAATAGAAACATTACTTGTATGACTGAATATAAATCCCAATAATCTTAACAAGTGAATATATTATCATTAGAAGTCCAGAAGTTAATGCTGCATGCTGAAAGAAAATATAAGATTATTTAGCAAGGAAGAGAACGAGGTTTAGTATGTCACCCTATAAGTTAAAATTCAACTATCTTATTCAACTAGAACAATGACACTTCATATCGGGTACCTAATGCATTTAAGTGTTCAAAAAGTTTCATGCAACTTGGTAGTTATATTTAATAGCCCAAGGCTATTCGATTCTAACCCCCCAAGTTAAATAAAATAAATTTATAGCTATTGTCATCTCCTGTGACATGCAGAAACATACTCATAAGTAAATGCATAATTTTCTCCCAACCTTGATCAGTCCTTCTTGAAATAATATCTCAATCACTTCCTTCAATATGGGAAGCAAGCCAGAATGATGCACACCTATTCCACGTTTCAAGAGGGGTAACATATTTGAAACCTGTTTAAAAACAAAATCCAGAGGCGTGATAATTAAAATCTTTGCTAAAAGCAAAAGTAGACGTGTCTACACATCCAACAACTGATTCAAAAAGAATTTATGTACATGATCTTAACCAAGTCAAAACAACCAAACAAATTGTAATATGTAAGAAAAAATGCTACAATATTGAAAAAGCACAATTCGACTCTAGAATATTAATTCTCACTTCTTAAAAGAATAGCAGGATCACCTGCTTTATCTTGTCGAGATTATCAAATTCAAGGCTAAAAATCCTTCTACCTCAGAGGGGGAAGTAATGAGAGAGACCTAGACTTAGATTTAGAAAGCAGATGGGAGTAATACGTATCTTTACAAGTTATGAGACACACATATGCTCTAGCAGACACTATATAAAAGCACAAAAGACTGCATGCATTTTATGAGAGGCAAAACTTGCCTGAGGTAGCTTCTTATCATCATCCGAAAGCATGTCCATGGCACTCCAAAAGATTGTTTCTATGTTCACTTTCTCATCATCCACAGTTAGATCCATTTTCGCCATCTATAATAGAAAACAGAAAAATGAAGACCAGGTGTTCACAAATTAAAAAATAAAAAAAAAAAGTCAAGACATGATGTAGTGGTTAATGCAGATATGGGAAATAAGTGTATAAAAACAAATTTACGAACTACAAGAGAGAAAAACAGGGGAATGGCATGCACTAAAACTAATGATTCCCAAAAAAAGTAAGGGTTTTGATACGAAAAAAATTGTAGGATTCTTCTTTATTTTTCATTTTGAAAAATTTGGAGACCGATTTATACTAAAGCCGGGGCCTAAATGTGTATAGATATTACACCGTAGACACATTTTTGTACCACTAGTTTTTGTAAATGTTGAGGTGGACCACTGATTTATCTTATTTTGTATCACCATTACCATTTTGACTGCCACACTTGATTTTCAGAAAGATTCTGAACCATGTATCATAAATCATAATGCTAAATAGGTACCGAGTTGTTAATAACTCCTGACTTAGCTTATTCAACTTAGAAATTTCTTCAATAATTAAGAATATTGACCATGCTAACACTAACAAGGCATAAAAAATAATTTAGCATGCAATATTCACCTCCCAACCCTCCAGGTAAAAAGGCAGCAAACATTAGACCAAAAAGGTAACTAACCTGCATTGCAAGAAATTCACATTCTCTTTTGCTAAAGCTGAAAATTATCACAGGATCATATTGACGCTGAATGATCATTTTCACCATTTTGAAAATATCACTCTCTTCACCAAGTTTTCCTGCTGTCAAACCTTTATGCCGCTTTCCATTTTCTCTTCTCTTGTTGCCCTCACCAGCAGGAACTAGTGCATTTAAAGCTTTGTGAAAGCTGTCCTCACGAAATTTACCCTTTTCATCCACTACTAAGTATAGTCCAATACCCCCAGCAGGGAAAATGTAGTGCTGAAGGGGTGTTGGCCGATAATCAGTGTAAACAATATGACATGGTTGTTGGTGGACCTACATTATAGCCACAAAAATAAGCAGGAATATTTATCCATTAACAGCTCAAATAAAATGAATTTGATCAAATGGCTTGCTCTGGCCAATTGTCAAACATAGGAGATATAGATTCACTAATTATCAGTCCACTCATTTGCAGGTCTTCAAGAAAATCTTTCTAATTTCACCTCCGGATTATATAGGGTCAAAATCGTTATTGTTTAACACAGAAATTTTCACATGTTGCACAGTTCATTCTTCTAAGCATAATGATGACATGAATGCTAACAAACACCTTTAAATGTTTAAGTATAAACAGTGTTATTCTTTTGCAGTATGAGATGAGGTAAAGGAATTCTTTAACTCAGGCATGGCATTAATAAATTACCTTTGCAACCCAATTGGCAAACTCCTTCGCATTAGGCACAGTTGCCGAGAGGAATACGAATCGAGAGTTCTTTGGGGCCATCACAATGCTCTCTTCCCATACAACACCTCTCTCACGATCACGCATGTAATGTACCTCGTCAAATACGACCCAAGCCACCTCCCGTGTAATCTCTGAACCTTTGTACTGCATGCTACGCCAGATTTCAGTTGTCATCACCTGAAATTAAACTGCATATAAGCAATCCATAAATCAACTACGTTGATGCCAAAAAAAACTGATACTACCAAAATGACCTACCAAACATGATGCATTAGGGTCGATTGTCACATCCCCGGTCATCAAGCCAACATCTGAAAATTCTTCTTTAAACTCCCTATACTTTTGGTTGCTGAGTGCCTTAATTGGTGAAGTATATATCACACGTTGCTTATTCCGCAATGACATGGCAATAGCATACAATGCTACAACAGTTTTTCCAGCTGATGTATGGGCTGATACCTGTCAGTAAATAGAAAATAAAGCAAAATTACAAATTATAGTTCTTCTGTCTATAAGGCCGGATGTCAGACAATTAAAACCTTATTAATATATTGTTTGGAATCAAAAACACTTTCAAAGAGTCAAAAGCACCTTCGTATCTGTATAGCGTTTAGCTGAAAAAAAATAAAAGTAGCTTTTTGGAGAAGGCACTTGATAGAAGCTTTTCTAGAAAGTGTTTCTTATGTAAGAAAAACAGGAGAAGTGTTTTCTAACGAAGCACTTTGTACGTACTTCTCAAAAACAAGGGTTTTAGGTAATTTTCAACTACTTTTCTTACCAAGAACACTTTCTACGACAGAATTTGCAAACTAAATTTGATAAACAAGAGCTCCCAACACAAAATAATAATAATAATAATAATAATAATAA
>JAXCLQ010000010.1:5683774-5699015 GCA_035584115.1 Cedrela odorata | reverse complement strand
AATAATAATAATAATAATAATAATAATAAAGACAAATAAATATAACCAGGCAATCACCAACGAAATAAAGCAAAATTACTAGACATCAGATGAGTTATGTGATTAACTAACCATGACGGACTCGCCATTGTCGAGACACTTGATAGCTTCAGACTGAAAATGGTCGAGAGTAAAGTGAAATTCCTTAGCAGGTTTGGCGTCAGCTTGAGCCGCAGCAGCCGTAACAGTAGTTGAAGAAGGAACATAACCGGATGGATACGACACGTCGTGTAGACAAGTTCCTGGTTTATCGTCGATAATCATAGTACTGTTCGAATTCTCTCTGTGTTCCTTCTGTGGAGGCTCAAATGACTCTTCAATTGACTTCCTCTTTAACGAACTCATTCTTTATCCAACCGGTTTAACTGCAGAACGAAAAATATAAACAAACCCTAAAACGAAGAGAGAATTTTGCGGACAAAGTTAGCTCTCCGCAGATGTTGGTTGTTCGGGCGGCTACACTCCCAAAGAGACGAACATCGCAAAATTGACTGATTTTATACTGGTCCCGAAACGAAGCGTTTTGCTGAGGTCGATAAAAAGAGTGGACAAATACGGTCTTGGACTTTGTCTGGAGCCAAACCTAAGAACAAAACAAAATTAAATTTGCCGCGTGTCATTAAGTAATTTGCTGAGCTTTTGAACCCTAATTAATTATTTCTATTTTATTAATTTAATTTAATAATTTTTTTAATATAAATATCCAACTAATTCAATATATATAAATATATATATATATATTTCAATTAATATATTAAAATATTTTTATCAAAAGCCAATCTTCCTCTCTTAGAATTCAATATTTTTAGACAATATTATCATAGTGTTCTTATACTGAATTACAAATATTAATGCTCTTTTAACAAATGATTTTTTAAATTGTCAATTAATGCACTCTATTTATACTTAAAACAAATGGAATTGTTATCACACACACACACACACACACACACACACACACACACACACACACTTTTTCTTTTTTATTCAAGTTTGTTGCATCATTCCCTTAAATGGTCTCCTGTCCTCCAGCCGAACTCGTGGTGGTTCAAGCTCAATGTGGATGCTGCTACAAAATTTCAGAGCGTACCGCAGGCAATGTCCAGGAAAGCTTTCCAGTGAGATGTTGAAATTGGCAGAGGCCATGGCAATTGTTTAAGGGGATTAACCTGGCAATGGATTGTGGACAGCTGCTCGCCTTTAGTAGTTGAAGTTGAATCAGACGCTCTGAATGTGGTTAATCTAATTAACTACAGATCTTGTCATTTCCAGATCAAATCCTGACAGCTGTGTATGGTTGGTTGGATGCTCCTCCAGAAATTTCTCACCAGGATTCAGTTTAATACTTTTGACTTTTGTACCACAAACAATCAAGCATAAGATTTTCCAAAAAGTTGAAATTGGATACTACATATTTAAAGAATTCGCAATTTAAGGAAACATACATTGTAAGTTAATTCCATAATCTAATTACTACGGAAAGACAAACCCATATCCTTATGAAATTAAACTTTCAAAAAATCGAAAAGAGACAACAAAATTGTGTAGCCTTCAGAGTTTGAATCCTGATTCATCCAACCCCAAAATAGAAAAATTACAGTTAAAGATGTGTCCCGCATTCAAACCACATATCTGACTCCCCTAATCCTGTCTGTTGATATCTAACGTCATCAATGCTGTAAGTTGGAGTTCTTGTAAGCAACAACATCATCTTCATCCTCATTTTGACTTCGAAGTCCCTGAACCCAGCCACCATCAATGGAATCAATACTTCCATTCAATCCATCATCCACAAAATCACCAACTCGTTTCACCTTCAACTCCCTTGGCTTAACAGGGTAATTACCAGAGAAGCATGCATAACAGAAGTTCGGAGAATCATTCGCCAACAACTTGTTCAAGCTGTCTAAAGACAGAAACGCAAGTGAATCACACCCAATAAACTCTCTGATTTCCTCAACACTCATCCTATTGGAAATCAACTCCTCGGAACTTGGCGTGTCCACTCCATAGTAACAAGAACCTATAATTGGCGGGCTGGCAATTCTCATGTGAACCTCCTTAGCCCCAGCCTCCTTAAGCAACCTAACAATTTTTGATGAAGTAGTTCCTCTCACAATTGAGTCATCCACAACCACTACTCTCTTCCCCTTCAACACTCCCCGAACTGGAGAGAGCTTGAGCTTTACACCAAAGTCCCTAATCTTCTGTGAGGGCTCAATGAAAGTTCTTCCCACATAGTGTGACCTTATCAGCCCTTGTTGAAATGGCACCCCAGCTTTTGCCGCATAACCAAGTGCAGCCACTACCCCAGAATCTGGTACAGCAATCACAACATCACACTCAACATGAGCCTCAGAGGCAAGTATTTCCCCAAAAGCCCGCCTCGACTCATAAACAGACCTTCCAAAAACTACTGAATTGGGCAACGAGAAGTAAATATGCTCAAAGATGCATTGCTTAGGTTCAGGGTGAGGCATCAAACAAAGTGATTGTACTCCTTCCTTGTCAACCATCAAAACTTCACCAGGGTAGACCTCTCTCTCATATGTGGCCTCAATTAAATCAAGCGCACAAGTCTCCGATGCAAAAACCACAGCACCATTACTCCGCCTACCCATCACCAATGGTCTAAACCCGTATGGGTCACGAACCGCCACAAGCTTATCCTCAGTTACAAACACCATAGAATAAGCACCCTCAAGCTGCTCACAGGCATCCACAATCCTCAGAAAAAAAGGTCTAGCTTTGGATATCGCAATTAAATGAAGAACAACCTCAGTATCAGAACTAGTGTTAAAAATTGATCCATTATCTTCAAGCATAACCCTTAAAGTTTTATAATTAACCAAATTCCCATTGTGTGCAACTCCAACAGACCCGAACCGATAACCAGCAACAAAAGGCTGAACGTTTTTTAGCATAGAACTACCAGCAGTTGAATATCTAACATGACCAATGGCCATATCACCAGGCAATTGATCAAGTTTGGATTCATTAAACACATCAGAGACTAAACCAACACCAGTAACAGATTGAAGAACCTTTTTATTCACAGCCACAATACCAGCACCTTCTTGGCCGCGATGTTGCAGCGCGTGTAGCGCTAAATAGCACAAACGGGCGGCTTCAGGGTCGCCATAGATGCCTACAACACCGCACTCTTCGCGAGGCTTACCGCCATCATCAAAACTGCTAAAACCGTCATCTGGGTATTCATTATTTGTGGTAAAAAACTCGGAAATAGGATTTTTGGATAGGACAGTGACGTCGGTTCTCAGGTTTTGGTGCGTTAACTCGTGTTTTCGAGGGAAAAAAGAGAGCTTTTGCTTAGTTTTCAGGAAGAGAGGAACATGGGTTTTCTGGGCTGGTTTAGGGTTTGCAGAAAAAGAAGGGTTTGAGACAGACGAAGAGAGAGGTCGGAGATCGGCCGTGCCTGTGGCTGCCATGAATGGAAAAAAAAATTCTCCAAAAACACAGAGCGAGAGGTCGAGGGAGACGGTGAAGGTTTTTTAAGTGGGAGCAACTAGTTCTAGGTTTTTGGAGTCGAGGGAATCTTAGTTGTCTGGAGGTGATATGGCTCTGTCACTGCCTAATCTTATTGGACCATTCAGGTGTATTTGCAATTTCATAATTATTAATGAGCATCGTTTGAATTTCCAAATAATGATATGAAGAATAGTGGCCAAATTTAACAATATGATATACATACTATATCTATTTTTTTTCCCCAAATTAATACAAGTATCTATGCATCATTAGGGTGTTTACAATCCGGTTCAGTAATTTCAATTAATGCATGAGCATAATTTTTATGTGATTTATTGTTTATCTACATTATTCAATGTATTAGATCTTTGTTAAAAACGTTCTTGTAAATAATAATTAAATAATTTCATAAAAAAATAATAAGAAGAATAAAAAAGTTAAAATTTATTAATTGTGTCAACTTAATTTCAAAACACTCAAGTTATTACTCTTTTAGATAATTAGTTTTCTTACCTTATATCAAATAGATTCATATGTATAAAAATGAAACCCTTTTCAAATTAAATATTATTCTATTTATTTATGCTATTTTTTTTGTTAATAGAAGTTATTTATAGGAAATATATAATTGAATTAATTGATAATTAAAACTTAACCTTATTCGCTAATTTATAATTCTTATAACTAATTTAGTATTATAGAGATTTTTATATTCACAACTATACCGAAAGATAATATTTGGTCATTTGGTAAATATGTTCCAAATACCATAAATGCAAATTTTCATATATAAGGATTAATTATTAAAACAATGAGTTGAATTATTTGTTAAAAAATATTTTTGATTTTGAATATTTAAAATCCTTTTAAAATATGAATGGGATGTATTATGGAAGTGTTTAAAACGTTGCTAGTTTTACCTTTAGCTTTTCCCTAGTTACTTACATATTTTAATGTTTTAATTTGTAATAAACAAATTTCTATATTTAAAAAAAAAAAATGTTTCTTTTTTCTTCTAACTATAATTAACCTTTTTGTTCAATTTTTTTTATTTAATAATTGAGTAGTGTCTTATAACTAAAACTTTAAAAACATTAATTTAATTGCCAATAAAGAAATGGGTTACTAAGAATGTATTGCAATCTTGAATCATCTGATGAATTAATTATATGGTTCACTTCACTTTCTGGTTTGTTGTAAAACTATTCTGCAAAAATTTAATAAAAGTTAGTAGAAAAAAAGTTGTACACGATATAAAAAATAAATAAATAAATAAACAAAAGTTTAATAATGATTAAGGGCTTGTTTATATTTTTATTTAAATTCTGAATCGAATTGAATATATAAATCTAAATGATTTTGAATGATATATGTTTATTTTATATTTATAAAATTTAAATTTAAATATTTAAAATTAGTAATTAGATAACATAAAATTATTTAGATATTCGTATTTACCATTAAGTCAAAAAATTTAACTGAATTTTATTAAAATATAATTACTTTATCTTCAATGTTAAGTTAAAAAAAAAAAAAAAAACACTTTCAAAATATGTTACAGGTGAAATAAACAAGTACTAACAAAAAAAAATTACAAAAATAAATATATAAATAAAGAATAACAAAAATTCATGGCACGTCTCCAATTTTAATAAAATCTTATTTTATAGATTTTTTTTAATTCAAGAACTTATTTATTATAAATTCAAAAATTTATACATAATTCTAATGATATTTTAATATAATTTTAATTAGAGATGATTATTCATGTTATCTTGTTGTATTCATGTCGTATTAAATAAAAGTATATTTAAATTTAATCCATTTAATAATAGTGTCAAGAATTAAAAATTTTAACCCGATACAATTATTAAATAATTAAACAAATTATAATTATGCTACTCATTTAACATATTTTTTATATATTGTAATATATATTATAAAATTTCTATGATACTGACTGTTCACATGTTAATCAATTTCATTCTAAATACAATGATATACATTTTAAAATATAATAATTATAACTAATTTTTTAAATATAAAAAATATAAAATAAATTTATTAAATTATAAATTAATATAATATAACTATTTTAATAGTTAATCATATTATAAATAGATTTACATTTCAAGAATTTTAAATTCAACATAATTGTGTTATTTTATATTATTAATTTAATAATTATATTATATTAATTTAAATTTATAAATTTGGTATCATTTTCGTGTGAGACTAACAGTCGTGTTAAAAATCATAACGCTAGCTCTAATCAATTTGGCATGGAATGGAAGGGAGCCATGATAAAAATTGTTTCGAAACTATATCTTTATATTGTTTTTTGCTAAAAGTCAGGGATCTATATGTTATTATCCTTTAAAATATCCTCAAATATATTCATTCGGATATTCTGGATATATATATTTTGTGTGTGTGTGTGTGTGTGTGTGTGTGTGTGTGTGTGTGTGTACGTATTCTGGATATATATATATATATATATATATGTACGTATGAATACATTTTTTAAATCTCAGTTGCAAGATCTGAGAGGAAGACGACGAAAGACAAACGGTTCCAGACAGCAATGTCACTCATACTCTCCTTCCATCATCTTCATACCCACCAATCTTTCCTTTCTGCCCCACACCACCACCAGCTTCTTCCAACCACGGCCTTCCATTCGGTCAAGTGGGCCCCGAAGTCAACGGCCTCTATTCACCTGTGCGCCGGTCATACTAGGAGAACAGTAAAATGTATGGCGAATCCTCGGAGAGTGAAAATGGTAGCGAAACAGATAATGAGAGAGCTTTCTGACATGTTACTAACTGACAAGGTCTTGCAGTTCGCTGTCTTGCCCGAAGCTGCCTTGGGAGCCGACCGTTATCTCTCTTCTCTTACTACAATTAGCGACGTTGAAGTCTCAGCTGATTTGCAAGTACTGTAAAAGAAAATTCTTTATTTTAAATATGATAATTTAGTTAGGGTTTTCTTTGAAAATTCTGATTTTGTGGTTCTGGGGTTAGTGTAGCTGTTATGATAAGAAATATTTGCCTTGTTGTGTTTGTTGGCTGAATGGCATGGATTCTTTTAGTTGGTCCTGTACATATGTTTAATGCTAAGAGAGGATATTTTGTGTTGTGTTTGGATAGTCAATGTAAAAGAAAGGAGTAGAAATTTCATAGAAATATATTCATTTTACTAGTATATGCTGTCTGTGGCAACCTAACATGAAAACTGTAATGTTAAATTTGTGTTTTTTTATTTGGGTATGTTAGTTATGACAAGTCAATATCATTTTGAGTCATTTTGCATTTCCATCCAAATTCGCCACTGATGCAAGAAAAGCTAAATGGGGTTTTAAGGGGTTAGTTGTACCTCATTTTCATTTCATTTGATTTTGTTTTCGTTGTGCTATACCATCCAGACAAGGGATTATATTGAGCCTTTGACTTTCCGTCCAAATGCCCAACTACAACCACTGTGTTAAGATGTTGCATGAGAATTGTAATATTTTCGTCTAGTAATTTATGGTGGGAATAGGTGGACTCTTGATTAAATTATGGTTATACTGTTTTTAAGTAGTCCAATGTTTTCCATTTTCTGTAGGTTGTTAAAGTATATGTCTCTGTTTTTGGTGATGATAGAGGAAAGGAGGTTGCGATTGCTGGCTTGAAGTCAAAAGCTAAGTATGTTCGAAGTGAGCTGGGGAGGCGAATGAAGTTACGGCTGACTCCTGAGATACGCTTTATAGAAGATGAATCTTTTGAGAGAGGAAGCAGGGTAAGAGCTTGTCATGTGTTGCTTTCCCTTCTACATTTATGGTTCTTAGCATGTTGGTAGAATTGGATCCAGCATATGATTAACAGCTCTCTTTCACATTTATATTCCAAATTTCTGTCACGGACATGAAAGTCATGTTCTTTTTATATGATTGTCTTACATAAAACTTATTCTTATAGCTGATCAAAAATAGACCCAAAGTTCTTGTTTGCATATAAAGGCAAAAATGGCTGTGGTCATGTTTACAGATTCAATGTGCCACAGAGAATTGGCGCTCATACAGTCATGTCTATTGGTGAAAATGGTTGTTATGATCCATACTAGTCCATGCTTTCCATGAATACTGTGTCTTTCTTAAAAATGATGCAAATATAGGTTGATCATTATCTTTGAACTATCAGTTCAGACAATATCCTTGCTGAGACAGTCGTGTTTGGTGTATGCCAGATTTCTACTGCTCAAGACACTTTTCAGATCTTATAGGGTCCTTGTACATAATTTTTGACCATCCCAACATGATTCGCCTTATTAGACATCCAACTTTTATCAAGATTTGGGGCTTTCTCTGGATGAATTTGTGAATATGTATTTTTGAACACGGTCCTAATTTGTATATGTTGGGATGTCCAGTTCCTGTTGATTCTTGCTATCACATTTGGTTTTTTATTTTATGCATTGAGTCTAGAAATTGTGGATTCTACATGAAAATTCAAAAAGAAATGTGAGATTGCAATGTTGAAACCCACTGTACACTGCTTAACCAATGAATGGATCTTAGGAACATTTCTTGTCTTGATAGAAGTAATTGACTCTAAAAGGATGCAAATTATTTTTGCCTTGTGCATGCATTTCTTTTGAATTTTGAATGATGAACATATTTCAATTTTCTATTTATGTACATGATAATCTTGAATTAGTTCAGTTACTTTTTGGAAGAATAACTACTTATAGTTGGCCATTTGTGCTTTCAGCTCTTACTGATTTGTTGCTTTCAATTATTTCAGGTAATTTCAATATTAGATAGGATTAAAGCTGAAAAAGAGGCTGCAAAGAGTGAAAACAAAGAACAATTTGAATCACCTGAAGATGAGAGAGATTGGGAGGGCGATGGCCCTGATGAAGACATCGTATACGTGAAGTAACCACTTTCCTATTTGCCCAGGTTTTCAGTTGTTCAACTTACAGCACACCCTTCCTTGTCTCAGGTTAGTTATATACTTGTCATTCTAGTGTCGGTAAATGTGGTTAGTTAGATTGTGGCCACTGATTTTAGTTTAGCGTATGAATTAGTAAATTTTTTAGTGGGTCCAGTAATTTTGTTGGTCTATGGTTACTGATTTACCTGTCTGATTGAACTTCTGCAGTAAACATGAAACTTAAACTTCATTTTTTGTGGATAGCTTGTTCACATCCCTCTTTTTCTTTTCTTTGATATAATCACATTCATTTTCTTTAAAAAGATTGAACCAAAACTCAGCAAAAGTCAAGAATGCCAAGGATGGTATATCTCAATATTCGGAATTATTGTGCATGCAAAGATTGTTTGGTTTGTATGCAGAGTTTAGAGTTTCTGTCATGGATCAATTAACTGCGTAAGAAAACATTATATTGCATGACAGGTATAGCATATATGCGTTAAGCGACTTTGGTTTCCCAATAGATGCATATAGGAACACTTTGATTTTCTTTTAGTCAGTTTAAATTAAATCATTGCTTAATGTATGCAGGGTGGAAATATTGGTCATATTGCCAAACACGGACAGAAGCCAGTTTGCAGGGTGTCCTAATTCGAACCATTGACCATGTGATGTGATTTCATATTATCCAAAATTTGGTCCTGTACAATATACGAGTTTTAGTGTGTTGACATAGAATACAGTTCAGTTAGATGCACTGCAAAAGTTCACAACGTATGAAATTCAAAGTGAAGGAAGTTTTCATGGAAAGATTTGTCTGCCATAAAAGTTTTTGTTTTGTTTCTACAGGGGGATGTGGCAGTCAATCAACCTGTCTCTATCCAGTTCGGATATTAAAAACTCCAGCACCATTCAGTTGGAATTAATAATTGAATAACCTGGGAAATCAGGGCTGCAGTTGTTTAAGGAAAATCCTGGTTACAGCAACATGGGAATTTAGACACAAAATAACAACAATTGATCCGTTCTGCTTGCCTGGCTAAAATTCCGCAGGATTCTGTAAAGCAAAAAAGTTTTGGATTTTTTTGACAGACTAGCTCATTTAATAAGTTTATATTTATTTATAGGGAGATAGAAATAAAATTTAATTTTACTTAAAATTTTAATTTTTAGATCAAATTATCATTTGTGTAATATTTGGTTTAGAATCTCTATTAAATGTCGAGATTGGTCAAAATTATCTATCAAATGTCGATAATTTGGTCAATAATTTTTATTAAATATTGAGAATTTTGACATTTAATTAAAATTTTTTATCAAATGTTAAGATTCTCGATATTTGACAAAAATATTCAATTAAACATTAAATTATGATATGAAATTTTGAGAATTTTTTTATGTTAATCTTATTAATTATACAGTAAGAATAATTTTTACATTCGTATTATATTTTAAAACAAAAAATTGATAATATATTTTGTTACAATGTGCGCACAAATGAACCAAGTATATTGTAATTTTGTTATGTAATTTGAATATTTATACAATTGAGAATATATTTATATTAATATTATTTGTTTTCAGGTCTCACACATAAATAATTTGTTAATTTGTCAAAAATAAAATAAATAAAAATAATATAAGTATATTATCAATTGTTTAAATATTCAAATTGCATAAAAAAATTATAACATAATTCATTCATTTGTGCTCACATATCAATAATCTTAATATTTGACGAAAAATATCTATCAAATATCAAGAATCTTAATGTTTGGTCAAATATTTTTGTCAAATGTCAAGATTTAATAATTTTTTTTTTTTACAAAATGTCAAGATTCTTGACGTTTGGTAGAACTTCTAAGTTAAATATTATACAAACGATAATTTAGTCTAAAAATTAATATTTTGATTGAGATTAAGTTTTATTACTACCTTTGACTATAAATAAATATGAGCTTGAAAATAGATTATTTTGTTAAAAAAACTCATTATAATCAAATTAGAATTGGATGGTTTTTTTTTTTTTTTTTATAAAATAGTCTATTTTATAAGTCTAAACTTATTTATAACCAGAGGTAGAAATAAAATTTAATCTTAGCCAAAAAATTAATTTTTGAACCAAAATACCCTTTGTATAATATTTGGCTTAGAATCTTTCTCAAACGTCGCGAATCTCGACATTTCATTAAAACTATCTACTAAACGTCGAAAATCTCGATATTTGATTAAGAATTTTTATTAAACGTCGAGAATCTTGATGTTTGACAAAAATATGTAAGCAAATGTTGAGATTCCTGACGTTTAATAGATATTTTTCGGTAAAAATTGAGATTCTCGATATTTGGGTAAAAATATTTACTAAATATCAAAACAAGTAATACTAATATAAATATATTATCAATTATATAAATATTCAAATTATATAATAAAATTGTAATATACTTGATTCATTCATATGCACATTATAAAAAAAATATATGATTAATTTTTTACTTTAAAATATAACACAAATGTAATAGTTATTCTTAATTGTATTGTTAATGCAGAAAAATTCCTTATGCGAATCTTGTACACCAGCAACGATCTTCTTCGTCTTTAGATGGTTCTCCAACTTGCAACCACAATGTAACTTCAGGGGTAAAAGTCGGTTGTCCGGCAAAAACCCTCTGACACTTAAATTAGGGTTTTACTTTTGAAGAGAAAAGCTTGTGAGAATTGTGGTTTTTTTTTGTCGAAATTTCAGTAGTTGTACTTGATCGTAGTTAATTTCTTTTTATAGATGTTTATGCCTCTCAATTATGCAGAATTCTTATGAAATCTGGAAACAAGTATCGTATTGTGCAAGGATTACGGAGATTCCACAGGTTAAGCACCAACTTTTGAATTTTATAGAATCACGTGCGTTTTTATAAAGCTTGCGTTTCAAATTCTTATTATGTAAGAAGTTTTAACAGGTAAGGTTCCTTGTTGGAAAAATGAGAAGAAAGAAAACCCTTCATAAATACGTAAGCGTCGAGAGGTTTCGGAGATTTTCATCCAAGATCTCTCTATTTATCTGAGATGAGTTTAGGTATTGTCTGTTTTAGACTCTTATGAATTAACCAAAATCTTTATAAGTTGTAGCCGCGATCTTTATAAACTGATCAGGGCTTGCATATCCATTTGAGATGCCTACCTAAGACTTCATTTTTTTATTAGATCTCGGCTTCTAAGGAAGCCTTATACCTTTTATTATTCGGGGCAGCTCCTCTAGAGTGATTCTTGGTCTCGGAATACTGTCTGTTTCCCATACAAGGCCGTTCAAGGCCCATAGCCTTATAAGCCCTAGTTATATTGGATCATATACCCAATATATATAATTGATAATGTCGACATAAAGAAATTCTTAAAATTTCATATTATAATATGAAATTCTCGATGTTTAGTCCAGTATTTTTGGCAAACATTAAAAATTTTGACATTTGATAAAAAATTATTAGCTAAATGTTAAAATTCTCGACATTTGATGAAAATTTTTGGTCAAATGTTGAGATTCTTAATCTTTGGTAGATAGTTTTGGTCAAATGTCAAGATTTTCAACGTTTAACAGAAATTATTAATCAAATGTCGAGATCTATAATTTTGATTTAATGTCAAGTTTTTTAACGTTTGATAAAGGTTCTATGCCAACATTATACAGAGGATATTTTAATTTAAAAATTAATTTTTTAGTTAAAATTAAAATTTATTTTTTCCTTAAGTTATTAATAAATATGAATTTATAAAATAAACTATTTTGTCATAAAAAAAACCCCAAATTCATCCATTGCAACTCTAAAAATTTTCATCGTTTTCTCAAGATTATGACATATTATATCAACATACCTTCCCAACTCTTCTATTGTAATTCCCAATATTTCATTATAATTTCCAAATTTCTATTATATTTCTTTTACGAAAATTTTCAAATGTAACCCATTAGTCGGAAAATTGCAGAAATAGTAAATATAGCAGTGACACTGTTGGGAGAGTTGTACAGTACAACTGATGTACCGTATCCCTGCCCCTCCAACATTCAACTTAGTTCTTTAGAATGTCGGAGAAGATGTAGTAAGGAGTCTTAAAAGCATTGCAACCATACGATGTCCATCAAGGATAGAATCAAGCTGGGAGCAAATAATGCAATAGGAACGGGGGGCCTAAAACTAATAAATATTTTATTATTTGGATCAGACAAAAAACTTACTGAAATGAAAGTAAAACATCCATAAATATGGCCATAGCCAATCAAGTGAAATTTCTCAAGGGATTAACTCTCCAAAAAAAAATTCAGTACAACATCCACCGAGGTCTGCAAAAGGAATATGCTAAAGATGAAACATTGATAATTTCATTGACAATTATTCCTATACCCAACTCAACTCAAATGCGCACTCAACTAGGAACATATTCCATCATCTTCAATGATGAGCCTTTGCTTCAGCTTTCTTTTGAGACTTTGCCTTTGACTGAGGGAAAAGTAATAAACATTAGGTGAGCATTTCCATAGGCAAATTATCATCCAATTATGTGTATGCAGTAAAAATATAGACACAGATAAACAGAAACATAGTTAGAATAGCTTACCCTCAGCAAGAATAACACAAAATTGTTGTCTACAAAGCTTAATAATCATTATGAATTAGAATATTTTGGTTTCAATATGGATCAAAACCTTAACAGCAATTGATTTACAATCCCAAAACAATTTCTAAGAACTCACCGAAAACAACATAGCTACTTTATTATTTATTTAAGATTTTATACCAACTTTAAAAATTTTACCAAAAATGATTTTATAAACTGCTAAACAAAAACATTCTTGTAAGAATTTCGGTATTCCTCATCTTTTTTTCAGTAAGATAAGAACACGAGAAATGACAATTTGTGAATAAGCTAAATATAGAAATTATGAATAATGCCACATATCCGGAATTGTGTCTCAAATGATGAGGGCATACACATGTGAATGGCGAGATGTTGTGACAAATGATCTAGAAAATTGGGAAAATTTAATACAAAATCATTTGGGATGAAAGTTTTAGGGATAAATCTCAGGGATGTTTAGCATTACTCAAAAATAATTGCCCTCAAAAAGAAGAATTTTGGGCATCAACAATGAAGCGTTGTGCCCCTTCAGCACACAAAATTTCAATTATTATAAAGAAAGCACTGTAAATTCAACTCAAATTCTTAGCCAAATACTCATCATATAAATCCAAATGCTAAAAAAAAAGGAATTTACAGAAAATGCAGTTAGAATCAACCACAGATGGGTCATTAAACCCTAACATTTTCACTTAGAAACAAACTAAAGCATATATTAAGAATAAACAATAGATGTTAGTACCTTGAGGTACTTGAGCTTCATGTTTCCATAAACGACCCCTAGCGTAAAAGCTGAAACCCTAGCGACCTATACTCACAATTCCAGATCAAAAAATCAACAATCTTCCAATGACAATTCACCAAAACTTGATATTTTCATACAAAACAAAGAAAATGATATTACCAAGGCAAGGGTGCTGGTGCCGGAGTAGGGACCGGGAGGCGGCGCCATTGGATGCTTTGTTTGAAGTTCTCGGTAGGCGTTCGTGTTCTTGTGCGTGTGAGCTGCAGACAATGACGAAGATGAGTCTGCAAAAAGAGATACGACTAGCCCTAGATACTGGACTCAGAATCAGACAGCTTTTTTTTTTTTTATTTGTATATGGCCCAATTTTTAGGCCTGTATCAATATCCCTTCAAAATTTCTTCCTATTTATCTCTAATTTTATTTTTTTTTTTCATGTATGGCCCAATTCAATTTTGTTAAGTAAATCTTAGATTATGAATTTAATTATACAAAAGTTATATGATTTCTTATTATAATTTTTATAGTGAATTTGTTACCTTTTTTTTGTTATTAGTTATAGAATAAATTATTTTTATGATTTACTTTGGAGGATCATAATTGTTATTAGTTATAAAATAAAATACTTTTATAATTTAATTTAGAGAATCGTAAGAAAGTTAATCAGTCAGTAATGAGATATATAAAATTGGTGACAATTTAATTTTTTGTGTACCAAGATAAGACATAACTTACCAAGAGTTTGCCCACGAGTTATATTTTTTGCTTGAGATAAATTCAACTAAATTTAGATTTAACATGAGAGTAAATTGAATATAATCGTCAAACCTATAAGAATTATGTATTGTTGCATTCGAATTAAATTGCATTTATTACTATTGTTTATGTTATTGTATTAATATTGAAACTTAAAATTTTTAAATCAAAGTTTAGTATGTCAAAGAGCTACATATTTATTATTTCAAACTGAATTGGTGTAAATTTGAAAGTGTTTATAGTGGTATATTCTAATTTGAAGTGTTTATAGTGATGTATTCTAATTTAAAGTGTTTTAGGGTGTTTTTGTACTTATTGTATGTTTTACAATATGATTGATTGTTAATTTATAAATAGATTTATTATTTAAACATTAAAACTACTAATTTACCTGATAACTAAAATTGTGATAAAAAATATTACAAAAAAGTAGGCATAAAATTTTCTTGACAATTTTTTGTTATGTAATATAGAGTATAAAATTTACTATAAATTACACAACAAAATTTGTCAAGGAACTTTTTTTTGCCTCTTTTTTGTGACACTTTTGTCACGATTTTCAATTTCTAAGTTGAAAAATATGAGATGCATATTTGTACATGTATTGTCACAGACATATATCTGCATAACTTCACCAACAACACTTCAAATCGTTATTAACCTCACC
>JAXCLQ010000010.1:5616008-5637571 GCA_035584115.1 Cedrela odorata | reverse complement strand
AACCAACACCATCAACATCGACTTGTGTGGATATCTGAAGAAAGCAAGGACGTTGCTGGGTGGATTTCTTAAACACAAGTTCGTTTTTCTTCTTCCTGTTTTTGCTTGACAAAACAGAAAAATGAATAATTGCACACTGAAATACACATGCATGCACGTATCGATCCTAAGGGAATATATTCTGCAGATTGTGATATTAATCTATGCTCCCCAGCAGCGGTTGTACGCCCAAAAATCCATTTCGTGTGTCGCACTTCGTGTGTCGCACTTCCGCTGCACTAAAAAACAGAGCACGATCGTTTTCAGTTATGTTCAAAATCAACCCTTGCTTGCTTCCTTCATTCGTTCTTAGCTTGAATTAACTTCTCTCACAGTGATTTGAAGCGCGATCATCCCATCTGTGAGGAAAACCAGCTTAGAGTACTTCTTTTTTACAAATCTAAACCCAGAAAACATATTTTTTCTTTCTTGGGCCAAGTTAGATAGAGTAGTCACTAAACATTCAAAACCCCAGATGGGTTCAAAACAAAAACATATAAAAAGGAACAAGATCTAGAGAAAATCACCAATGGAAGAAGAAGATCTTAATAATAAAAAAAAAAAGAGAAGCAAAAGTATTACTATATTGTTAGCTTCGTCTTTATACTGATCATCTTCTCCACCGGCAGTCACACAGGATATACTTGCAGCTGCTAGCTCTTTCTTTCTTTCTTTCATCTAAGCATGGATGTTAGAGAGCGAAAAACACCTTCTTCACAAGGGATAGTGAGAACCATTTCGTGATCAAAACCAAACTCTTCTTCTGCTTGTCGAAGTAAGCATTGAAAGTCAGGGTGAGTCAAGAATGAGATTGGAACTACATATCTACTTCTGTTTTCAAGAACATAAACAGGAAAATGACCTTTTGGAACGTCGAGTGGTAGGCTATCTTCGTCGTAACCATTCCTCTTGCCTAAGCTAGAACATCTCTTGGGAATCTGCTTGAGGCTGTAGCTTGTGAGAGTTTGCTTGATTTTCTATTAGCCATAGTATTATAGTTGAATAATATTGTTCAAGGAAAGAAAGTTGAGGAAGATAATAAAGAAAGAGAGTAGTGAAGCTTTAGCTATGCCTAGGCAAGAAGAAGAGTTGAGGTTGAGGAGAAGTGATAGGTATTTATTTAAGAAGGAGAAGGTGAAGGGAATGTGGGGGCAAGGACATGCTACGGGTGTTTTGGGTTATGTGTATGAGAGGAAGCAAATGGTGGGAGCCATAGGCCATTCGGTTTACAATTCTTTGTTGCCCCACCTGATGGCAACATGGACCCTCCTCACTTTCTGTCCCCAAGAAAATCTCTAATATTTATAAAAGTTTATCTGTTTTTCTCACCTTTCTGTTTCAATATTATATTTATTCTATTTCTTTTCTTGGTGAATCTTTTTAGGTAGTGACAAAAGTTTCATAGCTTTTGAATTTTATGTTGCAAGGTAGATCTATGTTATTATTATGAATCCCCCTTTCCTTTTAGGTGATTTTTATTCAATTCTCAAAGACCTCTTGTTGGCTCAAAACATGAACAAGAATTAATTAAAGTCTACTCTTTAATTATTATTATGTTCATAGAAAGCAAAAGCATTTTCCCTTCCCTTTATTTTTATTAATTAGTAAATTACAACTAACACATACTATTATATATTTTTTTCACACAAGTCCCTGTTATATTACCAGATTAATTATATTATTACTTATAATTTAATGTAATTCATGTTGAATAAAATATGGAGGTTTCTCTCTCTACGCATAAAATCACGGGCCAATAGTAAAGTATACTAATACTGGAGAGTACAAAACTGTTGACAGCTTGGTTTTATGTGATTGTTTGGGCTTGTGGTTCTGTACACTCAATGACAAATTAAACCAAGTGGTACATTTTTTTTTTTTTTTGCAGAAACCCATGTGTATTTTACTGCTTCCTTTACAGGCTTTTCCTACTTATATTTCAAGGCCTCTCAGGACTGAAACCCTCCTGTATATTGTATTATATTCACCATTTCTAAGTTCGAACATATTTATATCCTTCAAATCTCAGCTTCATTAATGATTTTATGTCGCAGCAGTTGCTTAGTTTCAGAACTATAAAACATAGCATACTTTAACGAGAAAGGAAACTAAATTCTGAGTTTCTTAAAGTGTAGTTATTGCTAAAACAAAAATTTTCTGAAATTGGAGAAATGCAAATTTAAAAAGATGAAATTTGATCAAACTACAAAGACAGTTATGTTGAATAGACCATTTTGGTACATATTCACGAGATCTTTTGGAGTCATTTTCAAAAAATCGATCCATAAATTCTGTCTGTCTGACATAAGAAATACTCTCTTTCATAGTTAATGGCTATAGTTAGTTGGTTCATCTCTTCCAATGTGGGGATGGCTTAGAATATGATTATCCACCATGTGATGATGGCCACAGCTTTGTTTATATTTCTTTCCAATTCTGTTTAGCTGAACCTGAAAATTGTTTATCATTTATCATTACATCTGAATTTCAAAACCTCTACAGCAAGCTTCTTCAAATCAATGCATGTTTCTCAGGATAAGGAACTGAACATTATTTAGGCAAAACATGAAAGAACTGAGTAAACATCAATACTGAACGAAAGAGATTCAAACTTCAATTTTTTTGTATTATTCCAAAGAAATCTTAACAATTGAATCAACTAGTAACCACTTCATCCCGTTAACCTGATTATTATCTACTTTTGCAAGTATTTGTTACGAGAGAGAATAAAAGTGTAAGTGTTCCAGCAGAAGCACGAGAGAGCTTCCTTCCCATGTGGTCCTGGAGAAACAACCACCACCACCACCACAAAAGTATAAGAGTTGTGGTGAGACATAATTCTACTACTTGAAATGTGCATCACTAATATCTTCCGACCTATCTTGCTGGCTCCATATCTCAAAGTTTCCTCTCCATGTTCTAAGGTTCAGAAAGTGATCTGCAAAGGTTATGTATATTTAATAAGACTGGATACGGAAATGTCCTCCATTTTTGTCTTCTCTTTTTTGGCTTTATCAACCCCACAAAATCACTAACCTATACATGCCCATCAGTAAATAAAAGTTGGTCTTAACTTAATTTAAGCAAAGGGCTTGAAGATACTTGCAACTGAAAATACATTGAAGAGTGTTGATGCAGTAAAATTCTTCTTAGAATTATATGCACTAGAACGGTCTTCTTCGCTTGTTCGATCACTGTATTACCTGAAATCACAGAAAAAATCAAGAGTAAAACCATTCATTTGGTGAAAATTCTTTGATGTTTAAGTTAGAGTTTTGCTTTTATATGTATTTGAGAGAAAATAATAACAGCAATAACTTAATATATTGTATATCTCAATGTGTTTAATATTGTATAGTACAAAATTGCGTACCTTGTTACTTTTGACTTACCTTTAATAGGCCACTATGTCTTACTGCCATTATGTTTCCGAAGTTTATTAGGATTCTAAGAAATCAAATAATTATAATCCCAAACTTATTAGTATTTCGGAGATCACGAAACCATAATTTCAAACGTATTGTTATTCCGGAGATCATGAGATTTTGAGCTATATTTGCAGAATACTTATACTATGCTACAGATCTTTCCTTATTTTGGAAAAGTTCGAAAAGCTTAAACTTCACGTCAGCCATAAATAACTGCTGATGAAAGGTCTGAGAAATCTTACAATTTATCTAAGACCTTCCTTTTCAATAGGAATACCATTGAGTTTTGATGACTTACACGATGCCCCTGCCGTGCTATATCTGAGATCTTTAAAGAGGTTTCGGGTTTTCACTTCTAGATCCAAGACCTTTGATTGAACTTAGGAAGTTTCGAATCATGTCACACTCGAGATCCTTGTTACGTCATGGTCGGGATCTCTCTGACTTTGGCAAGCCTCTGATTCTATATGTTTTTCATGAGATATTTACTAGTGACTAAGGCCTTGACACAATGTTGTACCTAACGGGCCCAAGGCCCATTGAGCTTCATCCATGCCCTAGGTCTTTTTTTAAATATTAAGACTCTCAGTTTTTAGTCAAGAATTAATTTTTTTGACAAAAACTAAAGGTTTTGATTTATACAAACTCATCCATCCACCTTTTACACGCCAACTTTAAATGTTGACTTGAATCCCGTAAATCTTTATCCATGTATCTACTTTCTAGTGGACCACGAGGTAAAATATGTTTCGACTTCTAAAGATTGCCTTTGTCCTCATTATAATAGCCTTCTTTTGTGAATTCCAATGATTATTCCTTTGATATTCCATTGGACGTTACTTTCTCTCAACCCTTTGCCACATTGTCATATGAACGGTTGAGTTTTTTTATTATCATAAATACCCTTTTTTCACCTTTTATCACCCTTATTTGCACTTTCTTTGTCTCCAAGCCTTCTTTAGATTTAACAATTGCAACATAAGTATACAAAGATAGAGAAATTGGGTACCAGGTTTAATCCACTTCTTATAAACATTATTGAGAATAGCAGTGGTTGATTTAGAACAAAAAAGATTTCAAACTCTGTATTCAACTTTAGCTCAATCTTCATTCTAGACTGCAACCTTCTTCTCATTGTAAATAGTCTTGCCAAGAACAAGGTTTTTCTTCAAGTCCCAAACGACTGTTCTTCATCCAAATTATCCTTTCACATTGACAACAACTGGTAAGCTTTCACATTTTCCCAATTTTTTTTTTTATTGATTTGGATTTTTGTTGTTAAGATGGGTATTGGATAATATGCTAGGGTTTTAGACTATTGTGGAACTTTTCCTAAGTTGTTGATGAACCTGAGCAGTTATTGATAATTTGCTTTTTTAGTTTTGTGAACAGAAAAGGCTTTCGTTTCAAGTGATAACGAGGTTGCTTCTAGGGGAAACAACTTAAAGGAGGAGTTGGCTATTATCCTCGTCCCTTTCTCAGTTCGTGAAGTAAGGGAAAAAATGACTGTTTTTGAAGCTAATTAGTTCATTTCCATAATCAAGGAATCAAACCTACAAACCTACACCCGTTGCTACAATATCTCATAAGGCATATACCTTAGGGGCTCTGAGGTGGATGAACTTCCTAGCTGTTCCCCTTATGGTGAAATTTTCTTTAACGATGAATTATTTCACCTCTGTATTAGACTTCCCCTTTAGGGCTATTTTGTTGGGATATTTGAATCTTTTAGGATTGCTCCTTACCAACTAAACCTTAATAGTTGGAGAATATTGTCGAGTATGTACGTTCTCTGGAGCAAGATATCGGATCCAACTCCTACAATCAAGGAGATTGAGTACATGTACCCAATAGTACAATCTTCAGACCTGACATGGAAAAGGCAATCCTATCACGAGTAATCCATCCTACGATAAGGACTGGAAAAATAAATAGTTTTTTATTAGTGGTGAGTGAAATTTCGACAATAATGTTTAGGTGCCTAGATTGTTTAGGGAGGTAATCACCTAGACTGACAAGCCAGGATTCTCAGCTTGGAATTTAGAGAGGGTTGAGATAAATAGGTCCTTAATATCCAACCAAAGATCCCTTCTTTCTGTCATCGACTTGATCTCTTTAGGTCTTGTGAATTTTTGTGTTTCTAAAGGCCATTTAGCCTCGTAGACAACCTAAGCTAGTAAGTACTTTACTTTCTCTTCATTTCACCTCAGGTTATGGTAATTGACCTTTGCCTGGTTTTTTCTTGTAGCAGAAGAAATGGCCCAAAAAAATAGGTGAAGAATCCCGTGGATGCTTTGAAAGAGTTAACTCCGGGCAAGAAGGTTGAAGAGGTTCCCAAGGTTTCGAAGGCCAAACTTGAGAATTCTGCTTTCAAGGACATAGTTGAGACCTCTGCTCCCAAAGGTGTTTCTTCTTCTTCTAAAAGAATTGTGATCAAAACCAACCTATTGCCTCATTTTGCTCCCACATTAGACAAAGGGAAACGCAAGAGGAAAGAGGTGGACATAAGGAGCAAATGAAGAAAAAGGGATTGTTGGTCAAGAAAATTGGTGAGAGCAACACCTATCGGGCCTTCCCCATGTTCGTTGTTGAGGACCTTCTTGAGGAGAAAATGAAGTTCTATGCCTACCTTATCTCTGCCATCAACAAGCAGATGATCTGCATTTCTCCTGAGTACTTAGTTGTTCTCTCTGTTGTTGAGCCTTGTGCAATTTTGGATTATATGTAAAAATAGCTAAATCGTGTAAGTTGGTGATCACTTTCTTCATTTGATGATGAATCCTTTCCTTTTTGTCTAATAACTGGTTGCTTGTCATAATTTGTTCAGGTCCAGCATGCTATTACTGTACACCGAGGCTCTATAGAGAGGGATGCCTTGGGTAAACTGAAGAGGAATACCGCTTAGTTGATCGACAAAACTGAGAAGACTAAGAAACAATTGGCTATAGAGCAGATTCAATTTGAAGCTGAGAAGGAAAAATAAGCTTAAGAGATAGAAGAGCTTCAGGTTAGAGTTGCAACCACTTCGAAACTGGGAGAAGTTGAGAGGATAGTTGATGCCACCATTGCGGGTCGGTTCAATGAAGGAAATGATATGACTTGCAGAACTTTCCAAGGTCGGTATCCTGATCTCGACCTGAAGTGACTATATGAGGCCTTAGAACATGAGCCTCATCCCTCAATGAAGACTTATCTAGTGATGTTCTTTTTGAGGATGAAGTCCCTCTTGACAACTCAAAGGTTGCTTCCTTTAATCCTACTAATGACGAGGCCAACAAAGAAGATGAATTAATTCTTATATTTTTCTTTCTTTTTTGTAATTGAAAGTATAATAATTGAGCTTTTGCTTTTGATAATTCATTTTGATTTTCTTGCATCTTCTATTAACAGTTGTACTTCATAGTAAATTTCTTTGCATAACTTAGAAAAATTCAGTTAATGCTAATTGATGACATGAAAGATCTGATCTGAATTGAGAATTTAAAATGTAAAACTTGAATTTCACAAGTCAAATCCTTCATACTTAAACTTGAGGCATAACTTAGCAAAATTTCATTTAGCATAAAAAACTTGAAAGATCTGATATGAACTGAGTAGGGAACGTAAAATTTGAACCTTACAAGTCAGTCTTCTGATCTTCTTTTCTTAGAAGTAAACATCTTTAGACAAGAACCACGTATACCCTAACACATTCCAAGCTCAAGGCTTATACAGGTCTTGGATACTATTACCCTGATATGAAATCGTAAAATGTAGTTGTCTAGGAACTATAAAACCTTAGTACGTCTTGAAGTCGAGCTCAAGACTTATTCGAGTTTAGGATAATATTACTCTGAGGTGAATGAAACGTGATCATTTGGGAACCATTTTACTCTTGTAACTCCTAAGGTCTAGCTCAGGACTTATTTGAGCTATGGATGATATTATCCCAAGACGAATGAAACATGATCATCTGGGAACCATTTTACTCTTGTATGTCCTAAGGTCTGGCTCATGACTTATTTGAGCTATGGATGATATTACCCCGATACGAATGAAATTTCTCTTCTCGGTACTTCAAAGGCTACCTTATTGTTAGTGTATCCTTGTCATTAAGAATCTTGTAGATGTTAGAAAATTGTAAATGAGAACATTAGATTAGTTGTGATTTTCGGTAAAGCAAGTTTGTGTGAAAGATTAGGAGTGCTTAGTGCCCTGTTGTATGGTTATTTTATAAAGATATTAAAGTGCTTTAATTATGGAAATGACCCTTGGGGTATTGATATTTATTTATATGCTTTATGATAAACTTGATATAAGGGCAAAGCGAAATTGAGTCGGCAAGATATATATATGTATATATGTATAATATATTATATATATATATATAGATACACATGTGATATTTCTGTGGCTACAACATATAACTATGGTAGTCCTTTGGGGCCCGTAGGTGAGTAGATAATTGTTTTACAAAAATCCATGGGAACTTAATGTTTGAATTGCAGGTGCTAGAAACCCACTTAAATTGTCTTCAATTGCTTTAAATATGACTTTATAAAATATATGAGCGTTATGACATTGAACTGTTTTATGAAGAGTCATTAATGTACTAAATTATGTTAAGTTTATGAGTTGTGATTTGAATTTTAATCACCGCTCAGTAAATTTGTGATTATTACAAATATTGAAGCGATTGTCACGGGTGTTGATAATGTGTTGGATCATGGTGAATCCACAGAATTATGAATGGATTATGATATGCGAATGGATGTTTTATTTCCTTTGAAATCTTGTTTGACTATACCGTTAAAATTGCAAATGTATTTAATGTCGGATATATGAGCTATTTGGATAATGACACTGATGTGATGGACTGTTTTCAAATATGATACGATTGTGTTGAGTTACTACTTACTTATGAATGAATTGAGGTTGTAGAATTTGAGAATGAATATTGATAGTGTGGGTTGATTTTATGTAAATAATTTATTTCATTAAGTTATAATGTGAGTATAAAAATCATTACTCGAATTTAATAAGAGAATACATGTGTTAACCTACTTGATTAAATTTTTAAAACTTATTTTGATCTCTGACTGTGATGAATATTGAAATAGTTTTTGAGAATGTTGACTTGTATATTTATATACAATTTATGTATTTAATGAAATTAAAGTAAAATTACAATATTGTTAACTAATATGACTATTGTACAGATACCAGAATTGTACAGATACCAGGGTTGTACGGATACCGGATTCGTACAGATACCAAGTTGTATAGATACCAGAGATTTGTAAATACCCCGAGCTGTGTAGATATTAGAGCTGTATTGATACCGAGCTGTATAGATGCCAAAGTTACATAAATACCAGAGTTGTATAGATACTAGAGCTGTATAGATACTCGAGCTGTATAAATACCAGAGCTGTATAGATACTAGAGTGTATAGAGATGTATTTAAGGGGACGACGATACGTAATGCCCCTAAATACCATAGAAATTTTGCGAAGATATCGATGGTAATGAAGTTGGTGTAGTCACCACGGAAAGTATTGTATGTGCCTCAAATTTTAGTTTCATGACCGTACAGTTTTACAGTGAATTTATTACAGAAAATTTCGAGTATAGTGCGGAATATATATATTTTGAGTTCAATTTATTTACGCAAAAAAAATTAATTTTCTAATTTAAATATTTTATTATATTGGCATCTACTCACTAAGTCTTTTTAGACTCACCCCTCATATTCTTCAGTTCTGCAGGACTATTTATTTAGTAAGCTAATTCAGCACCAAGAAGACACGAGGTGAGAAAAGGGTATATATTGCAGTCACTAGGGGTAATAAGCCCATGATATGTACAGTGTTGTATTATTTATTAAGTAAAATAATGTCCAGTTTGACATCGAATATTGTATTTATGAGCATGATCAATTGTTTGTAGATTTAGTATATTATGTATTGTAATGTAAGCAATTGTATTGTATATAGTGCCAGTGAAGGCATATTTGTCACACCTCATTTCCATACATTTAACTTCAAATATCTTTTAACACTTATACAGTGCATTCCTTTTATTACACAAACCCCATATAGTTCAATTTACATAAGTTTTTATATATATAAGTCTATAAACATTACTTATCTAACCTACAATTACATATATCCAAAAAAAAAACTTCAAATATGCTTAGTACCTTCGCTCGCGTACTTGGTCACTCTTATGTGCTATTATCTAAAAAATAAAAAATTTTTACAATAAAGAGTGAAATACAAATCTTAGTAAGTAAATCAAAACATGTTTTTATATGTCGATACATAATATAATATGACTGTTTAAATAACCAAAACATTTTCAAACATTTCCAAATACATAGAATTTATTCACAATATAAACACATTCAAAACAGCTTAGTCAGTTAGTGTCACCTGCACCCACGGTGACCCGGATTTAGAACGTAATTACGTGTTCCGTATGTAGTGGTCATTTTCATATTCATATAACAGAAACACGTGCAACGTGTTAAACAAAATTCTTACAAGTCCGCAACCCTCGCAATAAACATGAGACCCGATTAGGTCAGAATAACATAACTAATGACTAAGCCATAAAATACATTTTTTTTTTCAAATATTTCACACATCGACAACATTTCATATTTATTTTTTAAATGCGATATTGGCGTAAACATTCAAATTCACAAACATTTCACTAATCATTTCATAGAATTGCATTGGCGTACCAAACCTTAAAATCACATTTTTATTTTATCATAACATTGAATATTGCAGAGTTTCAAAGCACTAAAATGCATGCATGATCCGCTTACTTTTGTTCTCGCTCTCCCTGAGTATATTCTTAAATTAATGTGGCGTACCTAAAATCAAATTAACACAATCTATTTCAGTTACGCATTTATACTTGTTGTTACCTACCTACGACATCCAAATTTTCTAATTTGATACTTAATGAATTCCTAAAACACATTCATCATCATATTTACTGTCACACCTGTTTCACATTAACTGTAAATATATACTCATGTTTACTATATATAATGTTATTCTTTTATTACACAAATCTTAAAAATTTATAAACATTTACACTTAACAATTTGTTTTGTTTTTATATAAATACATATAAGGTTACATATATTACAACTCCTTGACATACAACTTACTTAGTAACTACATATCCAACATAAGTCTATACATATTACTTAGCTAACCTACAATTACATATATCCAAAAACTTTAGATACGCCTAGTATCATCGCTTGCGTACTTGGTCATCTCTATGTGCTATTATTTGAAAATAAAATTTTTAATAAAAGGGTGAGATAAAATCTCAGTAAGTAAATCATGCAAGTTTTATATGTCGATGTAGTGCAAAATATGAAAGTTTAAACAATCAGTATATTTTCAAACTTCTCAATTATATAGAGTTCATTCAAAATACAAACATATTTAGAACGGCTTAGTCAGTTAGTGTCACCTGCACCCACGGTGACCCGGATTCAGAGCATGATCGCCTGTTCGCATTAAGCAGTCATTCACATTTTAATATAATAGAAGCACGCACGGCGCACTAAACAGAATTCTTACTAGCTTGCGAGCCTTGCATTTAACACGAGATCTAGCTAGGTTATAATAACATAACTAACGACTAAGCCATAAAAATGCATTCCATTCAAATTTTCACACATCGACAACATTTCAATAACATTTCATAAGTGCGATAGTGGCATACAACATTTGAATTCTTAATTTTTTTTTCAAAAATCATTTTATAAAATTCATATTGGCATACCAAGCATTAATATGCACATTTTCACACAACATCCAATATCGCACAGTTTCACAAACATTAAAATGCATGCACAATCTATTTACATTTGTTCCCACTCTTCCTGAGTATGTTCTTATCTTAATGTTGCGCGCTTAAAATAAATTAACACAATCTATTTCGATTTCACGTTTTATACTCATCGCTACATTCCTACGACATCTACATTCCAACTTTAACACTTTATTAATTTCCTAACATAGACCTATTACCATATTTATGCCATAACATCATTTCATATATGCTTATACATACATACATACATATTTATATATATGCATATTATACCAATTTTCGAAAACAATACATTTGGCGTAACATTTCCGAATTTTTTAATTGTTGCCATTTCCCGCCAATTCATTTTCCAACACATCCGCATTATCAAATTCCAAATACTCCTAAATATTTCAAACAAACTTGGCCTACCGAAATCGTCAAGATTCAATTCCACTTCCACAATCTACCATTTCAAATTCTCACTAACTTACACCATTTTCATAAACATGATATACATATGTTAATAATCATTACAAAAATCACCACCAATTCTACTTATTTAACATACTAAATAATCTTAACATAATATCTATTTCAAATTTCCAAAATGCAATTAATTTAATTCACTATACATGCTACAATTAATTTCCTACTACAATTCTAATTAAAAGAACTTTAATTTCCTACTACAATCCTATAACATACACATGTTCTAATTTTCACCAATTTCTAACATCATATACAATTTGTAACAATATTCATTTCAAATCTACTAATCATAGTTTAACATAAATAATACAAATTCTACTACAATTTAGCTTTAAAAATTCATTAAACATGTTATACTAAAACAGTACTAATTTTCTAGTACAATTTTAGCATTAACAATTTATTAACTTACTACACCAAAACAATAATACTAATTAAAGTAAGCTTACTACACCAAAATAATAAAACACTAATTAAAATCAACTTAAACTTACCAATTCACCTTTCTTTCTTTCACCTTTCTCTTCCTTTCTTTCTTTCCCTTCTTTTCTTCTCAATTTTGTCTCCTATGTTGGCCTTGTTTTGCATTTCAATTTTGAAAAGTTAAAGACTAACATTTTACTCATCAAACACATGGAAGGCTATGATTACTTCAATCAAATCCAATGACCATCCTTTCTCCACCACATTTTTCACTAACTAACACCAAATATTAATTAATTTAATTAATAAAACACATGGATGGCTAGGATGGTTTTAACCAAATCCAATGAACCACATTTAGCCACCATATTTTTCACTAACTTAGCTTTTATGTTCATCTTTATTCATTTTACAAAACATGCCTAGAATTGTGACAAGTGGATGGCTAGGATTAAAGCAAATGGATGGCTAGGATTTTGTAGAGAATTTAAGTAAAAACCTAATATTTTTTCATTTATTTATTTATTTTATTTTGTTATATATATATATATACACACACATAAGCTTGGGCTTGGGCTTAATTTAATTAAATTGAGCCCAAATTATGTATATATAATACTTAGCCTACTTAATTACATCTGTATATATTTATCCATAAGCTAAAATTTCAAAAATAATCTTGCTAATAATGAAATTTCAATTCTACCCTTATAGATTTACTTTATATTACTTTTCAAAATTCTAACACTTAATACTTTAACAAGTATATTTACAATCATAGCTATGAGTTCTACAAAAGAAAGTACGAGTGTTACAATTCTCCCCTCCTTACAAAAATTTCATCCTCGAAATTTACTAAGTATCTTCTTCCTTATTAGAAAAGCTGATGATATTTCTCTCGAATTTCCGCTTCTCGTTCCCAGGTGGCTTCCTTTACAACATAATTTCTCCAAAGAACTTTCACTAAATGAATCTTCTTGGAGAGTAATTGTTTATCCTTATGGTTTAAAATCTGCACAGAAACCTCCTCATAAGTCAGATATTATCTAAGCCTAAGTGGTTCATAACTCAACATGTGTGTAGGATTAATGATGTACTTACGCAGCATTGATACATGAAATACATTATGCACTCCAGATAAAGATGGAGGAAGGGCAAGTCGATATGCCACATCTCCCACTCTTTCTAAAATTTCAAACGGGTCAATGAATCTAGGGCTTAACTTCCCTTTCTTACCAAACCTCATAACCCCTTTCATCGGACCCACTTTGAGAAATACCTTTTCTCCCACAACAAATTCCAAGTGCTTCATTCGGATATCAGCATAACTTTTTTGTCTATTCTGCGCAGTTTACATTCTTTTCTTTACTTGCTCAACTACTTCATGTGTTTGTTGAACAATTTTTGGCCCCAAAACTTTCCTTTCACCGACCTCATCCCAATAAAGCAGCGATCTATACTTCCTTCCATATAATGCTTCATATAGAGCCATGCCAATAGTGGATGGAAACTATTGTTATATGCAAATTTCACCAATGGTAGATATTCATCCTACCTACACTTGATATCCAACACGCATGTCATAACATATCTTCTAGAATCTAAATATTTCTCTCCGATTGTCGGTCAGTTTGTGGTTGAAAAGTCGTACCAAAGTTTAATTTGGTACCCATAGCTATATGCAAACTCTTCCAAAATTTAGAGGTAAATCGTGGATCTCTATCCGAAACAATAGAAATAGGTACCACATGCAATTTAATAATTTCTTTAACATACAATTGTGCATACCTATCCATTAAATAAGTGGTATGCATAGGAAGGAAATGTGCCAATTTCGTCAACCTATCCACAATTACCCATATTGCATTGTAACCTTTAGGAGTTCTTGGTAATCTCACAACAAAATCCATAGCTATGCGTTCCCATTTCCACTCTGGCACTATCAACGGCCTTAACAAACCTGACGGTCTTTGATGTTCCGCTTTAACTTGCTGACAAGTCAAACACTGCTCCACAAATCGTGCAACATCAAGTTTCATCTTGGGCCACCAAAATCAAGTGCAAAGATCTCTATACATCTTTGTGCTACCAGGATGACTAGTATACTGAGAAGTATGAGCTTCATTCAGAATTTCCTGCTGTAAGCCTTCATCTGTAGGCACACAAAGTCTTCATTCAAAATACAATGCCTCATCCTTAGTTATCTCGAACCTCATTCTTCCACCTCCTGGAATTTCTTCTGAAACCTTTTTGAAGTACTGATATGCTTTTTGAGTATCTTTAATCCTTTAAATCAATGTTGGTTGCACTGTCAAATTGGCCATATATGAGTTATAAGCCTTCCTTACTGCTTCAATTTGATTCCTATCAAGGTCCAACAAAATCTGCCTTTGAGTGGTTATCAATGCAACTAACTATCTTGAAGATTTCCGACTCAAGGCATCAGCCACTACATTTGCCTTTCCCAAATGATAATTAATTATACAATCATAGTTCTTTACTAATTTCAACCATCTCCTTTGCCTCAAATTCAGCTCCTTCTGAGTAAACAGATACTTCAAACTTTTATGATATGTAAAAATTTGACAAGTTCTCTCATACAGATAATGCCTTCAATTCTTTAAGGCAAAGACCACCGCTACAAGTTCTAAATCATGTGTAGGGTAATTTTGTTCATGATCTTAAGTTGCCTAGAAGCATAAGTTACAACCTGTTGGAGATATGCCCTAGAACCAATTGTGTTATACGGTTTAGGGAAATCATCCTTATGTATATATAACTTTGTAATTTATTATAAATTAGTTTATGATTAATAAAATGGTATTTATATCATTTTGTATATACAGTTGCGTGTATATATATATATATATAGATATTATATATAAAACGCAGAATGAGATTCCATGATGTATTATGACGTCAGAACTCTATTTGCAAGGAGTTGTAGATATGAGTACAGAGTCTGATCTAAATACATCCGAATTAATTTCCAGTTGAGGTATTGTCATATAGGAGTATGATATTGCTTGACTGGCATGTTTGATGCTGTCAAGGATTAATATTTGATGCTAATAGTTGGGTAATAAGTCTCATGTCACAAGAGCATAAACATGAGTAATACGTTGGAGTATGTGTTACTGAACGTGACCAAACGTGACAAATCACATTAGTGATTATCCACAGTCAATGATACGTCACACGGCCATACTAGTGTATCACTGGTTCTTTGACTTAAGGTGTCACAGCTGTCCTCTGCATTGAGGCACATCGTTCACTTATGTATATAGCATCGGGGCTAGCAACGTTTGGTGAAAGAAGCTTGCTGGTAATGTATTTAGGTGTATGAGGACAGGTGATGACCAAGATGGAATCTACTAGCTCAGATATTAGAGCTTGAGATCCTAGGCAGGGATGTCATACATGGGAAATGAAATCTCTGACCAGAGTACGTGTTTTCGAAAAGGTGTTTTTGGATACATGATTCCCATATATGATTCGAAACCTTGATCCTATGATTGAGTTAGGGGTTTGACGATTTCATAACTCGCACTCGATCGAGAGTCGACAGCAGAGGGATTTTACCACATATATATACGACTATATGGATTCATTAGTGTCTAGGGGTTGTGGCATCTTGCTAGAGGTTGGGTATGTTCATTGGGAACTTTGGTTACAAAGAGTTGTATTGAAGAGATACGAAGGAGTTCATGTTTACCCATGTCCAACTCACAATGAACCCAAGGGTCACACACATAGTCGATTGCTTAATGATGATGACTATTGTTACTATGCAATAATCATTAATTGGTTAATGATAGTGTACAGATATCGATCGGGTAGCAATTTAATTCTTTATTGTAAATAATATATTTTTTGGTTTTGACACGCTGGCATGCGTATGCGTGAAAAATATTTCGGTTTAATTATGGGATACCATAAATATAATTTACGGGTATTATTATATTAAGATATAATAATAATAAATATCTAATATATATATATATATATATTAATTATTAATGTATATAGATATGTATATATATTATTAAAGTAATAATATATATTATAAATATTTATTAATGCATATATGTATGTATATATGTTAAAGTAATGTGTGTGTGTATATATATATGTAAGTAACTCTCTTATATTAACATAAGTGTGTATATATATATATATTAAATGGTTTAATATGTATATGTGTGTTATGTTAAAGCATGAATTGATTATGATAATCAATTCCCACCAACCATCATGCATGACTCATTCTTTGCATTCAATTCATGTGATGAGTTGTAAATGCAAGTGGGTTGATTCATGCAATGTGGCGTCGGTGGAGAAAGAGTCGGTTATCAAATTGGATTTGATATAAAATGCAAAGGCTTATGTGTTAAGCTGATGTGTGTGTGTATGAAATAAGAACCGATAGCATACAGATGCTACCTTCTGTGTTTTGATAAACCAGGAGCTTCTTTTTCTTTTTCAACTAAGAGCAGTTTGGTGAAGTAAAGCTTGGTATGGTGTTTTGGTTGTGAACTAGAATAAGAACCAGAAGAGAGAGGAAGAGAAAGGCCACAGAGAGAGAGAGCTTGGTAAGCCTGGTGAAGCTTAAACCAAAGCTCAAAAATCCCAACGAAGTCGGAGCTGGTATCGTCAACACCGACTTGTTTAGACAACCAAAGAAGCAAGCCAATTGTTATTTTGGATTGTACAACAAAGAAGTAAGAATCTTATCTTTGTTTTTGTTTTTGGAACAGAGCATGATTTTTGAAACCCGAAACATGCATGTGTGCATGTTAAGATCGATTGGGAGCCTATTCTGCAGGTTCATTAAGATGGCCATGGCTCTCATGAGGCGGTTGCGCACCTAGAAGATAGTTTCGTGCGTCGCGCTTCCACTACTCACGGAAACAGAGCATACTCAAGCTCACTGTTCCGTTCATAACCTTCCCATGTTACATCAATACATAACCCAGACATTTCCTTGAGGCATCACTATATATCACAAATCCTCTACCACTAGATGAAATTGTCAGAATCGGTGCTGTCACTAGACAATTTTTAAGCTCTTGAAAACATCTTTCGCATTCCTCACTCCACGCAAATTTTGTATCTTTTTGAGTTAGCTTTGTTAAGGGTGAAGCCAATCTAGCAAAACCTTCCACAAATCTCTTGTAATACCCTGCTAAACCCAAGAAACTCTTTACTTCCGTGACCGTTGAGGGTCGCTTCCAATTAACTATTGCTTCAACTTTAACTGGATCAACAGATATCCCATCCTTGTTCACCACATGCCCCAAAAACACTACTTGTTTCTACCAGAATTCACATTTCTTAAACTTAGCATACAACTTCTTTTCCCTAAGTGTTTGAAGCACTATCCTTAAATGTTTCTTATGATCCTCATCACTCTTTGAATACACCAATATATCATCAATAAACATAATCACAAATTGATCCAAGAATGGCTGAAACACCCTATTCATTAAATCCATAAAGACTGCTGGGGCATTTGTTAACCGAAAAGGCATCACCAAAAATTCAAAATGTCTATACCGAGTACGAAAAGCAGTCTTTAGTACATCCTCACTCATAACTCCAATCAGGTAATATCTTGACTTCAAATCAATTTTAGAAAATACACTCGCTCCCTGCAACTGGTAAAAAAAAAATCAATCCGAGGCAAAGGATACTTATTCTTTATTGTGACTTGATTTAATCTCCTATAATCAATACACAATTTTAGAGTGCCATATCTCTTCTTAACAAACAACACCGGAGCACCCCAGGGTGAAGTGCTAGGGCATACAAAACCCTCATCTAACAATTCCTACAATTGACTATTTAATTCTTTTAAATCCAGAGATGCCATTCTATAAGGTGTTATAGAAATGGGCGATGTACCCAGTACCAACTCAATACCAAACTCAATCTCCCTTTCAGGAGGTAATCCAAGCAAATCTTCTGGAAATACATCTCGAAATTTTGAGACTATAAGAATATCCTCCACATGCATCTCAGTCTTACTCCCCTTAACCATATAAGCTAAGAAACCTTCACACCCCTTTTTTAATAACTTAATAGCCTTCATTGCACTTATCAACCCTTGACTTACCACTGATCGTCTCCCCCCAAAACTAAATTCAGGTTGACTCGAAATGTTAAACACTACTTCCTTAATAAAATAGTTTATTACCGCATGATAAGCGGCTAACTAATCCATTCTTAAAATAATATCAAAATCACACATCTCAAGAGAAAATAAATCTACAATAAATTCCTGCTCCCCTATACTAATTTTACAGGCTTGGTAAACCTGTTGTATCATCACACTTTCACCTATAGGTGTTGCCACAGACATTACATACTTCAAAAATTCAGGAGGTTTATCAGAAAAACAACCAAATGCACACGACACAAAGGAATGGGTAACATCAAGATCAAACAATACTTTAGCTTCTCTATTAAAAAGAGTCAATATACCTGTTGCCACTTTGTTCGATGCTTGTACATCCTGCTTAGTGAGAGCATACACACGTCATGGTACCTTTTGCTTTTTGTTCTGGTTTTCTACTCCCCTATCTCTAGTATCCACCTGTCTATTTGGACAGTCTTTGATTGTATGTCCTTGCTTCCCATAACTAAAGTAGGCTCCTGACACTCGATAGCAAGTTCCAGGATGGAACTTTTCACAAGATTCACAAGGAGTAGGCATCTTCTGCTTTGCCTGCCTGTTATTGCCCATATCTCTAAAGTTAACTCCTCTCGGAATAGATTTACCTCCATTACCCCACTGAAATGGAGGTCTTTGTGTTCTGTTACTACTACCCCCTTGCCTCACATCTCCTCTCTTCTTGATGAACTGTCCCGAGCTTTTTGAGATTCCACCAAATCCTTTTCTGCAATAATTGCTTAGTCAACCAAATATGTATACACGTTCAGTTTCAGGATAGACAACCACGACTTGATTGCTGGACGCAATCCTTCTAGGAAATACCTATATTTGCTTTCCTCATTTGCAACTAAGGTTGGCGCAAATCGAGACAAAGCTGTAAATTCCGTCTCGTATTCCATCACTGATTTATCTCCCTGCACCAGCCTTAGGAAGTCCGCCTCTATATTATCTAGGACCTGTTGTGGGAAATACTTCTCTAAGAAAGCTTCCTTGAATAACTCCCACGTAATCGATCTCCCCTCCAACCGAGTTCTCAATAGTCTAGCTTTGGACTCCCACCAGTGGTTTGTTTCTCCTTGTAATACAAATGAAGCAAAAACCATTTTTTGTTCCCGACTACAATTGAGAGCTATAAATATTTTCTCCATTTGCTTAATCCATGCTTCCGCCACCATTGGATTTCTGCTCCCTCTAAATATCAGCGGATCCAACTTCTTAAATTACTCCAAAGTCACTGTCCTATTATTATGCTCCTTGCCATTACGCCGATTTCTACTCTCTTCACTTCTTAGGGCATCACTGCTTCAGGCAATACCCTTCATCAATTTATTTTTTTGTTCCATCATCCTCATTATTATGGTAATGATAGGATTTTCATCTCTAGCATCCCTTGTAGGCTCCCCCGCTCTTCCAACATTCCGAGGAACCCTTGAACTAGATGCATTAGCTTTTGATTTTTCTCTATGGGACATTTTCCTCTGTTGCATCAACTATATTAGATATATATAAGTCATTAATATTTAAGTGATACAAGAATACATTAATCCACACCTTCCTAAGGAATAAATATAAAATAACTCAACAATTCCTCAATACCAAAATTATAATCCAACAATTCCTCAATGCAAAGTTATAATCTAGCAATTTCCTCAATGCAAAGTTATAATACAATATCATGCCATATATTATATATAATATATAACAATATCATTCTTACATTAACTATAGAAATTTTGACAATTCCTTTTACAAGGGTAGCTACATATATACAACAAAAAGGATAATCCACATAACTAAAGTAAGGTCACAACTACAAAAAGATTAAAGTATATATACAAATCTACTTATAAAACATCCTAGTTAGGTTAGGCCCAACATTCCACCAATCATTTAGATCCCTCATTTTCTTTGGCGGTTCAAAAGGCTTTTCTAGCTTAGAGGGAAAAGGTGCCAATGCAACTGGTCTTCTCTTACTACTCTCGCTCCTTAAGCTTCCATTCACCCTTCTTGCCAAACTTTTCGTGGTTCTAAAAACATTATTATACCTCTTTATCCAGTATATACGCCGAACCACAAGTTTATTTTGATTCACTCCCTTGCTATACACTCTTAAACCCTTAAGTGTGTTATTCTTAACTTCTTCAGAAACTCCTGGACCTGGGTCAGTATCCGAATACCACATATTAACACTCCCCTTACTATGATACCCTTCATATGAGGTGCTCACTTTATCTCTATTCCTGTCCACCCAAAGTTTCCTCAAATCCTTCATGAGAACACCTTCTAAAGCACATTGCTCTCTTCTATTAACACACGTCCATATGTCGTACTTAGTTCTAGCCATCTACATCCAAAATAAAACATGGTTAGATCCCACGAAATATTTGTAATTATACTCAATTAAACAACAATTGTAAAATATTTATTATTATATTACTATTACATGTATATATATTTTTTCTACACTTACTAATCAACCTAAAGTCTACAGAATCCAAACCTAAGCTCTGATACCACTAAATGTCACAACTGTTTTATATTAACTGCAAATACATACTCACGTTTACTATATACAATGTTATTCTTTTATTACACAAATTTTAAACATTTATACTTAACAATTTTTTTTGTTTTTATATAATACATACAAGTTTACATATATTACAACTCCTTGACATACAACTAACTTAGTAACTACATATCCAAACATAAGTCTATACATATTACTTAGCTCACTTACAATTACATATATCCAAAAACTTCAGATATAGCTAGTACCCTCGCTTACTTACTTGGTCACCTCTATGTGCTATTATTTGAAAATAAATTTTTTAATAAAAAAGTGAGATAAAATCTCAGTAAGTAAATCAAGTAAGTTTTATATGTCGATGCAGTGCAAAATATGAAAGCTTAAACAATTAGTACATTTTCAAACTTTTCAATTATATAGAGTTCATTCATAATACAAACATATTCAGAACGGCTTTTGGAAAATACTTTTGGTGTAAAATTCTGAATTCGTCAAGTATTGCTATTTCTCGACAACACCGCATTATCAAATTCCAAAACACTCTCAATTATATCACACAAACTCGGCCTACCAACAATCGCCGAGATTCAATTCCAATTTCCCAAATACGCCATTCCAAATCCTCACATAACCATTTAAGCTATTACAAACA
>JAXCLQ010000010.1:5593084-5615908 GCA_035584115.1 Cedrela odorata | reverse complement strand
TACAATATTTAATAAATTCTCTCATAACACATGGCATTGAGTGGCTTTACATTGACAGAAGAAATGGTTTACCCCTGCAAAGCAAAGAAAAACAAAAGCAAGAAAACTGAAATCAACACTCAGTTCGTAAAGCAAGTTTAAAGCACAGAAAACGAAAACACTAACTCTGATGGGCGAAGCAGAAACGCTGTGATTTTGATTTTGAGTGCGAGTGTCAGATCGTAGCTGAAAGAAGTAAATGGCCTCAAGCGAAAGACTGCAGTGGAAATGAAGTCTTCCTGCTCAAACATGACTAGCACCTGGCAGCAGGTGTTTGACGGACGGGTTAAAGTTTCTGACGAAATTACCGAGCTACCCTTACAAGTCTTTCCTTTTTACCTTTTCGTAAGGGTATTTACCTTATTTTCACTGAAACGTAACGATTATCAAGAAAATGAATTCGTAATGCGCGCCCTTTGTTAGTGCGTCATTTGCACTTGAACGTAGGCCCATTGGCCCACACCCAACTTATGAATATTATTACGATTAATTAGCATCTTGTGATCAGTAGCAGTACTGCATTTTATACGTCTGAGGAATGTAAAATACAGGGGAATATACGGTCTGAGTACCCGTATATCTTCCTACAATTACAGGTCTTTAACACTTGAAACTAATTTCTTTTCCACGATCAGTTCACCCGTTGGTAAATAGCTAACTACGCCCATTACATGTTCTACATCTGTGCTTTTCCATGCAAGTACTCTTCATGCATGATCATCAGTTGCTCTGCAACCTGCCAAGTAGCCGCAATAATAAAAATGAACGATAAGTTTAAGCTAAGATACTTAAAATTGTTTTAGAACATGATGAAGTAGTAAACAAGAGCTTCTACTTGTTATATGCAAGTGTTCAACAATCATTAATAAGAAAGAAGCATGATATGATTTGCATGTCCACAGTTTAGTTTAAGAGAGTGTCACAGGGAAGGATACCATTGAAAAATTCCAAAGAAAAAAGAAATTAACCTCCTCGATGCTGCCATCTTCAATCTGTGTGTTGAAAGAGAGTAGCATACTTTCATCAAGCTAAGTTTCCATGTCTTCCACATAAAGCTGTGCTGCAAATCGAACAAGAACGTTGCACAATAGAGTACGTACATAGCTATGCTCAAAACCAATTTGCTAATGAAAAGAGAAAATTCGGAGCTTCCATTTTTTGTATGTCTTTAGCTAATTTATGCTTCTTTATTCTAAAGATAATTGCTTTACTTCCCTGAGCTAATATTCCACGACACATTACAATCCTAGTGAAGGAAGTATTCCGTTCCTTTTATACTTTTTTATCTGATCATGTTATTTAATTCAACTATTTTTATGAGTAAACTTTCTAGTTGTTATTAATTTGAATCCTCTGTATCAAAAAATAAGTTTAATTTTTATATTGTGTTTATTTTATTTTCTTTTTTGTGTGTTATTATATTGTTATTTTCTGCAACTAATACTAATATTCATATCTTGTTGAAGACGTCTACCTGCCGAGATTGAGTTTGTTGCTCTTCATATTTCTGGAAAAAATTATTTGTCTTGGATCCCTTATGCTGAAATCTACCTTCAAGCCCAAGACTTGGGACATATTATAAAAGTTGAAAATAATGCATCTATGCAAGATCGCTCTTAAGCATGATGTTCCTCCGTCGTCATCTCGATCAACCATTGAAGAGAGAATACATGACTATGAAATATCCAAATGTCCTCTAGAATTCACTATACGAGAGGTTAGGCCACTAGAAGTCATTAATCTTTTCTACTGCTCGTAACAAGTGGATGAATCTCTGTTTAAAATTGCTTCCTAATTAACATTGTGCCAACTTAGTATTAGTGATGAAGACATGCTAGAGAAGACATACTCAACCTTTCATGCCTCAAACATGCCTCTCCAACAACAATATTGAATTCCTGAATACTAGAAATACTCTAACCTGATCTCATATCTCCTTGTTACACAGAAGAACAAAGAGCTCATAAATCATCAGTCTTGCTCAACTGGCACTGTAATAGTACCTAAAGCGAATGTTATCTCGAGCAGTAGTGACAATTATTGGCATGACTGTGGTTCAGGCCACGGTCATGATCCAAATAATTACCGACACTACAGAAGTCAGAATATAGGCAAGCTTACAAGCAGAAGTGGACCAAATATGAAGCAAAACATAAAGAAGAAAGGCCCAAGGTAGACCTTTTAAAAACACTTGCATAAGGTGTGGGATGAAATGTTATTGGCACGTCCTTGCTATACACCCAAACACTTTGTGGATCTCTATTAAGCATATATAAAAGCAAAGGGAAAGAACCTCGATACAAACTACACCAATCCTACACATCTTGAAGTCTCTGACTTCTATAACGATAGATTAAAGACTTTTGAAGACTATTGCATGTTAATTGGGATGTTTGAACATTCGGTTCCATAAGTCCATGCCTAGAATGAACTTGTAGAATCATTCATCATGCAAGAACTTTACTTTTGCATGCATAGTTGCTACATTTGCTTAGGGACATGCTATCCCTAGTATTGGGGAATATTCGGGATGAACAATAGGTCCCCGTATATATTATCGTATGTTTTTATTTGAATCTTTTTGTTATTTTTATTTTGTTAATTTAATATTTAAATTTATATTATTAAAGTTTGAGTTCTTAGTTTTTATCAAAATATATTTAATTATTTTTTATATATTCACTACAACAATAATAATACAAATTAATTTTTCATATCTTTCCAACAATATCAAATAAAAAATAAATTTATTTTACTTTAATATTGTATATTTTCCTTTTTTTTAATGTAAGAAATGTAAGAAAAATATATTAAGCCAGATATTACTAGATGAGTTTCTGGCCCAAATTGATTTTTTAAAAAAAATATTAGTTATCCCCTTTTTAACATTTTATTCTAATTTTTTAATTTATTAAAAAATTAAAAATTTTTTTTGACCCAAAATTGGTAATGGGCATGAGATGGCTTGCCTCAATTTTAAAAGCGAAGATGAGATACACCTCGTTCCCCTGCCCGTTAAGTACAATGAGGCCAAGATTGGCGGGCCCCCTTACTTGTCGGAATTTTTGTCAACCCCATCCACTACAACTTATTCTTGGTCATTAGCTAGACATATCTCATCTACACACCATCGGTTGTGCCGTACAAGTGCCTATTGCTTCACCGCAATGCATAAACATGAGATTTCGACTACATTTAAGGATATATGTTAGCTTTGACTTACCGTCAATTATTAGATATCTTGAGTCTTTGATGTGTAATATATTTATGCATGATTTTGCATATTGTCATTTTGATGAGACAATCTTTTCTCCATTAGGCGATAAAAAGCCACATAGTAAAGCATGAGTTATTATAGTATGTGAATAATGTCTTATCTGGATTCTCACATCTCTTAATGTGGAATGAAGTGAGAATGATAGTTTATTTATAACAAATTTGATTAATGTGGAATGAAGTGAGAATGATAGTTTATTTATAACAAATTGCTAATCAAATGCCTAATGCATTTACTAATGCTACAAGAATAAACAAGTCTTATGTTCATGCTGCCAATACACTAGTAAAGGTGATTGTTCATGAAGAATAAAAGACAATGTCTACGGCAACATTGAAGTGTGGTAAACCATTTGATTCAAAAGAAATTGTTCCAAGGAGGAAGAAATTGAACATGAAAGCTCTTGTAGAGCATAATGGTCATGATGAGGTTAGTATGAAATTGGCTCTTGATGATGTTATGTTTCTTGATGAGGCCCATGTGAAATTTATTCCAGTTGAGCCTGTGGTAGTTGATGAGACCAATGTCCAGCAGTGACACACCATCCTCTTAAAGATGCCCCAAAGTGGCATATGCTCTTAAAGAGGTAAGAAACGATGAAGTTGCTATAAACTTTATACACAGTTCTAAGGTGTGGATCGTAAAGTAACAATCATTAACTATGCATTTGCATTTGCAGTAACTAATGGTATAATCATTGATAATTATGAGTATGGAGCATTTCCATTGAGTACCCCAATGATGGTAAGGTCTTTTGATCCTCTAAAGGATTCATTTCGTTTAAAAAATGAGAATGAATAAATACTTAGATGCAATTGGTGCTTTACTTTATTTAACACAATGTATTAGATCGAACATAGAATTCTCTATAAATCATTTGGCAAATTTCAGTTCTAAACCTATTAAATGCCATTGGAAGGATATCAAACATATTTTTAAATACTTCCATAAAACTATTGATTTTGGATTGTTTTATTACGTAGAATTAATTAAAAATTTAAGTTTTACTTGTTATACTGATGCATAATATTTATTTGATTCTCACAGAGTTCGTTTATAGACGAGATATGTATTTATTTATTACATAGCAATTTTTTAAAAAATTTGCAAAATAGATACGCTCCACTAATAATATTACATATTTATTCACTAAAACTCTACATCAACTTTTCAAAAGTTGGTACACGGCACTAGAACGTGCATACTCAATAGTTTGTTAAGTCAATATTTTGAGGGAAAACATTTCATTAGGGAACACAATTTCTGAGTGAAGAACTTCTTCAACTATATTAGACACATTCCTTTTACCAAGTTTCATCACATTGAATTTTATTAGAAAAAATGGTTAACGAGGTGGTTCTAAAGTACGTCCAACACCTCTTTTTGATTCATCAAAGTTGCATTTCATTTATTTATTTATTATTATTATTTTTATCTCACTAGATGTTTTTTAGTAAGGTTAAACACAATCATTTTAAAGTGCTGGATATCTATGGGAGTGTTATGACTGGGTGGATCTCCCTCACTCTGTTCGAACGTTCTTCATCATCCAATCCATATGTTCTAGATCGCTTGATCAAGTCATTTTGATCATTTGGATCTGTACGGCTTCTTCAATTTGATTTCCATGCAAAGTCTTGTAAAGCCACTCAATGCCATGTGTCATTGCGAAATGTCAAATATAATTGGTCATTTAACATTATGAATTGGGCCAATTTGCTAATGAAAACATTCAATTCTGAGCTTCCATTTTCTCTTCGTCTTTAGCTAATTTATGCTTCTTTATTTCTATAGTTTATTTACTTTACTTCCCACACCAAACAGTCCACAACAGGTTTATAATGTATGCATGGATATATCATACACGCATTACACGTAAGCAATAAATGATGATATCCACGTCATTTAGAAGCCGCCAGTCCACGTGGTATACATCAGACGCTCCATTTGATTACTGACAAGTGGGTCAACATTCGGTGTACTAGTCACGTGCTTCTCATCCCCAAGCACTGGTAATGCCAAAGGATTCCACGAGCAAGAGATATCTTAAGTGTCCGACCATTCATAGGATGACAATCAAATATCTAAAATTCTCCCACTCTAAATTACATTACAAAAATCATCACGTGATTTGTTGATTTATCGCCAAAACTTATAATCTTTGTTACTATTATTTTCTTATCCATCAATTTAAGTTGAATTCATGGATTTTAATAGATTTTGATCTATAACTTTACAAAACTATAAAATTTATAATCTTATCACAGTATTGACATTTAAAAAAGAAAAATAAATTTGAACCTCTGGCAAGAGACCCCATCATTTATTAACACAACATATGAGACCTTTTGTCATAAATTCCTCTACTACGTACACCATAGAAAATGACTTGTATCTTTCGTTATACACACAATTTACGATATAGTAATTTTTGTCCGCAGATTTCAGTTTTGTAAGTTGGTTTAATCTCTGAATTCATATTATTTTTTGTGGATATCAGGAACTGAAAATGAAATGAAGAAAAAGGCAAGCCCCGACAATGCCTACTCATATTATCTCTTCAAATAGATTCTTAAACCCAACATGTTTTCCCCCACATTCACCGGTGGCTATACTTTTCCTTGACCCAGTTCTCTAAGGCAAGACATTAGAACAATTTGATAACAACAACAACATTTGCAACAACGAGAAAAAAAAAACAAAATACCCATTAACAATTTAGATAATAAGAATTTTTAGATATGGACACTCGTATGTGTAAATGATTTAGATTTTAAAACTTACAGACGTCTGCAAGAGAGAAGACTGAAGACTGATCGTTTATCATAAGTTATATCACAAATAGATTCCATGTTAATCCATTGCGTGGAATTGTTTAATAAAATTTCATAGTTGGCTATGAGTAGGATCTTACAAGAGATGACAGCTTCAGAAGATAGAGGGATTCTAAATGCTTTAATAATATAAATGTTGTTATAGTACTTAATACTGCTTTTAAAGGATTCTGTTGTACTAATTATTTTTTAATCACTTAAAAGTTTGGATTAGAAATTACAAATGGCCAGGGGAGTTTTATGGAGCAACTGAAATATTGCTGAACACTACTGTACCCTTGATTTGATTTCAAAAGCATCAACTTCGCTGACAATGGTAATTTTATGATGCTGAATGGGAAAGACAGACACAGTTATAATATGAAAAACCCTAATTGGATTTTTTGCCATGTGAATTCAAGATTCACTAGATTTTCGATTTTGTTAACAAATTATGTATGTTGCATTTTGCTTTGTTTGGGATGGAAGAAAATTTTATAGAAAAGTTGTGCAAATCAACAAGTCATTTCTGTCTTCCCCTTTTATTGTGAAAGTGTACTTTAGAATGATGCAAAAAAGGAAGTTGATTTGATTTGAATCAAACATGACATAAGTGCTTTAAGGGACAGTTTAATCATTAAGCTGGCACGAGACTTGATTGCTCAACTTCTACTACGTACTAACGAATGTCCTTGTATGGTCCTTATCTGCACAGTTCAATTTCTTCAATTTTTACATATTAGATTTTCTAAGTTTGAATATTATTACAGTAATTAGAACGATACAACTGCGTTATTGGTGATAATATTATTGTAGAAAGATTAATTAATGATATGTTTATATGATGAAATCAATAGACAAAATAGATTAATTAATTGATTTTGGGAGGGGATTAATGGAGGAAGGTTGAAATCAAATCAAATAAAACAGAGAAGTGTGCTTCCAAGAAATTTCAGAAAGTGGGGTGGGACAATAATTGATTGGAGACAAATATATCAGAAGAAACATGGAAACCCACCTGGAAATTTGTAAGTTTTACCTGTACGTAGATTTAAATCTCTCCAACTCCAACTCATCTTCCTGATTTTGATGTGAAATTAATACAGACATGACTTCTTTCCAATTTTATTCATCATCCACAACAATTTTACTGTTACATGTCAAATCTTTGTCCCCGTCTTCATCATAACTCACAAATTTATGGATGTATGCCTGTCTCTTGTTGTCAACTGTAAGAATTCAAACATATTCATTCATTCATTCCTTTATTTATTAAATATTATATGAGTTTCATAAAATTCTTTCTAATTTTAATGTGACCGAAATTTAAACTCTTAACAAATTTTGAGGAATAAATCTACCGACACCCGTGTACTTGCCAATATATACCTTAATTAACCATAATAATATTGAAATATAGAATTAAGTGAAGGTGAAACTTATCTAGAGCATGCAAGCGATTCGTCGGTAGATCTGAATAAAACATCACAGACTTCTATTCTATTAATTTCAGATGTTTTTTTTCAGATATGCCATGCCAAGCACAGATATATCATCAGAAGCTTGGCATTATACATATATTGCGAGTAAAATATATATATCTATATATACACACACACTTTCAGGTGAAGTGCTAAATACTAAATTTGTGAAACTTCTTTTCAGGTTTCCATGTTATGGCAACTGCATGGATGTTTTGCCATATATATTCTACCTGAATATTATTAATTTCTAAACAAAATTATAAAAGTATGGAATGGGTGGGGTGAATTGATTGTTTTCTTATTAAAGAATATTTTATGTTAACAATTTCAACTTGTACAATAGTATATGCATATATGAACAAGGAAATAATTTGTTCTCCTAGATCAATACTTTAAAATTTATTTTGTTTATTTTCAGTGAAGACAAATAATTCCCATGAGAGGAGAGAGAGAGAGAGATGGGTAAGGGAAGAAAGAACGATGGAATATATATAAAGCATGCACTTAATAATGGTATGGGATGGGGAAGCGATATATATTTTTTTTAAATTCTGAGGAGAGAAATTCTCAAATGGGATTTTGTGTAGTTAGCAGATCAGAAGATATTCCTTTGGGACTAAAGCTATAGCTAAAGAAGAGTTAGGAGAAGTAGCTAGCAGCGCTTAGATTGTCAGAATCAGAAGAGTTTCTGTGGTTGAAACTTAAAGAAGGAAACAGCATGCATTTAAAGAAAACAAAAGGCTAGAGGGCCAAAACTTGGATAGCTAACCAGAGGAATCGTTTGTTTTTCTCCTTCCTCTTTCTGGTCCTACTTTGAAATTTTTTTTTTTTTTTTTTAAAAAGCATGCAGTTGCTTCCAAAAAAGGTTCAATGCTTTGATGATGCGGATTGGAATTCTACCCTTTGGCACCAAAATATGTCTGTGTGTTGAAAGAGAATAAAGGAGAGGATTTATTATGGATTCTAATATTTCATTCATTGGTTTTTATCTATAATATAAATTAATGTTGTATTCAACCAAATCCTCAATGCATGGATTGTGTTTCTTTAAGACTCTAAAACAAAATTTTAGGTGAAGAGAAATTCATGGAGCTCATGGGTGGATTAGGGTTTCTTTATTTATTTGTCCCTTACTTTGCCCTAAACACAAAAAGCATATAATTAGCTTTTGTTGTTTTTTTTTTGTCAACAAAAGATCTAGAAAATTAAGACTTTACCTGAGAATGTGGTTCTTCTATAAAACTTTAAAAGTAAAATTTAAAAAATATTTAATTTTTATTAATATCTAATATCTAATATTTATATTCTATAATAGCAGTTGTGGTTTAAAACCTACTATATCTTAAGTAACGTGAGGTTTATATATACTTGGAACTGACTTGATGATATATACTTATATTTAGGATCATATAATATAATGGGTACATGTACAACCATGAGTACATTGATACTCTGTCATTTCCTCTGGCAACTTCATTTTAATGATCGTCTGGACCCATATGCATGTGAGTGTATATCCTAGCTGTATATATATATATTAGTTTCACAAATTTAATTATATATATGATGCAATTATTAACAATTCTGATCCTATTTTTCATAACTTGAATATGTACTTATATATATATATATATATTCAAGGTAAACTCTGAATCTTTTATCATTTTGCAACCCGTTATACTTATTTAAGATTTTAACTAAGTAGATGGTGTCTATTTTCTATAAATAAGAGGATCTTAAATCAATAGGCAATGGACCACATGTAACACACACACATTTATCAAAAGAAGGATAAGATAAGACAGGTTCAATTTAATTTTAGAGTGATAGTAATCAGTATAATCAATTTCTAACTCATGAAAATTAAGTATTTGAATATTAAGTATCAGAAGTTATATATATATATATCTCCTATGCATGGGAGGATAGAATTAATATAGGTCCATCCATGCAGGCAAATTTAACTAAGCTATTGACAACGAGCATACTCATGTCGCGACGGCAACCATTCATACTGCAACTGAAACTGCTTCTTCAAACTTTGGTAAAAGAGTATTGTCTGCTGCCTGCAGGTATTCATTTTAAACCATTTTTACTTTCTAAAATTTGCATGCTCCCGAGACCCAGTATTTGTATGGGAGAGTAGAATCTCGACTACTACTTGAAATGGAATACGTAAGATTTGAAACTTTGTAAATGAATAATGTGTAAATACCTACGTGTGTGTATATATATATGGTAGCCAATACATCTATCTATCAATTGTAAAGGTAGGATACTTTTAAAAACAAAGAAAAGAAAAGAGTAATAATAAGGTAATGCTCCGTACATATTAACGTACTCCACATTATCTGACAAGCTAAATATGTTAATATTATGTTATGGTATGGTATGGGAGTGGGAAAGCATATGCGTGTCCGGCCCTCTCTCCATTGTTAGTTTGACTCAAGATCTTGTTTCTGCCTAAGATTTCAAGGCATACAAATTACATGTACACATCTTAATCACATAATTATTATTCAACTTATAAAACTAGAATATGAAATAGAGATCATTAAAAGAGAATAATATTAAGGGGGACTTTAAGCCATGCACAAGACAGGAGAAGAGAAAGAAATAGATCAGCAGTTCAACAGGCAAATCAAATTAATCGACCATTTCTTAGCATTAATTAACTTCTCTCACAGTGGTTTGATGCATGATCATGATCATGATCATTCCATCCGTGAGGAAAACCAGCTTACAGTACTTCTTTTTTTACAAATCTAAACCCAGAAAACATATTTTTTCTTTCTTGGGTCAAGTTAGAGAGAGTAGTTACTAAACATTAAAAACCCCAGGTGGGTTCAAAACAAAAACATGAAAAAAGAACTAGATCTAGAGAGAATCACAACACAATGGGAGAAGATGTTAAAAAAAAAGAGAAGCAAAAGTAGTTCTATACTGTTAGCTTCATCTTATACTGATCATCTTCTCCACCAAATCATCAAACAGGATAACTGGCTCTTGCTTTCATCTAAGCATGGATGTTAGAGAGCGAAAAACAACTTCTTCACAAGGAATTGTAAGACCCATATCGTGATCAAAACCAAACTCTTCTTCAGCTTGTCGAAGTAAGCATTGAAACTCAGGGTGAGTCAAGAATGAGATTGGAACTACATATCTACTTCTGTTTTCACCAACATAAACAGGAAAATGACCTTTTGGAACGTCGAGAGGAAGGCCATCTTCGTCGTAACCATTCTTCTTGCCTAAACTAGAACATCTCTTGAGAATCTGCTTGAGAACTGTAGCTTGTGAGAGTTTGCTTGATTTTCTAATAGCCATAGTAGTATAATTGAATAATGTTTGAAGAAAGAAATTGAGGTAGATAATAAAGAAAAACAGTTGTGAATTCTTAGCTAGGGCTAGGCAAGAAAAAGAGTTGAGGTTGAGGTTGAGGTTGAGGAGAAGTCATAAATATGGGGGGTATTTATTTAGGAAAAAGGAGAGAGGGAGAGTCATGTGGGAGAGTGGGGACAAAGGACATACCACGGGTGTTTTGGGGTATGTGTATGTGAGAAAGGACATGGTGGGAGCCATACGCCAATGGATTTACAATTCTTTGTTACCCCTCCTAATGGCAACATGGACCCTCCTCTCTCTCTCTCTCTCTCTCTCCCTCTCTCTAACAAAATCTCTAATATTATTAATTTTTTATAATCAAGTTTCATCTATTTCTCTCACCTTTCTCCTTATTAATATTTGATGATATCCTCGTATAAGCTTAAGTTTAGTTTGAGATAGTTGTTTTTTTTAATGTATTGAGACAATAATATTAGGAATACAAAACTCCTAAAGAGTTATATTATTGCCATTAATTTATTTAGATAGCATTATCGATTTTGAAAGCTTAAAATATTTAATAAACATTTGTTTTTATTAAATATTTTATGTAACATTTATTTATTTAAAAAAAAATCAAATATCTCCATTTTTTCTTTTGTTGAGAACAATATTTTTAAAAAAGTATTCAATTACCCAAACTGTATTCATTCTATTTCCTTTCTTGTTGAATGTTTTTGAGCAGTGACAAAAGTTTCATAGCTTTTGAATTAATTGCAAGGTAAATCTATCTATATGTTATTATTACTAATCCCTTACCTTTTATGTGATTTGACAATAAGTTCTTTTTGTTTAGAATTGAGAATTTTTATTCAATTCACGAAGACTGCTTGTTGGCTCAAAACATAAACAAGAATTAACATTAAAGCCTACTCAAAGAGTCAAAGTCTACTCTTTAATTGTTACGTTCAAAGAAAAATTAGTAAAATTACAACTAAGACATAGTTTTATATTTATTTTACCTACAAGTCCCTATTATAGCATTGATTAAATTACAGAGGTCCCTCTCTCTCTCTCTCTCTCTCTCTGGGCAGATAAAATCACGGGCCAAATAGTAGAGTGTACTAGAGCGTACAAAGCTGTTGACAGTTTGGTTTTAAGTTATTGTTTGGACTTGTGATTCTGTACACTCACTGACATATTAAACCTTGTTGTACTATATATATATATATATGTTTCTGCAGAAACCCATGTGTATTTTACTGCTTCCATTACAGGTTTTTGACCTCAATATTTTACTCGGTCCTACTCATATTTCAAGACCTCTAAGGACTGAAACACTCCTGTATATTCTATTATATTCACCATTTCTAACATATTCATACTCTTCAAATCTCAGCTCCATTTTGATCTACACGTAATGATTTTGTACTGTATAAAACGTAACATACTCAAACAAGTAAGGTAAATAAAGTGCAGTTATTGCTAAAACAAAAATTTTATAAAATTGGTTAATTGCAGATGAAATTTGATCAAAACAAATAAGAAAGTTTGTGTTGAATAGACTATTTTTATACATATTCACGACATCTTTTGGGGGTCATTTTCAGAAAATCGACCCATAAATTCTGTCTGTCTGACATAAAATAAAAAAAAAACTCTCTTACATAGTTAATGGCTATAGTTGGTTCATCTCTCCCAGTGTGGGGATGGCTAAGACTATGATTATCCACCATGTGATGATGGTCACAACTTCGTCTAGATTTCTTTCCAATTCCGTTTAGCCCAACCTGAAAATTGTTTATCATTATATCTGAATTTCAAAACCTCTACAGCTAGCTTCTTCAAATCAATTCATGTTTCTCAGTATAAGAAAGTGAACATTGTTTGGGCAATAATGAAAGAACTAAGTAAACATCAATGCTGAATGAACGAGTTCCGAACTTCAAATCTTTTTGAATTACTTCAAAGAGATCTTTAACAGTTGAATCAACTAGTACTCACTTCGGCAAATAAACCTGAGTACTAACTACTTTTGCAGGTATTTGTTACGACAAATAATAAAAGTGTCCCAGCAGAAGCAAGAGAGAGCTTACGTTCCTTGTGGTCCTGGAGAAACCACCACCACCACCAAAGAATAAGAGTTGTAATGAGGCATAATTCTACTACTTGAAATGTGCATCACTAATATCTTCCAATCTATCTTGTTGGCTCCATATCCAAAAAGTTACCTTCATGTTCTGCGGTTCAGAAAGTGATCTGCAAAGGTTACGTAGGTTTAATAAGGCCGGATACGGCAATGTCCTCCATTTTTGTCTTCTCTTTTTGGATTTATCAACCCCCCAATTTGTCCATCAGAGTATAGATATTATCCACACAAAGGCACTAACCTATACATATTCATCAGGAAATAGAAGTTGGTCTTAATTGAAGCAAAGACTGAAGAGTGTTGCAAATGAAAACACATTAAGAGTCTTAACACTAATGTTCATTTTAACATGTCTTTGCCTCCACTCTTTATTTTATCCAAATTCATGCCATTTGCCTAACAATACTTGCTTTGTATTATTAATTTTCTTACACTTTTTTCTTTTAAAGATCTTTCATAATAGTATAAGGGGTTTAGAGTTTAAATCTAAAATGAGGGTTGGGTATAGCCATAGGGGGTATCATCATCAAGATAGCTGATTTGAAAATACGTTATAAGGACAACACCATATAAGACTTTTTCCTTTCATAACAAATATTTTTGTCATCCTAAATTAGTTGCAGAAAACCGCCATGAATAATCTCTTTTCTTAACTTTTTGATCTTGGTAAAATTGAGAAAACTTACCACAGGGTCACAGTCTATGAAATAAGTGCTGCCATGTTCTGTGAATGAGAATGCTTGGGAGAAGAAATGATAAAAATAGAAAGGAGAAAGGCCCACATCTTCTCACCAAAATGCACGCGATGAGGCTGAGACAATGACACTAAGGGATGCATGCAGCAATTTTCTATAATAGTTGAAAACGACCATGCCTTTTGTTTAGCACATGAAGGCCATGTTACTCTTGCCCCCAAACCCTCCTGTAAAGACAGCATAACATAGTAAGGTCTTTTGCGAGAGAATTCATTCCAACTATTTGAAAATGCTATAGTACTTTAACCCACTTCTCATTTTAAAATATACTAATAACTATTCACTTGGAATCAATCATGTGAATTTTCTTTCATCATTCCGGTTTGACTTTTCTACCAGCTCTTAATCTTTTTGCATGAAACTTGGTGAAAACTGATATCACACTGCTGCAAAAATAACCGCAGGAAATTGAATGAGTGCAAAAAAATTCAACCCCATGTGGGTTGTGAGGAAATTTTCTGAATGATAAGTCTTGAAACTTGTATTAAGCCAAATTCAAGATTATGTCCATACACTGGATGAGTTTGGGTTGTTTGAGGGAAGCTTTAAATAACTTGGTGCCCATTGCCCAAAATTGTGTGAAAACACTGCTGTGTAAGAAATTTTCTAGAATATCATTTTATTTCTACAGTCTTTGATCAGATAACTGAAGGTGATGCCATTAACAGGCTAAAAACAGTCAGGCTCACATGGGTTGCAAGGGACATGGTTAAGAAAAAAGGCCCGGAGACCACAGAATAACACTTAAAATGATGGTAGATGATCAATCAGAGTGAGACTTGTCTCATAGGGAGTTAAAAATACATACATAAAGAATAGGTATAAGGACAATTAAGAAAACACTAATAATTGGATTAGTTCCTAGAGTATAAGAATCCCAGATTGAGATGGGCATTATCAAATTGTTGAAATTATTAATGTGGACCCATATGGCAAAATTAAGAGCATTTCTGAGAGTTAAGGAAAAAGGTTGTACCTGGAATGTGTATAGCCAAAGATGAGACTGACAACGGAATTATGTTGAAATGACCTTGACAGCACATCCAGGACCCCATCCAAAACCCAGACCTGATGAGATGACCCCATTTAAAGTTTTCACATCTATACTCAAACCATCAAAAGGACTTGCTGTAAGTACCTGTGAATAATGGCCCTCAGCTTTAAGAACATGCATTCTGTACAAATCCACAAATCATGCAAGTTTGAAACAGTGAAGTCTCTCAAAAGAAGAAAATTAAAAGCAGAAATGATGTGATCTTGATAATTTTTACAACAATGCTAAGACTGATTGTCCATTTTCCCCCAACCCTGACCACTAACCAGGTCAAACCAACACATACAGCTAACAATTACTCTGAAGATGCTAATCCAGATGTATCAACAGAACCATAAATATCTCAACGCCAAAATTTTTCTGTCTTAATCATAACCTACCACTTCATTACAACATAAATTTCATAAAGTCCACAAGATTATAGCTTTCATTTGAACTAGTTAGATTGTCACTTCAGCCTTCCTGGCTTTCAATTCATGAAGTTGGAATCCTCTGGCATGGGAGTCACATATTTAGCCCCAGAAAAATATGAGAGGGTACAGCAAATACTTCTAACAGACTCAAAACCAACAGGTATAGAAGAACAGTTGTAATGCTGCTATTCAAGTATTCAAATTTCACTTGATTTTGTGTGAAGAGATTCAAATTCAAATGAAAGTAAATCAAGTAATTTATAACCAACAATCAAATCAGCATATTATAGCAAACTGCAGAAACTTCAAAATATTCAACTCAGGAATTATGCAAATGATACTTAGTTGTTTGCCCTTTGTTTATTGATACAATGCTAAACTGTAACAGAGGCTCAAGGACAGAAAAAATGAAAACAAACTAAGAAAGAAAATAGGCCAAAGCCATCCATATCCAAGAAAGTACATATCATTGTTACATTCCTATACTGTCATGTGGGTCTGCTGCAAAACCAATCCGAAGAAGAAATCTCAAAAAATTGCCAGAGTAATTAATATACAGTTACTGGTCAGAAGTAGATCTCAACTGTTGCTGCTGCCCATCTATCAAACTTATCTGTCGTTTGAGTTTAGCAATATGAGCTTGCACCTGATACATCAGAACTACAACGTCAAAATATTTAACTAGCACATCTCTGCAAAATATTGACATAGTTTATCTCATATACGTCAAACTCGAGTAATATTCATCAATACATTATTAATGCAAAAGCAACACATAAGTAAGAACACTTTCATATCTCAACAAAAACAAAACTTATCTAATTAGTAGAGCTGAAACTTTAAATCAGACCCCAGTGATTTTCGGGTTCTATAGTTGATTAAGGAATAATTGGACTGTTCTGAAAAAGGATTAAAAAAATCAAAGAAGAAACTTGGAAGTGAGGAAAGCAATTGATACAATGAAACAAGGAAATGAATAATTTGTTATCCAGTTTTCGGAAAAAGATAATACATCATTAATAAAACTTTCTCAGATTTTTATTTTGGAAAATTGCAAGACTCATAGTCAACTGAGAGTTCATGTAAACCGAATGGATACATTGGGTTTCGTTAATTTAACTTAACATAAAAAAAAGAAAGAAAGAAAGCAGAATCTAAAAAATAATTAAAAAATTAGTAGTATTTTCCATCTTGATGAGGATTTAACTAATACAGAAATCAATAAAATGTTGATTGACACAACGGCAAACAGTCTGAGATAATGCTCCATGGAAACTTCCCATTGAAGTGATTAGATAATTTGGAGACCAAAGAAGAAGAAAAGAAAAAATCTCAGTGCCAATCGCCATTGTTATACTTTCTGATATAAGCAAAGTCAAGGTTTTAAGTCAGACAGTCATATGGCACAGACATCATTAAGAAACCTTGTCAACAGAACTATAAGGTTTTAAGCACTAATCCTGTCCTGCCATTCCAATCTCATGATCCAACTCAATTTCAGGAACTTAATAATCATAATTCATACAATGTCACTCTCTTTCACTTTAATCATCCTCACTGTGCTGAACATCAGTCTTAAGTAGATAGAGTGGTAATAGTTTATGCACAATCCTAGGTAAGGATTGCAAAATAGGTACATTTGACTTCCATAATTATTGTCACATGTTTAAATCAGATAGACGAAAGAATGTAATCTTTAAAAAGTTTCATCAACCATGCAACCCCTCCAACATTCAAAATTTATTTTTGTTTACTGTTTAATATGCCTTCCACAATTGATGCACAAAACACAGCCTGAAGGACAAACATACAGCTTTTTGTAAAGATATAATCTGTTGAATAGCATCACCTAATTTGAATACACATTAGGTTCCACATGTGCCATGTCATTGGAGGTTACATTACTATATTGTAGAAAGAAAGAAGCTTTGAAGGAACAACCCATGCTTTCCTCAACGTTTGAGATCCATACTAATTAATCACCGCCAAATTTTATCAAATGTAATTTTCATCTTTCACAACAGATTTCAAGTTCATTGACTTAAAAGCCCCATTGGTGCTAATAAAGTTTTCTAGGGTGGTGGCACTTGGCAGTGGGGTTGCATTGCAGTGAGGAGAGGTTAAAAGTTTGAACATCTTAGTTGAGTACTGTGCAATATCAGGATAGAAGACAATGACAAAAAGATGGAAAATTTGCCAGCCTTCCATGGAAATACTTCATGCAAGTATGAGCCACATATGCACTGCAACACAAGGCTATTTATGCCCGCACAGTTTCTTTTAAAACTATTTCTGCTTTTGCACATGTAGTCTATGGTTACCAATCAATTCCTTAATAAACCAGAAGAAGTACCACAAGGAAACAGAAGTTTTCATCTAGGTGAAGATTGTGAAACTCCTAAAGTATTTAACATATAAAGTGTATAAAGATTAAGAACAGAGACCTCTTTCCAAGATTAATTTCTCTCAAATATAGAATCTGCTAAAATGGGGAAATTTAAACTGGAAGTTGCAGTGCATGGATATGGGTGTTTTGAAAAGGTATCCACAGACTACATATCTAATAGCTCATCTGACCTGCTGACGAGCTGCTGCAAGTTGTAATAGCTCATCTGCTTCTGAGAAATTCATGAAACACTGGCCCAAGGGATGATCCTTTGTGTCTCCTCTCTTCCTTTTACTAGCATCCTCGCTTGGTCCTACAATAATTATGGCATACTTATCCATCCAAAGCATGGCAAAGAGAAATATCTGTAGACAATATAGCTCTTAAACACACCAGGAGGCAAAGTAAAACCGGCAGGTAATCTGGGCAAGGTTATGGCTGGATGATTCTGGACACGAGCTAAAAAACTCTCTGAAGGCTCAGGAAACACAATCTCATCATAGGATTCCACAATAACAGGCTTCTTAGTAGACATGGAACCGGATTCATCTTCTGGGTACAACTTCAAATGATGATATCTGTGCATAATTTAAACTTAAATAAAGTTAATATTGAATATTCATTTTCTTTGAATTTTGATATATTGGGAGTTATATAAATTCATCACAAGACTTACAATTCTTCTGGAGAAAAAGAATCAAATGTATTTTTGCCAAAGAAATGGAAAATTGTAATATGACAAGAAGATCATGCTCTTAATTATGACAAGGCCATACATGAGCTTAACCCTCACAAAACTCACACTAGCACCACTCACACGACAGATGGTGTTTGTAATGCACAACACGGATCTTGTGTTCGGCTTGCATACGGAGGTGGTGATTTCCTCTATCTTCATTGCTGAAATAATTTGGCTTGAATTGCGGCTAGCCAATCAAATGAAGGGTGGGCTGTTGGACAGAATCTTCGGGAGAGGATAATGTTGGCAATGGCAGAGAGTCATCTAAAGGAGTGAATGACTGAGACAAAGAAATGGCAAATTGTGATATGACAACAAGATCATGCTCACAATTATGACAAGGCCATACATAAGTTTGTCCCACTTAAAACTCACACTAGCACCACCCACACAACAGATGGTGTTTGTAATGCACAACATGGATCTTGTGTTTGGCTTACCTATGGTGGTGGTGATTTCCTCTATCTTCATTGCTGAAATAATTTGGCTTGAATTGCAGCTAGCCAATCAAATGAAGTGGTGGCTGTTGGACAGAATCTTCAGGAGAAGATAATGTTGTCAGTGGCTGAGAGTCATCTAAAGGAGCGAATGACTGAGACGAAGAATCTACAGACAGAGATGGCGGAAAAAGGAGAAAGTTCTAGAGAGAGGGGGAGATAGAGAGAGACACTCTAGTCTGTCTTGGAACTTTCTACAGAATGACAGCCACTATACTCTGTTAATTACTAAGCCCAACCATTTTAGCACAAAAACGACCAAGTCTCAATGTTTTATGGGTCACCCAAAGAATATCATACAGACCAAAAAACTCATGGCTCAGTTATTTCAATCATTTTAAATGAAACAAATTCTTTTCCGAGTCGAACAACTTTTTAAGATGATATGGAAAAAGCAATAGCAGACAAGATACATAGAAACTGATATAACTAAATTCATTTTTGTTACACTACATGCACCAATGAAACAAATCAAATGGGGATATGAATTCTAGCTTTATGCAACATGGCACTGAATTAGTATGAATTGGTCCTCAAGAATATCGGCAATGACACACTCTAGGTTTATTTGTTTTTTGAACAAAAGCAAGAAATTTACTAAAAGAGTTGTAGGGCACACAGAGGCAGAGTGGCAGTCCACAAAAAGCAACTCAAACAAATTAGGCAATGACTCTATCCTAATGACTGAGTTCTTGTGCATAATTGGTACTGAATCTTTGTTTTGAATTTTAAACTGACAACAATGTTGTTCTCTTCTTGAAAATACTATTGAACCTTCATTCTGCAGTCTAAGAATACTGAAGTGTCGAACTACAAATTGGCTCGCCTATTCATTGTTTCAAAAGCAATGGTCAAGTAAATCAGAATTAATAGCAGGCTAAGCAACTCACAAATTCAATGGTTTATCACAAACATCAGAGTGGAAATAAAGCGTGATTGCTATTTCAAATTCACCCCATCCTGACTCTGATAATTCAAATGGTGGTGACTCCACAACCCTTGTGGGATTATTGAAACTGGAATGTAACTGGAAAACAGCACGTTTTATCACCACACCTAGATCCTCATTTGTTGCCCCTCGAACATACACGGTCCACTTATGAGATTGATACCTAATTAGTCATTAAGAAAATGCAACAAAGCATTTAGCCAAAACACGTAAAAGGAAGAAATAAGAAGCTACAAAACAAGCAATATTTAACAGTAATGATACTTACTCGCTTGCTTTTTTGCCAAGCCAAAATGCAACGTTACCATACACTATGGGAACGCTAATTTCAACATCTTTAAGTTTCTTATTCAAATTCTACAAAAAAAAACCATAAAATATTACACAAGAAACCGCACTCTATTAGCTATAATGTAACATCAAACTGAGTTTCATGGTTGTTAATTGTTAATATTAAAAAATTGAATTTGGCTGTGCAAGTAACATTGTTTTAACAATGTAAAAAACGGATAGGAGTTAAAATCTCAATTTGAAACAGAATTTACCCACATAAGTTGAATACTATAATATTAAACATATAAAGTAACTTAAAACAATGCTTTTGGTGTTGAAATTTTACAAACGAGCTATCATATCAAATTTTGGTTTCTGAGTTGCAATTTTTTGATGAACTAAGAAATGAGCAATTATGCACATCCGGATTGAAGACAAATCTCATCTTCAAATCATTATAGTGAAATGTGCATCACTGTAACATATCAAAGCCAAAACAGAGCTTTTGGTTTGAAATATTAAAAAAAAAAATTGCTTTCAGAAAACAGTTTGAGTTCCCAGTAACATTGTTTCAGTTATTTACGAGAAAGGTAATTGTCAAAATTTGAACCGACAGCAAAAATCTCAGCTTCAAATTATTAGAACGAAATAAAGCGATCACAAAACAGGGTTTTTAGTGTTGACAACAGAAGAAACTGCTTTCAAAAATCAATTTTGGGTTTCTGGGTGACAATGTTTTCTGATTAACAAAATGGGTGACCGTCAAAATGTGGATTGAAAATCAAAACCTTTATTTGTTTCCTACCTTCTTTTCAGTGTCTTCAGGTTTGCTCATTTTGGTACGTTGCAATTTTGGTGCGGGTCCAGTTACCTCAGGCTGATCTGGACCGTGCTTTTTCGATGATGAGCTGTTTGTCATGTCATGAAACAAACTCCTCCTCCTCAGAAAACAATGTCGATTTGTTTTTTTGAAATTAGGGTTTTTTTGCGCTAAATTTTCCAAGACATTAGGGTTTGGCGTATAATTGCCTGCGACGGGACGTCGAGAAAGTTTTTGAAGAGCCAATCTAAACAGTAGACGTGATGAAATTCTGGGGCAATTGAGCCAATAAGAAAATCTTTATGTTATGAAATGATCGTAACGCCCTTTGATTCTTTCGTGGCACAATATGGTTTGCCAGTTACCCTAAGCAAACAATACTCGATCCTATTAATTTCTTTTACCGTTAAAATTTACTCGAACGATTTTTACGATTTGTGCACTTTTGCACTCTAATTATTTTTAGGGTCTTATTTCAAAATGGCCCAAAAATGAAGCACATTTATAGCTTTAGCTCAATTCACAAATTCTTTATAATCTTAGCTAAAAATAAAAAACAAATATGAACAAACACATTTACATTTGGATCTGTTAAATGTATTGATTGAATTAAGTTCGTAGTAGTTTGTGCAAATGTTAGTTACATTCTTAGAACTACGTGTTAATTTTTTGTTGAATTATTCAAAAGTTTTGTCTTCATTGTTATTAGAGCAAGTAATGTTATCAAATTAGTGCAGTTACATGAATTTTATGACAGTGCATGAAATACTTGCTAAAAAAAAGGTAAAGTTGTCAGAAAAAATAGTTTTAAATCAAGAAATTTCTTGAGGTCGAAGGCTCTGCAAAATTCCTTCGACAATTTGTAAATCGTCAAGGGATTTTAGTTTAGTTCTAACTCCCTCGACAAAATTTCGTTGAAGCAGTTAGAACTGAACTAAAATCCCTAGACTTTTTTAAATTTGAACTACAATACTTTGACAATTTAGAAATTATCAAGAGATTTTATGAAATGAACTAAAATCTTTCGACGATTTAGAAATTGTCGAGAGATTTTATGAAATGAACTAAAATCCCTCAATAATTTTTAAATTGTTGAGGGATTTACGAACTGAACTAAAATTTCTCGAATTTTAGAAACTTTTTAACAGTATTATTGTTTTAGAACTTTTCACACTGATTATATTGACTGTTTTTTTTTTCTTGCTTGTATATTTGATGATTATTTCTAGAGAATCATGAGAGAGTTCATCGGACATGGATGAAGTATATAACAGTGGTGATATCTTTGGTTAGACTTTTAAATGATTATAAAGTAGCAAATTAACGAGTTGTGCTCTTTGGTCGAAGTAAATTCAAATGAATTCAATATTAAAATGTGAGTAGTATACAGATATTGTTTGTTTGCATCGTTTTTTCTTCCACGACCGTCTAAAATACTAAATGATAGAGTTTTTTTTTGGGTGAACAATCAAGTTTCAACATTTAGCGGGTTTACAACGCTATTTGTAATATTCAATCGTCAAGTTTCAGTTGAAGCAACATAGCCAACCATTGTACAAGTTACTCAATTTCTCGTTTGTGAGATGGAAAATAATTTCTCAAATTCCTTTACTTATTCAACATGCAGTAATGTTATCACTGCCACAGTTAATGCCAATGCTGCACATGTACTGTACTCTCTAATCTAGTTTAATATAAATCATTCTTATGACTATTATGACAAAGTTAGTTAACAAGAAACCAATCTTGAAGACACTAATCTTGACACCTGGTATTAGTGATGTTATGGAAGGTGAAATCGATCATGGTTTTGTGTCGATCTAGTGTATTAATGCTAATCTCAACTTAACAC